>OY987330.1:33805802-34318302 GCA_963920685.1 Polydrusus tereticollis | reverse complement strand
ATCCACTTAACCACCCAGGCCCTCGCCGAACCTACCCGACCTTCTCATGAAGGTCAGGATGTTATTTCAAATGAGGGTCCTGATCTCCTCCTGTTAGATCATCACTGTCTCAAACGACTTGCTGTCTGAGTATTCCCAAGGCTTTACAAGCGCACAAGAAGTGCAGTGGTGTCTCCTCGTCCTCCAAGCATCCCGAACATATGAGGTCCTCCTCCACCTTACCATGAAATGTCCAGGGACCCAGACTAGGAATACCTGATACGCGAGCCTCCCAAATGTGTTCGCACACTACTGTACGAGAATCGAACTGCTCCTGGGTTGGCAGACTGCCTTAAGGGCGGCTTGGCTATCAGAACAGATATATACAGTCCGCTCTTGACAGTCCATGACCTCCCTTATACTTGCCACCGAGAGGATGGCATATACCTCTGCTTGGAAAACCGTCGCGAACCTTCCCAGTGGGTAGCTTCTTTTTATATTGATGTTTTCCAAGTATACTCCTGCCCCTGATGATTCAGTTCCAGCCATACGCGACCCATCGGTGTAGCATACCAAAGCGTCATCAGGGAACTTCCTGCTCTGCCTCCTACTGCTCCCTACTAGGGAGCGTGAGAGTACTTCTTGTTCAGCCTCAGCACTCTGGGAGGAAAGAAATTACAAATATGATTGTAGAAAATGTGAAAGACGAAGGAGTATGCTTTTAAGTCATAATCCCAAATACTAAAATAAAAGTGCCTAGAGAATTTTTCTAATATCTGGAAATATTGATGGTTTGAATCTAGTAGAAGTGGTAAGAAAATACATTAAATTAAGATCTAAAGACTGCGACCAAGCACGATTTTCTTGTTGGATATAGAGCAGGAAAATGCATTAAGCAACCTCTTGGTATAAATACTGAAGGTGGTGTTTCAAAACTTATTGCAATTGCAGTTTCTTCAATTACCGGCGATCTTCAACCTGTCTTTTGGCTGATTCTGAGGCAGATCTTTTGACCGTAAAATGACATGGTGGCTGGAAATCTAATTCGTTCGCTGAAGGCTACATCAAAACTTCTAGTGAAAACAAGAAACGAACGGCTATAACAATTCTAGGTACAAACGAGGATGTTTTCCCGAAAGCGAAAAATATTGCCCTAACATCTAAAGATACTTTACCAACATCCACAAAGTACGGTCACACTCAAAATATTTCCAACAAATTGTTAGGCATGTCAGCTGATGCTGACATGATATTATTTATAATTAATTGGTTTCCATATAATGGTATATGGTATGTCTTTTAATTTAAAAATGTCTACCTCCAGCTTAATTTCATTTGTGCGGAAATAAGTTGAAAAAAACACTAGTGTGATAATAACGGTTATTATGACATTTCAAAGAGTGCCAAATCATAGTCAATATATGAGAGTTGTATATAAACATATTTTAAATTTAGTTTTTCGGCTTGTTGCAGTACTTATGTCTGATTGTGAAGGTACTCGTTAGTATAGCTCCGTACCAAAAAATTTTACGTTCCACACGTCTGATAAATATTTTCCATTTTCAGGCATACTCCCTTGGTGGAAACGTCTGACCAAGGAGAATCTCTACATCATCATAGCCAGCATAATAGCGATAATCATCGCCGTCATCATCATATGCATCGTAATCATCGTACTGTGCAGAAGAAAGAGGGCCAACACAAAATGTGAGTCAAGTTTTTGCGTGACGTCACTGCTTAGTTTTCCTAGCACCTATCCCCCAAACCGATTCAGATATTTCGCTTTTAGCGACTTATGATTTCGAAAGTAGTTTCTTTTTAGTTAAATCGCTAACACAGTAGTAGCATTGTGACGGAATAAGCCAGTTAATAAAAACTGTTAACACCTTACCTACACCAATTACAAGAATACATCGTAAGATACATGGTAAGATTAACAGTGATTAACATAGTCAAAATAGCGTCTATTAATATGTAGAGTTGGGAGAAAATAATACATTTTTAAAGTAGCGAGCAAACTAAACTTCTGGGCAAAATTAACCAAACATCATAAGTTTTTCTGAACTTTGAACCTGAACCTAAATTTGAATGATTTCTTCTGCATTGTAGCTTAGTTCTTTGACAACGCCATAGTTTTCGTTGTTTGTGATAAGAAGTTAATTTTGGTTTTAAGTACACCGGGTGTAACGAAAATGTTATGGTTCTTTCCAAAAATTCGTATCACCCCGTATATCGTAGCATATAGAAGTTAAAATTAGACTGTAGGTTCGTCTTTCCCCAACATTCTCTTTTCTAGTTTGCTTCATTATCTCTGTTATTAAAGGAGATACACCGATTTATAGCTCAATATGTTTTTATTATCGAATACATTATTTGTATAACTGTTTAATCTCGGCTTGCTTTGATAAATGAAAACGATCATTTCTTTTGAGCGCATCCCATGAATGGCTCTATGTGATTTAAATCGAGACTAAAAGGTGGCCATTCCATCAACGGAATAGCTACAGAGTTTAAGTAGATAACTTGTCTATAGCCACGAGTATTATCCTGCATAAATAAACCATTCGGTCCCAAAAAAGAAACAAATGATATTACATTATATTCCACAGGGTGATACGAACTTTCGGAATAAAACATATAATTTTTATAACACCCGATATAAAACGAAAATTAACTTTTTATCACCAACAGGGAAAACTATGACATTGTCAAGGAAGCAGCCAACAAAATCATTCAAATCGGATCATAAGTTCAGAAAAAATAGCATCAAATATGTGGCAAATGTATGATGTTGCGTTAATTTGGTCCAGGAGTTTAGTTTATTTATTATTGACAAACCTTGACAGCAGGAAGTTGTTAAATTTTCAAAAAATAATAATTAATCATGGATCTACGTTGATTTAAACAATAAATGCTTCAAAAAAAAAGTTATATTAACTGGCTTAAAAATGTCTCCTTCTAACTAATGTTTATGGTACAAGCCTGAAGTAACGAATTAAATGTCCCCCTCTATATTTTATAAAAGGAAATGTACACAACTCCCATAGTATTTGTAAGTTTTGTAATGTAGGACCACAAACAATATTATTTATTTTATACACAATATACTTATCGTATAATACAAGCTTGTTTAATTATTGAGTTTACTGTAAATTAACGCCGATTTTGTTTTTGTTTTCGCTAACGCTAACCAGATAATAACCCACTGGAAATGGAGGAACGAGAAAAGTAAGTGTTTGCTTTTACGATAGTGCACTTAAAAGTTTAACTTACAGAGTCTATTATTAGCACATGGTGGAAGTGCATCAGCATTGGTGGTAGTAAATAATTGTGCAATGGAATTTGTGATAATTACTTTGGTTAATGAAGTAAAGATACTTACTTACCTAAAAATCAGAAGACGGACAACAAAAAATAATTTCATTTATAATAGAAACAGGCTTATACAGGATGTCCCACCGGGAACCGCTTCGATCTATACAGTGTGTACATAAAGTAAGGAACAAATTCATTATTTAATAATCTAAAAACATTTCGTAAAAATTCTCGAACACGTATATAATAATTTTTAGTTGCGCAAATTTTGACATATAAATTTATTATACAACTCATGTGATAGATATGACATTATCGACGATTTTTTTAAATGGAAATCCCTATATTTTAGTTCACATCTGTAATCTCCAAGAACAGCTAATTTCAAAAACATAACACACTTAGGGCCTAAAATTGATAGTTTCGTAGCTACAAGGTAGAAAAAATAATTTTATTTAAGATACATTTTTTTAAAAGTAAAACTTGGTTCAGCCAGTAATCCTGCAAGATGGCCGACATGTCATGTGACAACAGTCATATTTCAGCTATTTAATTTTTAGTAAGAATAATATTGGCAGCAATACAATGGCGAGCAGCTGTTTATGGTCAGAACCGGACTTAAAAATTGTAATAAAATATGTTAATTTCCATAATAATGAAAACAATTTTGTTTAAATATACAGGGAATTCCTTAATAACCTAGTTATATTTCGGAGCGACTTCTTATATTTTTAGGAGAGAAGTTTATCTGAACGTATGCCCGCAACGGCCACATTTTTTTGCTACTAGGTGTTTTTATTTTATACTATCTCTGAAAGTACTTAAGATTATTTTCAATTTTAGTATATGTTAATAGGATATAAAACCACATACTTTATTTAGAAAAGTTAGAGTGCTCCACCAAGTGGCTTGCAAACATGTCTTCTGATAATTTTTTATAAAACAAGTGGTGCACGGCTGTCATTTTTTCGTATGCGTATTTTTTCTGTCATTAGGCGAAATAGCACTTTGAGTCAAGATTTTTTTTCAGTTTATTTATTTATTTATTGTTACACAGATTTACAAAGTAAATATTAACATTGTCAAACTATTATTAAAATTTTAAAACTAGTCTATATAAATACATAACATAATAAATGAAAATGGAAAGAACATACACTTTAGTGTATGTTACATCAGACATACATAACACACATATGAGTCGCAAGATTCATGAAGGACCGAAATACTTATCAATGGAATAAAAGCAATTACATTTGAGGTAGGATTTAATTTCACATTTGAATCTGTTTATATTTACTATTTTTTTGAACAGGAGCCAGTGATTAAAAACTTTTTGAATGCTCTAAGCCGAAAACCAGGAATGTGAATACTGCTCCTGCAATCCCGTGTAAAGTAGGAGTAAAATTTGTCAACTGTCCTAAACTTGTCATGATGTTTATCAATAATTAAATTATACACAAAAAGGATCAAAATATAGGTAGTTAAAAAAATGGCAACATAAAATTAGCTCTACTCGTCATCATCTGTTAAGTTCAGAATACATGTCGTATATTTCGTTTCTTATCTCCATGCAGAGGTTTTTAGGTGCTTCATCAGTTAAATATTTTCGTCTGGGTCGTTTCAAAACCAGTGTGGATTCCTGGCATCCATTTTTGTATTTTCGTACCGATTCAATTGATATTTGCAAGGCTTTGGCAGTTTCCTAAAATTAATGTGGCACTATAAATATTTAATAAGTTAATCTCGAAAACTTTGGACTGGGAAGTATGACATGTTGTGAGAAAAGCCTCAATTACTACTACTAACCTTCGTCGGAGGCAACTCAGGGTGGTTTTCTACAAAATTTTTGAAAACATTTTGAACAAACTGCTGGGCAACTTTATTTCCTTGCATGAGACAATAACCTTGTTTAGGTGAAGAAAATGCTTCAGCACAATAATCATGGTCCATAACTTGTTCACTCATATTTTCCTATAAATACAATAATATGTTATACTTAATACAGAATACTTAAAACGAATAAATAATTACAAATGTCTAAAATACTTACCGGCAACGCAATAGTACGATGGGAATAGCTCTGAAAAGAACTGTTTTTAGTATTAAATGAAGTTTCAAGGCACAAAAATGGATAAAAACGAATTAAAATGACAAATCAAAACACCAAAACAATGTCGCCTAAAACCTGAAACAATAACACTTGAATATTACTTTATAATTATATCTCTGTCTGCGCACGTTTAACTCCATTCAAGACGTATTTCGACACCCGAAGCCGGTGTATCGCTTTACATGGCAATGTGGATTCAATTAATAGTACGGGAAAATAAAACAAGAAAATTTGCAGAACTTAATTATTGCTTTTATATTTTACATGTCCTGTAATATAACTAAAAAGTGTTTTTGTGTGTGTGTGTGTTAGGGTTGCCACCTATTATTTTTAAATTCTCAGAACAAGGCAGATAAAAATTAAGGACATGATTGAAAAATTCTGGACATTTATTAACGAACAAAAATATCTATTTTTAAACGTAAAATCCAGTCTATAGTGTATGAGAAAGGAACAAAAAACACAAAAACTAAACTAAAAACACAATTTACAAATCAGACTTACAAAAACACGTTTCGATCAAAATTTTTGATCGAGAAAGTTTTCGTTGATTGTTTTTGATTCAAAAACGACATGAATGCTAAATATAATACTTTTTTAATAGGAACTACTCAAAATAATAAAAACATGAAATAGTTGCAAAATTAAGGACATTAGGCGTCCTGCAAGGGCCCTTCACAGGACGCAGGACAAACGGCAAAAAACACCTCAAATGCAGGACGTCCTCCGAAATTCAGGACGGGTGGCAACCCTAGCGTGTGTGTGTATGTGTATATGACTTTTTTGGCACTGGTTTAAACCAAATGGCCAGCTTTGATAAATGTTTTTAGAGGAAGGAAATGCAGAAAAAAAATTTTTACGGTTACTTAAAATTCAAAAGCTCATAGAAATATAAATATGGAGAAAGAGTTATTTTGACTTGCATTATCTTAGCGAACAATCATAAACATGGAGGTCGGTATTAGCGTTTTTAAAAACGAAGTTTTTCGTAGTGGGTAAGCGTTTATCCTAAAAATTAATTAAAATTTATTGATTTGCCCGTACTATTACAACTATAGCAGCGAAGAAGCAAAGCCTGACCTGGCCTGTGATCGTATAATGGTTCGTGTTAGTTAGCACCGGTGTGTGTCTCTCTCTTGCATGTATTTAACTCAACACGAGGAAACATGATAGATATACGATCTGGGAACCTAATAAAAGTTGCTTTTGTTTATGTTTGGAATTTATTTTTAATAATTTCTGGTGTGAAATCCTAGTAACTTTTTATTTTCGTTTAAACGTGATTTGAGAGCACTGACATGATTTGCCCGTCGCCATCTTGCAGGTTTACTGGCCGAAAATACGTTAGGCTTATTTGCGGTTATGTTTTTTTTTCTAAGTAGGCTTATTTGCTGTTATGTAACTATGGTATTTAGGTAATAACATTATGCTGTCATTATCTTCAATTTTTCTAGTAAGTTAAGTAGAAGTAATAAAATTAATTTTAATATTTAGTTACTATGCGTTTATCTCCAACACAACGAATAGAAATTCTTATGATGATTGGATATGGTGATAGGATTCGCACCCAACAAGAAGTTTGCATCTTGTTTAACGCTAAGTACCCAGAAAGACCAATCACTAGATCAACTGTGAGTAAAATTGCAACAAAATTTCGAGAAATAGGTTCTGTGGAAGATCTTCCCAGAAAAGGCCGTTCAGCTATTCCGGATGATAAAAAATTAAATATTTTATTGGCTATAGAAGATTCCCATAACAGCGTCCGCCAGATTGGCATAGATCATGAGGCGGCTGCTATGACCGTTTATAGCCTATTAACGGTAGAAAAATGGCACCCGTTTAAAATCCGTCTGGTTCATGAGTTGAATGAAGATGATCCAGATCGTAGGATGGAGTTTTGTCAAATATTAATGGAAAGATGTAACGCAGATCCTATTTTCGGATGAATCTACTTTTAAATTAAATGGTGAAGTAAACCGGCAAAACTGTAGATATTGGGCACAAGAAAATCCCAGGTGGATGCGTGAGCATCATACTTAATATCCTCAAAAAATTAATGTTTGGGCGGGTATAGTGAAAAACAAAATTATTGGGCCGTTTTATTTTGACAACAATGTAAACGGGCTAAATTACCTTCAGTTTCTTCAAGACTTTCTTATCCCTACACTAGTTAACTTATATCCGAGTAGAAATAATCCTGCAATTCTAAATGAAAATTTGTGGTACCAACAAAACGGTGCACCTCCACATTATGCAGCAATAGTGCGCCATTATGTCAATCAAGTTTTTCCGAACAGGTGAATTGCAAGACGTGGGCCTATTGAATGGCCGCCTAGGTCTCCAGACCATACACCACTGGACTTCTTCTTGTGGGGTCACCTGATAAATGTTGTTTATAAAATAAGACCTGCCAATATTGACGATTTAAAAAACCGAATAACAACAGAATGCAGGAATATTTCAGAAGAAACCATAATGAAAGTCCAACAAGAGTTTATTGATCGCTTGGGGTACTGCCAGGCACAAGAAGGAGGACAATTTCAACACTTAATTAAATAGACTGCCGTTGTTTTATTTGACTTAATTTAATAGCTTATTTAATTTTTTTTAATTTTATTAAATTAAAAATACTTTTAAAAAAATATTTTTTTTTACCCTGTAGCTACAACAACTATCAATTTTAGGCCCTAAGTGTGTTATGTTTTTGAAATCAGCTGTTCTTGGAGATTACAGATCTGAACTAAAATATAGGGGTTTCCGTTTAAAAAAATCGTTGATAATGTCATATCTACTACATGAGTTTTTTTTTTTTTTTAGTTTTACATTTATAAGTCAAAATATGCGGAATTAAAAATTATTATATACGTGTCCGAGGATTTTTACGAAATGTTTTTAGATTATTAAATAATGAATTTGTTCCTTACTTTATGTACACACTGTATATGGAAAACTATTCATAGAAAATTTTTGAAAATTCGACAGGATGGTAATGTTGCTGGGGGCAACCCGGCTAAAATATTTTCAATAGGGTGACACCCCAAATTTTATAATTATTTCTTATTTAGCATTAAAAATAAGGGTAAGTTTGTATAAGGTTGTCCGAGAATATATTAATATTGAGAAACCAAAATTTTAAGCAATAGAAAAGTGCGCCCTAGGGTCATACGTAAACATACCGAAATTCAAAAAAAATAATGAAAATATAAGCCTGTTTCCATTATAAGTGGGACATATCTTATGGTATCTTTATTCTTTTAACATATTTATTTGTTTTTAGTTTATAAATCATCGCAGATTCTGCTCACAACATTAGCTTTTTATCTTCAGTTCCGTTCTTAATTTACTTCTATTTTCGTTTTTTCTTAATAACACACAAAAACTCAAGACAGTCCAGCGCACAGGAGGTAAGACGACTGCAATCTATTATTTGGTGTTCTTAGTTTCTTTATTTTAAGATTTTTATTATATCTCTTTTGCACATTTTTAGTTTGCCATTTGACTTAGCAATCTTTATAGCAGCTTTACATTGATGTGATAATTAATTGTCAAATCTCATACAATTAATTTAAAGTACGCAATGTACCAAATATTTTATAGTTATCTGAAATATGCTTAGCAACGGTGTTTTAAAATTGAATGCTAATCCTCAAGGGCTTCTATCATTGAGACAAAATCTTCTTAGAAACAGAGAACAAAAAGCTCAAAAACGAAACAATAAGCTCTTATTTACAAAGATTGTCTACAGACAAGGAAACTAACTATTCTCTATGGAAATCAACCAGAAAGACCAAGAGACCAATAACTTCTATACCTCCTATCAGGAAGAGTGCAGGTATATGGGCCAGGGATAATAAATAAATGGCGATCCTATGTGCTGAGCATTACTTTGACATTTTTACGCCTTACCTAGTACAAGTGGATAATATCTTGGCAGGGATTGACAACCAAAAATCAGAAAACATTGCTCATGTTACCCTAAAGAAAGTAGAAGAAATTGAAATAAACTTGAATCCGAGAAAAGCACCGGCCCAATTTTGACACAGCTTCCTAGAGAGGGTATGGTCCATGATCACCTACCTTATTAACGCAGCCTTTAGATTGAAACATGTGCCTGCTTGTTGGAAAGTTGAAGAAGTAATAATGTTACCAAAACCGGGCAAACCACCTAGCAATGTCATCTCTAATAGACCTATTTCCCTTTTACAAATTATCTTAAAACTATTTGAGAGGCTAGTACTGATAGAAAATAATAACCTAATTCCGGACTTTCTATTCGGATTCAGGCAGAAACATTCAACGATTGATCCAGTGCATCGAATCACCGACATAATTGAGGAAAAACAGGTGTGTTAAGGTTAAGCAGTATTCTTAGATATTCCACAAGCGTTCGATAAGGTGTGGCATGAAGGTTTAACACACAAACTAAATAAAATACTCCCTAAGCAGTATATACAGATAATAACATCCTTTAACTGTAATCGACTTTTCTGATATATTCCAGTGACTTACCAGTATCAAAAGAAGCTACTGATGACACTGCTGTTGACGCAGTTGATCAAAATCATGAGAGCTCTACTAGAAAACTTCAAATAACAAGCAGCATGGTAGCTGACTATACAAGACAATGGAAAATCAAGCTCAATCCATGTAAATTTTACTAACAAGAAGCAAGCACAGCCACTTCTCCTAGATGTTAATGGTAAAATTGTGCCCCATGAGATAAATTCTAAATTAAAAAGGGTTTGCTTTTTCCTTCTGCCAGAACCATCCTCAGCTGCCTAGCGAGGACTCCTGTAATTGTGACGTTCTGTCTTTGCAGGTTTTCCTCTGATATTTGTGGCTTGATAAGTCCATGTCAGAGGGCGCAGGTATGCTTAGAAATTGGTGTTATTTACCAGCACCACGAGATGGAGCCATCTGGCTTCATTCTCTGTATTAAATTCTAAATATCTGGGCATGACTCTTAATGCTAAATTTCGGCGGAAAAAACATGTCGTAAAGAAGAAAGGAACTGAGCTAGATTTAAAACAAAAACAACATTATTGGCTTCTGGGAACAAATCCCAAACTATCGATCTACAATAAAATCCTTATTTAAAACCAATGTGGCTTTACCTTATCCAGCTTGGTATGCTCGTAACTCTGATCCTCATCGAGACCTTGGAATTTCAACAGTGAAAGAAGGGATCAAAAGATGTGCTGTCAAGCATGAAGCCCGACTTCACCTACATATCAACGCAAAAGCTCTACAGCTGCTGGGGAGTCAACATCACGTCCGAAGACTGAACCGTTTGATATTGTGTAGTGTGTAAAATGTTAAGAAGCATTCAATTATGAAACACCCTGAATATTCATTTCTACGAAATATACAGACTTCTGAATTAAAATTTCTTCAGTTGAGTCAGTCTTTTAATCGATCAATAAAAAATTGCTAAAGAGCCGCAAATATTGCTAGCACAAAATGGTTTTAGTCGATTTTTCAGTTCTTATCGCAAATTAGTATTGCACCAATTGCCAGAGGTCACAAGAGTAGATAGATAAAATATTAAGTTATCTATTCCTTTTTTCGATATAATACAGAACGAAAACATAAACTGCTCTAAGCCCTGTAAACTTAATGCTACTGTAATGTGATATCCAAAGATGCTTAAAGATTCTCTACGAAGTGTATATCATACCTTCATATATTGTCGCGCAGTTTGAAGAAGTGCGTATCATACCTTTGATAATTGTGAACCCCTTCCTTTTAATTTGTTTTAAAAACTGTAGAAAGAGAAATATCTTTTTTCTATCTACTCGACACCACTTCAACTTACAAAGGCCCAAAATCACACCACCCAATAATTGTAATCACACATTTAATGTAACGTTTGAAAATTACTAACCTCTATAATACCATCCTCAGGTTTCTGTGCTCTCAAAGTCCAGACGTGCTTGGCTTGCCTTTGGTACCCTGCGGTAGGGTGACTTACTTGGGGAACCAAGGTACCTCCTTCATATACCTATTCACTATGTTCTGTTCACGTCTTGATCCGTTATGATTAATTTTTTAGTCTGTAACAAAAGCTGGAATTATGTGTCTACATTTAAGTGCTTAAAAAAGAATCAAGCATTAATAAAATACATATATAGTTATACGGTGTCCCACCGGGAACTCCATCGATTGATTATGGAAAAACTATAATCAGGAATAATCTATAAATCTGGTAGCTTACTTATGTCGATGGGGGCCATTTGCCTAAAATATTTTTAAGAATTTATTATTATAGTCAAAATATATTATATTTTTGAAAAGGGAACTTTGAGCCTTATCAAAATATTCAGTAATATTCAAGGTGTTCCATTAAAAAAAATAACTTAAAGTCTCTTGAGGTGATTCAAAATATTATACGGAAAAACCCTAGACACAGCAGGGTGGTCCTTATTTTTATATAGCAAAAAAAATGTTTTTTTTTGGATGCTACCTTTTGGAATAATTATCTACAATGAAAAGATTATGTCTATAAATTTTCAGTTCTATTCTTTAAAACTAACCCGTGCCGCCGAGAGGAGAAAAAATTACATAACGATTTCATTATATTCGCATTGCACATAAAATAAAGCATACTTGGAATGTTATTAATATTTTTATTATTAGTTATAACAAATAAGCTTACAGAGAAATGTTTAAATGTTAGTGTTTGTTTTTTAAAATCAGGATATAGTTTTCTATAGTCAGAACCCACTTGTAAAATAAACTTCTTTTGATCTTCTTTTGTGCTTAACTTGTCATTATATTATTGTCAATCTCGTTTTTGTTCTCTTCAGCAATTTTGAAAAGTATGGGCCATGACTTAACGAAACGTTCTAAACAGTCGGCAAGCGAATTTTATCTGACATCATTTGGCAAAACTAGTATTTTGCCTTCTTCTTTGGCATATGCTGCAGAGGCAAAATGGTTGTTACCGAAGTATTTGGCAAAAAAAAACAACATGTTCCTTAATATCAGCGATTTCCAAATCCTTAGTATAGTAAATTTAAAATATGTGCAGCACAACCACATGTAATAAGGGTCAATTTAGTAGATGTTTTTATTTGATGTCGCATTGCAGCCATATTAGCTGCATTATCTGTGACAAAACTACATACTGTATAGTCATATTTGGTTTTAAGCTTATTTATGAGTGCTGTTGCAATTTCTGTTAAATATACAGAAGTATGTGGATTCCCAGCAGTATCTAGAGTATCCACTAAGACAAATAGTAGTAGTAAATAGTCCTTGTCTTACTTTAAATAGTCCTTGTCTTATTTTAAATTTTTTTGACGTGTGTGAATACTGTGTTGTATGCTAACATTAATAAATTTTGATTTTGATTTTTGATTTTGATTTTGATTTTGAGTGAATCCATATTCTGTTGTACCCGTTGCACAGATTATAATGACTGTATCATTCGTCACTTTAATGATCATGTCATCTTTGCCTCGCTTATAATACTTGTTTGTAATCCATTTTGATGGATCTTCATTCAGGAAAGAGGATTTATATTAAAACGAATAAAACATTTTTTAGTACCTGAACATACGAACTTTTCCAAATCTTTGTTCACAGTATCTTCTAGAACAGAATATTTTAAATTAGCCTTTTTACATAAATCTTCATCTGACTCATACTTTTCAAAAATATTTGACACATTTTCCGCTTTACTTCGAAAGGGACATTTTCATCCAAAAAAGGAAACGCTACAGCCTCCGGACTTAAATACCATAAATGACGTAAGAATTTTTCTAAAGCAATTTTAGATATGTGTTTATTATTTTTTTTGTACTCGTACAAGTCTTTAATCAAGTTGGAAGTCAGATCGTGGTGACTGTGCAGAAAACGCAGACGAAAACCAGTTTTTTGCGTTAATTTTCACAATAAAAATACATATTTCAGACAAAGCTTTCTCTACAGTTGCTTTTAACTTAAATTCCTTTCTAAATAAAAATATTTTTAGAGAATAAATAACTTTACCCATCCAGTGGGCGTGGTGCATTGCCCCTGGGTAATAAAAATATATAGCTCTAATATTCTCCTAGGAAAATCATACATAATTGTGCAAATTATTTATAGCCATCACGTAAATGATTTACTATGGTCTTTAAATATTTAATTATTCCACTGATCATCACTGAAAATTTCAGATATCTCTTTCTTTGCAATTCCAGGTAGAAATTTAGTTTTATCGATCTTTGGCCAAGAGTCTTGAAATTTTTTAAATAATGAAACACTCGGACCCGATGTTCCTGGAATCCCTTGTTCAAATACACTTTTTATAACATTTCTTAAATATAATCTCTACAGGGAAGATAGAGTAGCCTGGTTTCTAGTTATTGATCCAGTAAGACGCAAGCACCATTGTACGAACCAGTATTAGCAGAAGTGGTATCAAAACAACAAGCTTTTATTGTATTTTCCAAACCCCAATCGCGCAAAACCTCAAATATAGCTTCAGCCTGTGATTTTCCTGTACCATTTTCCAGTATTGCAACGTAAAGAATCTGTTCAATATCACCATTTGTAATAACAATTGGCAGTCGATCAATAATTTATTTTCCTGTTAACGCAGGTAAAAGCTTTCCATCCCAATGTATTACTGCTGCATTGAGTGTAACATTTTTAAATTATTCTTATATTTTTTCAGGTTTCTTTTTTCTTATATCTTGACGACAGCGTCGAATAGACGTTCTGATAATTACCAAAGTGTTTAAATCCTCTCCTAAAGCCTCTGCTACAGCACAAATAATATAAACGGCCTGCCTATCGCTTACTTTGCATTTATCCATAGTAGATACCAGACGTTCAGTAATTACCGATTTACGACCTCGAGATCTACGTTCTTTTATAGCCATTTCCGGGTTTTCCAAATCCTGGTTCTTAAAAACCGTTTCTGAGAAGGAAACACTATCGTCTAACAATACATTCTTTTGGGCGTTAAGAATGTCATCACTCGCACTGCTAGAAGTACTAGAATCCAACTCTATTTTCTCACCTGAAAATAATATAAGAATTGATTTTTTAAAATTTTTTGAAAGAATTAAAAAAATACTGCACCTAAATAAATAATTTTTATCTTACCTAATTTATCTACTTCTTCAATTTCCCGTTTCTTAAAAAGTTCCGTTTCTTCAGCTCGTTCAAGCAAGCGTTTTTCTTGCTCTGCTAGATCCCATCCCACACATATATCCAGGACGTCCTTTTGTCACTATTGTTTGAGAAATTCTTTGTCTTCTTCCATTCTCATTAAACTGAAGGCATTTTCGTGAGCGATGTCAAAATGATCGTCAAGTTTTTCAACAAACACCTGCTCTTTACCTTTTTGTTTATGAGAACACTTATTAGAACTTTTTTGAATACTTCGCCACTCTTCATAAAACTTTTTTAACTTTGGAAAACAATTTTTATCACTTTGGTCACTTTTTCCCAAAACACAACAGTCTCTCTTACGTCTAACCGCGCACTATCTTGAATTTTAAGTTTGACTGGTCGTAAATTAAAGAATAATACTTTTAGAATCTGTCTATTTGACGGTAGTTTATTGCCAACAATTAGAGGGGAGAAGCTTCCTATCAAATAAACATCACAATCCTTACGCAAAATTGTTTTTGAAGACGAAGCCATTAAAACCACTATAACAACGCACACCCCGCAAAGAAATAGTATATTATATTAACCAAGGTTTAGACAGCCATCATTATTGCCCGAGCGGCAAGTTTAAGACGCGAGGGCTATAAGCTGTCTAAACCGTGGTTAATATAATATTTTTTCCACTACTACAAACTTTTATAAGACATTTGTCTTTATAGTATTAATAATTATTATAAAAAATTATAGGTAGGTATAAGTATATTTTTGAATCAAGTTACCTGCGCTTTGGAATTGGCAAAATATTTTGTTGTTTTGTCAGGTGGCTTTGTTAATGTCAATTTTTGTTCATTTATGTCATCAGATTTCACGAGTTTTCCAGCAAAGAAAATGTTAGTGATATTATTACGTGTACACCTCCAGAATTAAGGATGGAAGCAGAAAAAATGTTGATTGTATCGATATTTTACAATATCAAGCATCTCTAATAATCTAATATGTATTGATAATTATCTGGTTGCCTAACCACAAGAAATCACCTTTCAGGTTATTCATGTTTATGAATTCATGTTGTAGAATCAAAAAATTAGGTTACCTGCGTTCAAATAGATTCTTGAAGATCGGTCAATAATGGATTTTAATGCCTTATTATTGACCATGGTCAATAATAACTTATAAGGTAGAGAAAAACGATTTCTAACGTTAATAACCGGTCAATAATGGCGATAGGTTATAGGTTAGTAGTGGAAAAATAATTAAACTGACTGACTGGTATGATTTATGTAGTATCAATGTGGGGTTGCGTCCTAGAGGTTTGCGCGCCAGTCTCGACCTGTTTGATATTAGGTAAATATTTAACAAACAATGCAGAAATCGCTATAATAACAATATGCGTGCATTTTATATTGGAAATAACATGTAAAAATTTTCAGAAATTCTTGCCCTCGGCGGCACGGGATAACGTGACCGGAGTGAGCTGAAATTGTGCACATTTTCTTTTTTTATGGTAGAGAATCGTTTCAGAGGGTAGCACACATTAAATTTAGACTTTCAAAAATAAGGACACAGCTTCTATGAGACAATTTAAAAAGTATACGGGAAACATCATCGGTTGTTGCTGTGTGGCAACAGGTATCTTTCCGTCTGTACAACGCTCTAAAAATTTATCATCTACCTGAAAAAATATATGTAACGAAAAAAGTAAACGTACAAAATTTAAAAGAAATGTATAATTTTCGAGAGCTTTTTCCCTAAATCGGAGAAATGTATGTTTAAAAAACTTTGAACTAAACTCTTTTAAATTCAAATTAACCCCAAAAACCGAGAACACCTATTAAAGGCGAATTGTTGAAGTTAGCATAACACATAATTCTAAGCTTATAATGTTAATGTAGAGCATGCCGCATGGGAACGTTAATAGAGCAACATTTTAACTTTATTATATCATTTCGGGGTGGTTTTATACACTAATCCAAGAAGTTATTGCTGGGCTTAGGGACGAAAGTACGCTTTCGCTTATTTATGCGAGATTTATTATTTTAAGGATTTTAAGGTTGCCCTTATGAAGAGCTTAAAAAGCTTCGCATCACCACACATATGTTTTTTTTGCTTTGCACATTTATGTAGCCATTTTATTCTAATGGAAGCTTGTTTTTTTTTTCATGTGTGTTTTTGCCCACCCTTTAAACGGACCTGTGCTTGTTGCTGCTTGATAATTATTATTTTAACACATTCTCTGGCATAAACTGACCAAAAAAAAACAGACCCGACGGGCATTCTCCCATCGACCAATCAAAATGGCCGCTCAAACCGGGAGTGTTGGTACACGTTAGTAAAATGAATAACGTGAGCATCAGTCAACTTAACCCAAGGATAAGTCCTTTCAAAACTACGTCTGTAAGAACTAGCACGTACCTGAAATACAGGAGGAATAAAGACAAGGTTTATGCCAGACTGAGGAGATTTAGAGAAGTCCTAGGATTAGGTAGCGGCGACCGCGCCCCTTTCGGAATTAAGGAAGGAGCTGGCGGAGGTAATGTTTTGTTTTTACCATTTGTTTTTTGTTGCCACAGCTGTCATCATCCCTGTTTTAGTAGGGAATAAGGGTTGTAGATAAGTTTCTTTTATTATTTCCAACACTAATTTTTAAAACTAAATTAAAAATAAAAATGTTCATGTGACGTACGACGGGCACTAGAGTTTTCTTCCTAAGGGCGCGTTTACGTTGGAACTGGGATAAACGATAAGAGCGGCGCTGCTATAACGTCATAGCAATAGTAGCGTCAATGCATGCAATCTTTCATGCAATGCAACCCCTATATAAACCCACCTTATAACAATGACAAAAAAAACAACATGTATTTATCTTCAACGACCTCGTGCCTTTTTCAACTGTTTTTCTCAGCAAACGCCCTCTGAGGTAAAATTTTAATCAACAATAAAATATTCATTTATGGTATAATAAGCTTTTTTCAATAATAAAATTTAAACAGTTTTTCTTACCATTTTAAAATAAAATTAAAAAAAGAAAATCTAAAGAGTTTTAGAATCATAAATTATGGATTTCTTTGCAGGACTTTGAAGAAGAAATAGGTTAACATACATTAAAGTCTTGTCTGGTAATATAAGAAGGTAAATTAATATTATTTATATGACCTAAGGCTAATTATTTTAATTAATTCAGTACAATATTTAGTATAAAAGAAACAAGTTTGTCCCTTTTCTTTCCGTCAGACCCAATCCTTGGACGCATTTCGACGTATTACGGCTCTTCGGCAAGGCTATAGAGTCTGACGAAAAGGAAAGGGACCTTACACTCCTTACAGTGCACTTTAACATATAATGTATAAGATACATATGCTCGACTGCCACGAGATGTCGCCACGTGCAACATTTCCCATGTGTATCTAATATTTAGTATGTCAAAGTATTGTTGTATCATCAGCAAACATGGTAAATTTACCATTTATAAAAATTGACGCAAGGTCATTTATATAGATTAAAAATAGTAAAGGACCTAGAACTGATCCTTGAGATAGTATTTTATTATTTTTTTGTTTTTAATTTTTATATTTTTTATTAATTAATTATTTTTATTAAGACCTTTTCGAGTGGAGAAAAAAAAGGTACTAAGCAACACGCGTTTGGAGATTGAAACGTTAAATCTTTTGTTGCGCAAGTGTTAATAAATTACTTCCTGCGCCTAGCCCGAGCCAACTCTCTAACGTGCGCTCACTCATTAATTTAGAGAATTTTTAAAAATTCTCGAGAGACTATGGGACATAATTATTGCAACAAATCGAAAAATTCTGAAAATAGCAAAAATTCCGAATTTTTCAAGTTGCTTATCCTCTTATTTTCGTTTTCTTAAACAGCAGGCTAGCGCACCGTCTCACAAGAAATGCCTTGAAGCAGAATCTGAAACTACATGCAGAATAGAAAATTTTAGAAATAATTTATTAAGAAATGGTGGCCACAAAAGCATTGCAACACTGTGGCTTGGTACAAGAAGTCACTATTGATATAAATTGACTTAGGCACTTCATTTCCATTGATTAAATAAACAAAGAGTGAAGTAAAAATACTAATATCAAATAACATTTAAAACTATTAACGAATTCATTATCTGATAGCATATCCGTTATTGGCTATAACTTTGGCACATCCTCTGGGCATGGAGTTCATTAAATTATCTAAGATACTTGTTCTTTGGAAAATAATTCGGCTCGTATTCATCTTTCCACCTCTTCCCATAGGTTTTCTATGGGGTTCAGGTCGGGAGATTGCACCGGCTAGTATATTACTCTATTACTCTAATATTTTTCTGCCTGAACCAAGCTTGCACATGATTGGACGTGTGTTTTGGATCATTATCCTATTGAAAAATGGACAGCAGGGGCATTTCCCATTCTGCAAAAGGAACATAACATTTTCCATAATATTTGTGTAGATAACCTGTCCATTACACTATTGATAGGACCAAGTAACACCGCCTTTACCATGCTTAACTGTAGGCGTTACATACTAGGGATTGTAGCGCTGGTTTACAGGTATCCTAACTCGTCTCGTGATATCTGAATTAAAAATATTGTACGACTTATGTCGATATGTTTTCGTGGGAATGCCAGACCAGCAACTTTGTTTCTAGCGGAAAATAAGGGTTCCTTTGCTGGTCTTCTACTGTATAACCGTGCCTGCACTATCCTTCTTTGAATAGTTCGGCAGGTAATGTTTGCATTTGGTATTTAGGCTTTGATCTGGATCTGAGGACCCAACTTCAACGGGTCGTTTTGAGAAAGGTGCTTTATCAACCTGTCTGTGTGGACATTTGTTTTTTTCGGTCTACCTGCCTTCCCAACAGTATCTGTTTAAAAAACATGTGTTCTAAAGATTAAATTCATTAATACAATTACTCAACGTCGCAAGGTAATATGCTAATTGTAAATCAAAGTGCAAATCGGCAATGCTATAAAAAAAGAAAAACATCGCTTGCCGTCCTATTTTCAACTGACCTCTAACAAAGCAACTGCTAAACCTAAATATTAATGTTTGATTGGTCCAACGAATAGCCTGCTGATTGGTTTAAGGCTGACAGCGACTTTAGCGCGAGGGAAGCAAGTTATGAGTTGCATCCAAGACTCGAATAGAGAAGCTGCTACATCTGACCGGGTAGCGAGAGTCACGTGTGTTTGTGACACAAAGTGTAACTCTAGTTTAATGACAGTAAAGTGATATTGCTCTAAAATGTTTTTTTTCTGCCGAAAAAGGCAACTACGTCATGTGTGTTACGAGATTGCATATTATAATTATATTTTAAAAGGGCTTCCGTACGAGAATTGCAGTATTCCGATGGCAGTGATTAGTTAGTCTGGCATCTTAGAGAAAAAAAGATGTTGTAGTTGTTCTCAGAGATAATAATACAAAAGTGTGTTGATTCTACATTGCAATATAAACAAACGATTATCTACTCCAGCATCAAAGTAAAATAGACGTTGTCGTTCAGTTCTAAGTTATAAATCAAGCAAATACGTGTTGATTCGATTTTCTAAACTAAATGGGACTATATCCTCAGTTGCAAAGTGCCTTACGTGTCAACATGAACATAATAAGTTGTTACTGTGACAATAATATAAGGTTAAATTGATGTAAACATCAAAAAGTTACCAAATCGCAAAATAAACGAAACATGTTAAAGCAATAATGTGTTTTATTAAATCAGGCAATATTTCATAAACCATCATGTTACTGTCGGAAATACAGGAATAAGTGAAGGCAGGTCAGAACACCTCGCTCCATTAGTATCCAAATAATGTCTCTCCTCGAAATATGAAAGGATGCGTGAAATTGTACTAGGAATTAGCGGGAACCTTCGAGCAATAGCCGCTTGTTTTTCTTTATCTTGACAAGCTTCCAGAATTCGTAACCGTAAATCCTTGGATACAACAATTTCTTTTCCCATTTCCAGATATATTTCTATGCGTTGCAAACTTAGATTTACAACGAAAAACAAATAAACAGCGCAACAAAATATATTTGTTGCAATACTTTTGACAGCAAACTACTGAACGGCAAAATTATTACGGACGTACAGACGTATCGACAAACCAACTTAATACCGACTCACATACAAAATCGAGACAAATCGGGACGTACATGTTACAAAAAGACTAGCTCCCTGTTGGTCCAAATACCATCCCATAATAGTATTAAATTGGCATGCACAAATATTAGAAATTTAACAAAAAGGCGCCAAATTTTTCGCAACATAACTTCTAAATTAAATCCGTAATAATTACAAACATTCAAGCAAAGAGCTAGTTACAAATTTCTACCAACAATAGAGCTAAATAGTTAGAACGATTTGGATGTCAAAGGAGTTTCTCCTGACGTAAAAAAGTATTGAAGAACCTGATACCGAAAAGTCAAATTATAAAATTACAAGTAGGGGTCGTCATTTTCTTGACAACTTCTTGATCTTGTATTGATCTTGTCTTGATTTCAAGACAAGATCAAGACAAGAGGTGATCCTTGTTTTTCAAGACAAGACAAGAAATTACCTCTCACTATCAAGATTTATTGGCAAGGAATCAAGAAAATCTTGAAATTTCTTGAAATATAAAATTAAAAAACTCATTTGTTTCCTAGCTTATTAGACAAAAAACAATAGTCAAAATTAGGAAGTAGTTTTCCTAATGGGCTCATCATTGTAAAATTAGATGCTGCATTATCAGTGGTTACACCCTGGATTAGGTTAAGTAGATCGTAAGACCTTAAAACATCATAAAGAAGATTGGCAACAGATTCACCGGAATGTTTTCTTGGGCTGGCACAAAATCTAAAAGAATTGACTGAAGATTCCAGTTTTTGTCCACAAAATGGACTGTTATACCATACTACCCCTTCTTCGTGCCATACGATGACCACCCATCAATTGTCAAAGAAATCTTTGATCCGGTTGATTTAATAAAAGTTGACACGTAGGTCTGCGGGGGTTCCCCTTTTGTCAAGATATCAAGAAATTTCAAGATTTCTTGAGTCAAGACAAGACATCAACTCTCAAGAAATGGTCAAGACATGATTTTTTCAGTCAGATATGTTTACGGAAAAACCATTCTGTTGTGATGTTTAGAGCAAGCTTCCTTGTGCTTGCCAAATATCAGGCTAGTTTTACATTTTTCATTTTGTTGCAATACTTATGTCCGATAATTGTATGTAACCCTTAGTTGTTTCTATTATGGCTATAGGTAGAAAACTTTTCTAGTGCTACTCGTAACATAAACATGTGTCAGTTACTGAATATCCTACGTTTGTGTTTTAAATAATTCTTTATTTTGTTGATTTTGCATGTTAGTTGTGACATTTAAAAAGATCAAATCATCTCCAATAGCTGCAAGAATGGACATCAATCCACGCAAACGAAAAAAACCTGGTGATGGTAAGTAAAAACAAACCAAATATAAAATTCATTCACATCTGTGTCTAATCCAACCTGTATAATTATTTTACCAGTTTTCACGGCTTTTCTCATTTCTCCGATAACTCGACAAAACTTGTTTAAAAGTTTTAACGTAAAACACCGGATATACGGGAAACACTTTAACAGGGTCCCCATTAAATAATTTTTATTTTATTCTCTTTGCCATAGTTTTTCTTTTGGTATAATTTTTAGTAATTACGGTTCTAAAGCGACATCATTAAAAGTTGGTTTTAGTTGCTAAAAATGTTTACAGTTTATAAAGGTAAGAGGTTTTGCTTGCATGCCATTATGCTTATGATATTTTTATGTGGAGAAAGAAGTTTAGTGTACATTTATATTACCTATTAAGCTTTGTTAAGTCTTATAACAATACGGGATGAGTCGGGAAGAAGATGTGTATTGCGCACGCAAAAACATAAATTATTTCTATCCGATATTCATTTGTTCCCATTCTCAAGTTATAGCGTTATTGCAAATAAAGAAAACTTTATACATTTCCACTTTTTCATAATAACATTCTTTTATACAACCTAAAACACAATAGATCGCATCGATATATTGTGTTTCGCATACGAGTGTTTGCATTATTTCAAGTATAGAATTCACTCCAGGATCCTAATACTCGAGCATAAAAGAATGGGGATAAACACACCACTCATGTAAAAACACATGATTATTCACTTCCCCGGGTCGTTCCCTGCAAAAACAGCGTAAGAACGAGTTCTCGCATTAGTCGGTGATATGAATGGTCTCGTAGTATATTCAAGAATACTATTTCATTTGTTGGGCGTCAGGACCCTGGAGTTTGGTCCCTTCCTCCTGACTCACCCTGTGCAGGTATTTTTTACTATAGTAAGTCAGTACGTCCGGCTTCCTTAGTACCTATGGGGTTATCCATGAAGGGTGCTTGCGAAACGTGTGTCAATGTAAATCAAAGCCAGACAAAAAAATCCTATTCTTTTACAACATAAAATTTTATACTAAATTAAAGAAAACCTTGACAATATTTATGTACAGGGTCTTCCAACGAGGACTGAACAGGGGCTCATTTTTGAGCTTCCTTGTATTTAAAGAAAAATCCAAAATTGCCAATCGATGTACTTTTTCCTGCAGAATTCAAAAATGAAACCAAAAATTTATTTGAACCAGAAACAAAAGAGTTACGCTATGGATAAGGTGTTTTTTAAATGGAACATAAGCTTTTTTTATACGATTTTTGGAACGAGTGATTTTTTTTTGTCCGTTCTGATTAAAATATTTAATATTGTGACAGCTATTTTTATTAAATTTTAATGTTTTATCCAGTATAATTTAACTTTAACCTGTTTGAAACATACACTAGGTAATAAAGGTATAATCACCTTTGAATCCTTCAAAGTCAAAAAATTTGACAAATTTACTATAATATTGCCGAAATGAAATATTCATTAGATGCCAAGAAAATGCAAGAGAAGCAAGGAGAAGATTTATTGCAAATTTTCACAGAATTCAATACTATTCTAAGGCCCGGTACCTTCACGTCCGAACATCTTTATTCTCAAAATAATTGCTATAGTTTCAATTGTGTCGACAATTGTTTCCATAGACATTATTCGACGAATAGCGCTATCCGTAGATGAAAGGATCAAACCTAAGGATAAATAACCTATTTAAGGAAAATAAAACATTACATGACAGAAAAAGAAATCCAGAAAGGAATAGAAATCGAGACCGTGCCATTGTGAATTATTCTCGACTGAATCCAACCAAATCAATTTCGGACGCAGTTCGGGACGTTCAATACGGCGGCGGTGTAAGACGCAGAAGAGTTACCCAAGGAACTGTTCACAGGACTTTAAGAAATCATAAATTTAAGTCTTATCATATCCTTCCACTTCAACATCTAACACCGGCACAAAAAGAACTTCGCTTCCAATTTGTTTCCCAAATTGTGATTCGGAAAGAAAACGAAGACCCTAATTTATTCAGAAATATCTTATGGACTGACGAAGCCACATTCACAACATCGGGGGTTTTCAAGAGACATAATAATCATCACTGGACCGTTGGAAATCCAAGAAAATTTCAGACAATTAAATTTCAAGGAAGGACTTCAATCCATGTTTGGTGTGGCATAAAAAATAATAGAATTTTGGGACCAATATTTTTTAACGGGACTTTAAATGGACAGAGATACTACGAGTTCTTAGGAAACGAAATTGAGAACTTTTTGGAAGATTTACCATTGGAAGAATATCAAAATTTAATTTGGCAACATGATGGGGCCCCTCCGCATGCCGTGCGTGAGGTTACTCAATATTTAAACAGACGCCATGAAGAATGGATTGGTAGAAATGAAACCTATGCTTGGCCACCCAATAGTCCCGATTTGTCAATATTAGACACATTTCTTTGGGGCCATTTAAAGAACGTGGTATACAAGCAGCGAAACCACGATATTGAAGAGATCATGCAGAAAATTGTGAATGAAATAAATCGCCTTAACCTGGAAAATCACAGTATAACAGCAAGTTTGGAAAGGCTATAAAGAGGTTATCGCACATGTTTCGAGAACAACGGAGGTCACATTGAACAATTAAATTATCAATGTTTTTTTTTTTAATTAGTATAGAGTTGGATTTCTTTTTCTGTCATGTAATGTTTTATTTTCCTCAAATAGGTTCTTTATCCTTAGAATAGTATTGACGGATATATTTCTGTGAAAATTTGCAATAAATCTTCTCCTTGCTTCTCTGTGTTGTGTTCCATTTAAAAAACACCTTATCCATAGCGTAACTCTTTTGTTTCTGGTTCAAATAAATTTTTGGTTTCATTTTTGAATTCTGCAGGAAAAAGTACATCGATTGACTATTTTGGATTTTTCTTTAAATACAAGGAAGCTCAAAAATGAGCCCCTGTTCAGTCCTCGTTGGAAGACCCTGTACAGGGTTATTTTTTATATTTGCGTACCTACCACAGGGGTTGATATAAGTGATAGAAGAAAACTTTAAATACAAAAGTTGCATAATTTTTTCCGTGTTATCTTTTGGACTTGTGAAATAAAACATAGGCGCATCGCAAAGTTGAAAAACAATTGCAAATTTTCTTTTTTCACATGGGACACCCTATATATTTTTTACCAGGATGAAAGCCCTCTTTCCCTTGATTTTAAAAATATATAACATGTCAACATTTAGTTCAGCCGTTTTTGAAATATTTGAATTAAAAATTTTGAGGTGGATACGCAAATATTAAAAAATAACCCTGTACAGTTGTAAGTCGACAAAACCAACAAAGCAAATCACCGTTTACAATTCTATTTTTAGAGTATGCCTCGCTTAAAACCCACCAAAAACATGACAATGGTTTCATCAGATTGTTAGAATCGGTATAATTCACTAAATAAATCAACAATATTAAATTAAGTTCTAGGAATTATTTATTTCTCGGGCCAGATGAAAAGGTACAATATTCAAAAATAAATCTATTTATAGTTCAACAGCGATTGTGGTAACGCGACACTAAGTAAAAATATGCAAATTTGTTCCTTTGGAACAACGCCGGCTTACCGCCGGGTTACTATTTTATCTCAATATTTGTACTAATTTCTTACTGGCAAAGAAAAACTATGGCCACCGTTGTCATTGCGACATAGCGTGTCACAGAACGCTAATTGGTTCACCCGGAACACCGGGAAGCAGAGGTAAGTGCCCCGCTTCGTAACTTCAGGGATTCTCTGATTGCATCTCAGAGAAACAAGTCAGCTTTCGACAGGTTCCACCGGAACGATCTTTTCTCAGAATACAAAAGTATGATGTTTACTCCGCTCTGTAATTAGTGATGTTTCTCTCCTGTCAAGTAGTGACTTAATTCGTATGTAAGACGCGTTGAGACAAGGCTACACTAAATATCACCGAAACCTCGGAAGCATTCGGCTCATCGACTCCGTTCGGAGAAACGCTGGCTTTTATTCTACGGTTACTAGATTAACTGAAGTTTGTAAGCAACTACTGTGGAGCATGTGTCAGTCCGCTTGAGGAATGGAGTGGTGATGAGTGCGGTATATGCCGCACCCCGCACACGTTTAACAAATAACGACATCGAATCATTTTTTGCCAGTCACGGCCAGGTTCTTATGGCTGGTGATTTGAATGCTAGACATAATATGTGGCGCAACCATCTCAATAATAGACACGGTAACCTAATCTTTGATTATTTAATGAACAATAACATCCAAATAATCGCCTCAGACAGACCAACACACTACCCTCTAAATGGCAGTACGCCAACGTACATTGACTTTTACTTAAACAAAAATATTTTAGGTCTGTCTGAGGCGATTGTTTTAAATGAACTAAGCTCCGATCACCTCCCTGTAATGGTGGAGTGGCATGTACAAATGCTTTTTGAATCCCCAACAAATACAATTTTACTAAAAAATATTGACTGGAATAATTACAGACAATTACTAAATAACAAAATAATAATAAACAACAATATTGATGACATACATACATTGGACGCAGAAGTGACTAAATTAACTACAAACATACAAACAATACACAGACAAATTGGACAAAAAATCAAAATTAAACACAAAGAGGACAGACTTCCACAGGACATACTAGACCTCATTAAATTTAAAAATAGACTCCGAAAAATTTGGCAACGAACACACAGACAAATAGACAGAATTAGACTCACAGAAATCCAACATACAATACGAGAAAAAATAAATACGCACAAAAACAAAACATGGACTGACACCTTAACAGGACTAAGTGCACAGGACTCGTCACTGTGGCGTCTGACCAAACGCCTCAAACGTAAATTCAAGAAAATACCGACATTGACTGGTCAACAAACACAAACAGACAAAGAGAAGGCAGACTGTATAGCGGAATCTCTTGCTGCAGTCTGTACTTCTCCTGACAACACACAACAAGCACAAAACAACATAACAAACTTGATGACAAACGTTACAAGACAAAAATACCCCATACCCCCCCCCGTCCTATCCAAACTGCACATCGGACCCAGGGACTTGAGAGAGATAATACGTTATCTACCTCTCAGAAAAGCCCCTGGGCCTGATGCGCTTCCTAATATACTCCTAAAAAATCTCCCTCAAAAAGCATTTGTGCAATTATTGTACATAATAAACGCCATGTTCACCTTACAGCATTTCCCTGTGCAGTGGAGAGAGGCCATTATCATACCGATACTTAAGCAAGACAAAAACCCAAAATTACCTGACTCATATAGACCTATTGCTCTGACCAACACAATGTCCAAAATCGCCGAAAAATCCATACTACTCAAACTCAAAAAACTCAAACTACTGACTAACATACCAGACGAACAATTTGGATTTAGACCACGACATAACACGGTACATGCAGTGACAAAGGTCCTGACTGATGTTAAAAATAAATTCAATACTGGACAAAATACAGTACTACTGTCCCTTGACATCAGTCGCGCCTTTGACACTGTCTGGCACCAAGGACTATTATACAAACTTATGACAATTCATAATTTTCCGACATACTTAATAACTTTAATACGAACATACTTACATAACCGCACCTTCTTTGTCAGAGTAGAGGGTGCATTGTCCGCTGCGAAAGTGGTTAATGCGGGGGTGCCTCAGGGAACGGTGCTGTCACCGCTATTATATAACTTGTATACAGCCGACTTCCCAAGGTACCCCCTCACCAAGCTTACATTGTACGCGGATGATGCACTCATCTACGCGCAATCGTTTTATGCAGAAGCTGCTAAGCGACAGGTCCAGTCGCACATTAACATCCTGGATCCTTACTTTAAAAAGTGGAAAATAGCAGTAAATCCACTTAAAACCACTTGCACAACTCTGACAAAGAAATTTACTAATAACAGAATAATAATACCATTAAAAATTAACGAAACGTACATACAACCACAAAAACGATTCAAATATCTCGGAATAACTATAGACGAAAGACTTTCCTTCATGCCTCACGTGACAGAAACTCTCAAAAAAGGCTTTGCAGCAATGCAAAGCCTTTACGCAATTTTATCCAAAAGCTCCCACCTCTCCCCTCCCAACAAGTTACTTATCTACAAACAGATCATCAGACCAATACTGACTTACGGTGCTCCCGTATGGTGCAGTGCTTCGAGCACTCAGATGCATAGGCTTCTGAGGCTCGAAAACAAGATCTTGAGATGTGTGACGTCATCTGATAGATACGTCACAATCCGAGACCTGCATCATATGGTGGCAACAGACGATATAATAACACACATACGTGACTTGTCCGACAAATTTTACATGTACCAATTACAGCACTCACCACTTACAATAAACATAACAGACAGACGTGCAAACAATGACATACATACAAAACACAAACCCCTTTACTACAAATTACCAATATACAACCTCCCACTGCCAGACGCACAATAACATTATTAGATGACGAATAAGAACGAACAAACAATAAAATAACGTAGACAAACATACAACAACATAAAACTAAAATAACAACAATTACTTGAAACACATAAATCGGCTGCAAGAATTTTGCTAGACTTTCAGCATCACTCGATCGTTTGGCGTATTTTTGCAGCCGAAAACGTGTGTTTCCGACACGAGAAACGGCAGTGGGCGGGACTTACGAGACCTCAACACTGACTAACAAACAAGGACAACCCACTAAATATGGCCACTCCCACTGTAGGAGGTGACGGAGCGAGATGGTTGTACCGCATTGCATTCAGATTGTCCGCTGTAGGCGAACATAAACAGAGCCTGTGATATTTAAAATTAACTGGGTTTTTTGAAAGTTTTCCCAGAATGCTCTGCCATTGGAATACAGTTACCGCTTTACTAATTTCCTGAAATTTTAATATTAAGCTCCACGGAGCAATGCAAGCCTCGTAAAACACCGGTAAGGCACCGCCGAAACGCGTGTGAAATAATCCTTGTAACGTAAAAAGCTAAAATTGTACCCAGGCCATTCCAACGGCCGCCGGGCTCCTAGCCCGGTTTCTTGGGCATATTTCGGGCCGTATGCTTACGGTCCGTATACGCCCAAAACTGTTCAATACTCTATCTTAGGGAATATGTGTTACTGTGCGATTTCTTAGTTGTGTAGGGGCACTAAGCCCTAGGGTAGCTTTAAGTGCAAAGTTGGCTTTGTTAACCAATAGGAAAATATACAAGTTTAAAAAGGCATCCGTGTATGAGCCATAGGTCCCGGGATCGATACCCGTTTCGGGCACTTTTTCTTGATGACTTTTTTTTTAGTTTTTTATAACTCTTTTATTTTTTTTTAAAGTAGATCGACTCAAAAAGGGCTGGTAAATAATTGGCCGCTGAACTTGAAAAAGGCGAATTGGAACCAAAAAGGTGGATTAGATGCCGTGTTAGCGCTGTTTAACCAATATAAGTCTATAATTATTAGTTACAGCATTATTTAGTTGAGTTAAGCAATATAATGTTCCAATCCGTTACGTAACATAATATCTTGTTTGACATTTCCGACCGACATGCCCTATTTCTGACGCCACCAACAAATCCCCATTCGAAATTCCCGCTAGGGTATCTCCGAAAGAAGCCGAATGCGTCCGAGGTTTCGGTGATATTTAGTGTCGCCTGTTGAGACACCGTCACGATGGCTATCTGCCGATACTTAATTTACTTCGCGAGGGTGCGTCGTGCGGTGCGATAACACCAAGGTGTGTGGAGATTTCCTTCCAACGTGATAGTTTAAATGTAGTATCTCATGTCAACGATCGCGTGTTAAAAAATCAAACCCTTTCTTTCTAATATTGCTTCCCTTAAATGGCTACTTTCCTTTTTTATCAACGGAGTTACCAAACCTAATAACTCTAAATAAGTTTCCTCGTTCATTCTTAAATAACTAAAGCAATCTCCTGGTTCAAGCTTTAATTCCGGTAATAAATTAACATGTGAAGATATTTTTCTTTTTAGTAATCGTCCCTTGTCCCCAAACTGAATGCTTTTTCTTTTCTTCTTTTAACTGCCGCCGCCATTACCAAAAGTTATGACCTGTTCATCATGAACAATCTACGAAACTGCCACTTTTACACGAAGTAACAATGTAATAATGTACGGCAGATAAGAATAACGTCTGTTTCATTCAAAGGGGTTGGTAGTACACTGCGCATCATATAAAACTGGTACAACTGTTGTAGGCTAAAAATGAGCTTCTTTAAGCTTTGTAAATTGGTCGTTTATGACGTTTGTATAACAATGAATTTTGTTGGTTATGGCTTTAAGAAACAGTACTGTCAGCTATTCGAAAATTCCTTTAACCTTCTGAGTAAATAAATAAACTTCACTATAGAAAAGATAATTAAATCGGTTTAATTTTAAAAAAATTCATCTGCTAAGTAAAATTATACATTATTTTAAGTTAATAACTAGTCATAGCTCCATTATTATCTAACACTTTTTGTAACCTTATTGGCACAGAATTTATTAAATTTAATGCTAAATTTGGATCTTCGGACAGGTTTTCCCAAACATCCTCAATAAGAGTCCATAGCTGTTGCCTATTTTGCGGAACGATATTTAATTTTCGAATTTTTTTTACCATAATTCCCCAAATATTTTCTATAGGATTAAGATCCGGACTCTTTGATTGCCAAGGAAGAACTTGAATATTGTGTTCATCAAAATAATTCCTCACACAGTTAGCAGTGTGAACTGAACAATTATCTTGTTGAAAAATAAAATTGTTGTTCGGAAAAACCTCCCTGACTGAAGGCAACATTACATTATCTAAAATATCTATATATTTCCTCGCATTCAATCTTCCGTCAATATCCCAACATGCTCCTAATCCCCCTCTGTATATCCAAGCCCAAACGTTCACTGAAAATCTTCCCGATTTATCGCTTGGAGAAATATACTTTTCTTCGTATTTGGACCGAGGCGGTCTATATACTCGAATATGACCATCATGATACGATTGAAACACTTTCTCGTCAGACAATATAACTCTCCCCCAAAAATTTACTACATCATTTAACAGGTAATTAAGAGCAAAAATAATTCTACCTTGTTTTTTTTCTTGGGAAAGTTTATATTTTTTTGCCGCTGCACAATTTTTTAATTCCGTTTTTCGAATCCTTCTTAACGCAGTTGTGACAGAAGCGGGGAAATTTGTTTCAACTTTAGCTTTTCTTGCACAATCAAAAGGATGGTCTCTTACAAAATTAACTAAATTTGCATCTTGCTGTTCGTTAGTTATACACGATCTTCCTGTCCCTCTTCTTCTTTCAACAGTTTGTTCATTATCCCATCTTTCTTTTAAATTCTGGATAGTAGTTTTGCTTCTATTATATTCTTCGGCCAGTATTCTTACAGACCAACCAGCCTCTATTTTGGAAATTATTTGCAACTTTTCGAAATTACTCAACTGCCTTGGCATCGCTATAACGTAAAATGGAAATTTTTGACATAATATCCTATTATTTGTCATAGTGACAGGTTTATTAGGTGTCATTCTTATGCAAAGCATGATTGATAGCTAATATTATAAAACCCGATTTACATTGATAAAATCAAAGTGTACCAGTTTTATATGACGCGCAGTGTACAGTTGAGTTCAGAAAGAAGTAGGACACGGATTCTTATCCTATGTAAACCAGTCTTTTAAAAAACATCAAAAGTTTGACATGACACTGACATCCTTTTTAAATTATTTAAAAAAATATATTTTTTACAAGTAGTTATTGATTCAAAGCATAATGCCTAGGCTTGACAATGTTCAAAGGACTCAAATAATTGCGTTTTTAAATGACGGAATACCTATACGAGACGTTGCCGCTATAATGCACGTAGCAAAAAAAACGGTAGAAAATATTAAGTACAGATGGGAAGCGGATGGAACTTTGGATAAGAAAAAGCCTCCTGGAAGACCAAGAAATACAACGCAAGAACAAGACAATGGTCTTGTGCAATACTTGGAGGAAAATCCCTTTCAAATAATGCGAGCTGCTATTCAGCAAACTAATTTTCCTGGTTCGAGACCGACAGGTTGTCGTAGGGTAAAAGAATCCCATTTAAAAAATTATGTTGCCGCCAAAAAAATTGAATTAGGGGAAGAACACAAACAGGCACGAATTATTTTTGCCTTAAATAATATATTGCGGCCAGACTGGAATAGAGTAGTCTTTACTGACGAAAAAGTTTTTCAGTCTACGGTCAACAGACATATCAGGGTATACAGACCTCGCAATACAAGATATACTAAAAATTTTATCAGTAATTCCGAAAGATCAGGGAGATTTTCGGTAAATGTATGGGCATGGGTGAGTTATCATGGACTTGGAGTGTATTGAATTGTAAATGAAAGGTTTAATGCAGTCACTTATAAGAACATTTTGGAATATATTATGATGCCTAGTGTATCGCAACATTTCCCTAACCAGAGCTTTATTTTTCAACACGACAACTGCCCGGTTCACAGCGCGGGTATGGTCAAAGATTGGTTCCAGAGAAATAACGTGGAAACTTTGCCGTGGCCTTCAAAAAGTCCCGATATTAATATAATAGAAAACGTGTGGGGTCTAATGACACGAAAAATATATAAAGCAAATTTCAGACCAGCTAACAGAAATGAACTTGTTTCATTTATTGAAGAAACGTGGAACGAGTTAAGTGATGATCTTGATTTTGTGAGAGGTCTATACTTATCTATACCCAATAGACTGAATGAGCTTTTACAAAAAAATGGAGCGATTACTAAATATTAAATAGTTGTAATTGTCTTTTTTAATTAATTATTGTGTACAATAAAATGTTGGAATTAAGTTAACTTGTTATTTTTTAATGAAACGAAGAAAAAATGGAATAAAAATTATAAATATGACACATTTAAGTCTAGCCCAATAAATAAAAAGTTTAGTCTGTTATAATTTGAACACAGTCAATAGCTTGTCCTACTTTTTTATGAACTTTCGGGGATTATGGGTAGGTTTACAACACACAATCGATGTCCTACTTCTTTCTGAACTCAACTGTACATTCCGTCATGCTTTTACTGCTGGGGATTTTTATCATTGTCTCAAATTAGTTCTGTTTAGGGAAATAGGTTCTATAGAACATAAAAAAAGGCGCTGGTAGACCATCTCTGTAAGAACAGAAATATAAGTTGATGCAAACATTCGTAAAATAATGCAAAATACGTCAACAAAATATATAAGACGCCTGTCTCAAGAAGTGGGAAGATCTTATGGAACATGCAGGACTATTCTTAAAAAACAGTTAAATTTGTTTCCCTAAGTACAAGTATTCCAAGAAATACGAGCTGCAGATTTTGAAAGACGCAGGAATTACTGTCAGTAGTTTACCCAACTTTTATTGCAAATAAACGAACGAGGAAAATTTCGAACAGAACAGAACATAGACCTGCCATTTTTTTCTGATGAAGCCTGGTTTCATCTAATTGTGACCTAAAACAAGCCCTACGTTCTTCAGTCCAAGCGCTCTTGTATGAAAATAATTTTTGCTCGCATGGTATCAATTTTGATTAAAAACTTACTTATAAAAAAAGTTTAAAGAATATTTCCCTCATATGTTAAAGTTCCCATTAAAGAAATGCAATTTTCGCAAAATTACAGCGAATATTTCCCTCATATGTTAAAGTTCCCATAAGAGAAATGCAATTTTCGCAAAATTACAGCGAAAACAGCACTGCCAGAAATCGAAAATTGCATCGCAAGTTTATATTGTTGACAAAACGTCAAAGCGGGATTTTATTGTTAACAAACGTCAAAAAATGTAATATTCTGACAATTAACGTCATCTTATTGAGTGACAGCAGACAAAAAAGTCAATGTCAACGAATGTTTTCCTTTCATTTTGTCAAGAATTGTTAATAACTATCTCTTTGCATTGGGATAACCCGTGGCAATTTTATTGTTAGTATTTTCTGTTACATAAAATATTTAAATTTACTTGATTCGAGTTCTTAATTAATTTGGGAAATATTCAAATAAATTACACTCGTGCATAAAAATAACCAGATAATTTTTTTATTCTATGTGTTTTTTTTACAAATTGGAATCGTTTGTTTTCATATTTTACGAAAATGCCCTCCTCCTGCGGAGTCGGGCTCTTTCGCGAAAATATGAATACAAACTCTTGCAATTATAAAAAAACACATTTCATTAAAAAATTATCGGTAATTTTGATGCACTTGTGCACTTACCCCCGAATATTTCCCTCATATGTTAAAGTTTCCATAAGAGAAATGCAATTTTCGCAAAATTACAGCGACTATTTCCCTCATATACTGTAACTACAATGCGCTTTTCAATTCATTTTCGGTGAAAATCAGCCCTCGGTCGCGATTGAGCTGAAAATTGCACTCTTCTGGTTTTTCATTGTCGGTTACCTACGAGAATAACCGTCACTGTCACAACAAGTTGAAATTTCTGCTTTGACAATTTCGCGTCAATTTATCAAAATGATTCAGGAAATCCCTTCGGTCGGGCACTTTTTGGTAAATAACAATAAAAATGCATTCAAGCTGTTTCTAGGGCAACAAACCTTCATGCATGATTTTCAGCAATTTTACATGCACTTAACATATTACTATTGAAAACAGCACTGCCAGAAATCGAAAATTGCATCGCAAGTTTACATTGTTGACGAAACGTCAAAGCGGGATTTTATTGTTAACAAACGTCAAAAAATGTAATATTCTGACAATTAACGTCATCTTATTGAGTGACAACAGACAAAAAATTTAATTTTATTGTTAGTATTTTCTGTTAAATAAAATATTTAAATTTACTTGATTCGAGTTCTTAATTAATTTGGGAAATATTCAAATAAATTACACTCGTGCATAAAAATAACCAGATAATTTTTTTATTCAATGTGTTTTTTTTTACAAATTGCAATCGTTTGTTTTCATATTTTACGAAAATGCCCTCCTCCCGCGGAGTCGGATTTTTTCGCGAAAATATGAAAACAAACTCTTGCAATTATAAAAAAACACATTTCATTCAAAAATTATCGGTAATTTTGATGCACTTGTGCACTTACCCCCGAAAAAAATTGGACGATGTTTAAAATAATTAAGGTAATTTATATATTTTGAAAACTTCAGGTATGTTTCTTAACTTTTTTTTTAAAAGGATCACACTGTATATTTCTTATTAGTTGTAGAAATAAAAAAATTGTTATTTTTGGCGATACCAAAATATTAATTTATTCTAACCGTTTTCAAAATATCTACCAATTTTATGAATTTTATTGTCGTTTTCGATGTAGATTTAATTACAATATTTGTGGGAAAACAGTAATACTGCAGGGATACATAAAAACCTCTTGAGATAATCTAAATGTGTAGCGGGGGCAAGAAGAATGGAACACCCCCAATATTTTCATAACCATGTATTTTTTTGAAAAACGTTCGGACCCGTCAATTTTATTTATCATTTTTACAAATTTTGAAAACTTTTAGTATTATACAGGATTGCTCAAGAAGTCGGGGCATACGTCAACTGTAATTTTTTAAATGAAATACCCCAAATTTTATTTGATTTTTGAATTCTACTTAAAATTCTGAATATTTTTCATGTAACATAGCCTATTTCGATATTCAGCTGTTTTCGATATATCACAATCTAAACAATAATAATTAACAAAATTTAAGTCGTAGGTTTATTAGGTAAAAACAACAGCTTTTAAATCTGATTATAAAAAGTAGGGTACTTGATTAAATGTTCAAATTGATGGCCATTGATAATTTGGCAGTGTCCTAAACGTAAAACAAATTCGTTTTGAACGTTACCAATAACCTGTTCAGGAATTAGTCGAATTTCATGTTGTATTATCAGTTTTAATGTCTCTAAATCCGATGGCTTGCTTTTGTACACTCTTTCCTTCAAATATCCCCACAAAAAGAAATCTAGGGGTGTTAAATCGCGTGAGCGAGCTGGCCATTCTATTTCTCCCCTTCTGCCTATCCATCTATGTTGAAAAACCTCGTTTAGGTATTCTCGTACCCGTGCGGCGTAATGGGGCGGTGCACCGTCTTGTTGTAGCTAAATGATTATTTTAGGACTATCTTGTTCATCGTGATCTGGATATAGGCTAGCTAAAGCAGGAACTAATTCAAACTGTAAAAACTTCAAATGCCTCTCACCGTTTAACGTTTCTTCGAAAAAGAAAGGTCCGAATATTCTGTTACGTAAAATTCCGGCCAATACGTTTAGCTTCTGTGGGTGCTGTGTATGGGCCTCTTGCATCCAGTGAGGATTCTCTGTCGACCAATACCTACAATTATGTCGGTTGAGTGTTCCATTAAGGCATAATGTAGCCTCATCGGTTAATAAAATATTCTGCGTGAAATTTATCCCCATTTAGTTCGTGGACAAGACAAATTTTGTAAGGATGATATTTTTTCTTATAAATAATATTTTGTACAGATTTCTAACCATTATTTTGAATCCGACCCACTTGACGAGTGCTGGAATGGGGATCGTCTTGATACGACAGTAAAACATTTAATCTAGTTTTATCACAAATTTTGAGACGGCCACTTTTTAGTTTATTGTGCACAGATCCAGTTTCTGTAAATTTTAAAACACTATCTTACTTACTGTAGACCTTGATATCGGCGTTCGTTCGCTCTCGATGAACATTATTAAAAAGTTCACTTACTTCAAATGTAGATCTCTTTCTATCGCCATAGCCAACCATCATGAGGATTTCTATGCGCTGCATTTTACTTAAAACGTGTCGTTCTAACAATATAACGTAACTTATTTTGGCAATACTGTCACCTAAAATAAAATGACAGTGGCGAAAAAGTACAATAATGTGCTTGGTTACCAGGGTTACTATAATAAAGGTAATAAGTTTTCGTATTTTCTTCCTATTTATTAATTCCATGAAAATTGCCATCATTATTGTTTAAATTGTGATATATCGAAAACAGCTGAATATCGAAATAGGGTATGTTACATGAAAAATATTCAAAATTTTAAGTAGAATTAAGAAAATAAATCGAATAAAATTTGGGGTATTTCATTTAAAAAATTAAAGTTGACAATCCTGTATAATACTAAAAATTCTCAAAATTGTAAAAATGATAAATAAAATCGACGGGTCCGAGCGTTTTTCGAAAATATACATGCATGGTTATGAAAATATTGGGGTGTTCCATTCTTCTTGCCCACGCTGTATACAGTATTTCATTTTTAAAAAAGTAAACTTTTACTTGCTACAAATATTTGGAGATCCCTGAATTTTTAAAAATAGTTTCCTGAAATTCGTTAGTTAGGTACGCGCTTGAGCAAAACCCATAACCTGTATATCTAGTATAGGTGCTATGGAAGCCTGACGCTCAGGACCCTGTGTTGCTTTAATTTTGTATACCTTCTCATACGTTGAGAAAATATGTCACTTCTACTAAGTACCTATTTATTTATTATTGTGAAAGTACTAGAAGCATTCAATTTTTTGCCCACTGTATAAAAATGAACTAAAAATTCTTCATTTTTAGCCCCCATCAACCCATCATCTACAGTAGGAGATAAGATAAGGCCGGGGGTTGTCCCACCGGTTGGAAGTATGCAGGGCCGCCCCCTTTCCAACAACGCCAACGATCCCAACGACAAAGGTTTCTATGAGAACCTACCCTTCCACGGCATGCAAAACCCTCCAAATAAGGTACAATTTATGAGTTTTTGTATTATTGTTTTGGTGTATAATAATTTCATATTAACTTCTAAATTGTGCACAGTTTAAATCAACAAAAAAAATTAAAGGTAGAAGAATCAGACACGCCCCCAATTTCTTCATTGAAAAACGGTTTATTTTTATTGGTTATCTTACATGGACAGCAAGGTTTCTCGAGAAGTTGGTTTAAAAAAAAAACACCATAAATAATAAAAACCAACAGAGGAACCAAAAGTTTTTGTTATTGGCGTCATCAGCAAGTTTACTTTAAGAAGATATGAACGGGGGCAGTCTTTTTGATATGTCGAAAGTGGTCGATGAGGTCTGGCTTAAAATAGCGCCGCAGCGGCAGGCGAAAAATTTCTGGGTGCCACGCCATTTTTTCAATGATAATGCTTGGTTTTCATGTAGAAGGCAGCCACCCTTCGACGTGATCAACCTAGATGGGCGCGACACAGTGAAATACCTCGGTATCACCCTTGACAAAACCCTCCATTGGTGCCCCCATATTCAGAATATCGCCAACAAAGCCAGGCTCTTCTATAGCCAATTATACCCACTGCTCAATCGACGCAGCACCGTCAGTCATAGAAACAAACTCCTCCTCATCAACTTCATCATCCGCCCACCCTCACATACGGTTAAGCAGCTTGGGCATACGCAGCCCCAACCAACCTTAACCGTCTCCAATCCCTTGAAAATCGTTACACTTGCACAGTTATGGACATCCCATGGTTCATCCGTAACGTAGATCTACACCGAGATATCAAACATACCCCCTCACCCAATACCTCCGTGAAAGAGGAACTAAAATCCTCACCGCCACTCTCAATCACCACATGTCGCTCAGCAGACAAGCCTGCGACTATGATATAGGTGCCCTGCACCGACACAAACGTCCCTGACACCCACTCCTTTAGGTTTAGCCCCCCCCCCCTCCAGTGCCTCCTCCAGATATTTCTCCCAAAATCTTCTTAACACCCACATACCCGACTCCATGTAAACAGCGGAGTTTGCTGTTAATTGTAAGACCCAACGGAATAGACCGCAAGGGGGGCGAGGCAGACGAGCCTAGGGAGGGTAAGCGGAGATCAGAGCCCTGGCCCCCGATAACTCCTTTAAGGTGAGCTCACCCTAATACTGTCACGCACAGACGCAATTATACCTGCTTGCTGATGACACTGCGACCACTGTCAACTCGGGCGGGCACTTGGGAGCGTAGTCTCACGTCTGCAACGTCATATTCTTATCCTCCAGGAGACATGGAAACTAAAATTGAGTGAAGACAAAACCCAAGGCATCTTTTTCCAGAGTGAAATTACCAAGAACGCGAGTTAAAGTAAATAATATGTTAATGAAGCGATAAAATTAAATAACTCGTCCTCACCTTCGACAAAAAGATGGCCTGAAACGCATGCGCTGACGAACGAATTGCCAAGGCACAGAAGCAGCTGGGTGGTACCCATCGACACACCCGTAATTTTATCTTTCATCCATAAAAACAAATATGCATAAGCAAAATCCAAAAATCTTCCAATAAATAACCGCAAAGGAAAAAGGACTTAATTTAACTAACTCAAGGAACTCACCATACAATGGAAGAAGATATGAATTGTATAAAAGATTGTAATGTCCATAATGCTAAACCTGTATATCGACGGAATTCTTAAATCAATGTAACAATTATTTACGTTCCTTGATTTAATGAAATTTTTCCAATAAAAATGTGTCTGATTCTCCCACTTGAGACTAACAAAGCACGTGGCATCTCGTTCCGTAAAATTATTGTTAAACTGTCAGCAATTTCTACTATTAAACTATCAAAACCCAAATAACACCCAAATCAACTTATACGAACAATTATGTATTTTTTTACTAATTTGCAAGTTTTTAATTTATCTTCCTTATTGATTTGCTAATTTCATTATTATTTTGCATGTTTGCTTTTTTTGCAGCCTATGTCAATAATAGCACCGTTCCACCAGGAAGCCAAACCCACATTTTTATCCTCCCAAAAATCTTTAAACAATCCCCTGAATCAAACGTTTCCCTCTGTACCCCTTGGCATGTCCTCCGCCCCCAAGTTGAATCCCATTAAAAGAAACCAGTCCTTTCATGGATTTCAAACCAACATTCAATATAACAGAAATGGTCCACCACAGTTACCGTGGGCCACGCAATATAGCATTTTTATGAGGAACATTACCAATCCGTATTTGCTTGGATCGAGTCCTAATGTTCCCCTCAGCTTCCAGACTTCCAACTTATTGCCACCCGTGTTTCCACAACCCCTTCTGCTGCCACAACATCGGTTTTCAACTATTTCAATACCCCATACGGTTACCTCTTCTTCTCAGAAGAATCAATATTTTCAACCTTTAAACATTAAACCCAGCGCCTTAAGGGTTGCTGGCCGGCACGAGACGAGTTTCCAACTTAAGAGGTCTGTTTCTGGAAGCAATCTATCCGAGCCACTGCGTGAATTAACAGAGAAAAGCAGCCCAACTGCTAAAGTGAACCACAAACCAAAGAAAGTAATTAATATAGACAAAAGATTCGGTTCGCTGAAAACGGAGAAGCACAAATGCTACTCGCCAACGTTCTACTCCATGCGCTGTAAAAAGCATGCTAAAAAGAGACCCATTGTTTACGCGTTGCCAAAGAAATGCTTAAGTCAGGTACCAAAAACTCAACCTACAAAAAATGCACTTGACAATAATGGAGACTTCCAAAACCTGACTGACAGCATTCAAATTTTCGAACAAAGTATCGATGGACAAGGATGCACGCCGGTGCCGGCACCAAGATGTAAAAAGCACAAAAATCCCGAAATTATATACGCCAATATTTGTGATTCTTTACAAAGAAGTTTGTCCTTCGGAAGTTCACCGAATGGGTCTAGTGATAGCGCTGAAACCAGTGCCGGTGGTGAAACCGCGACCACTGAAGTAGACGTCCATGTATCTGGCGAGTTTAATAATGCGAAAGAAGAACAAACGACCAAGTTAGGTATAATAACACAAGCTAGTCCCAAGTCAAAGCCAAAAATAATCGATCATTCTCCTAAGCTAGTCGCGTTATGCCCTAAACAAATTCAGCCTCATACCCCAATGCCTAAAATATCCCCCCAAGCCATGAAAAACTCCCCAATCCTCAAAGTAAAGCCAAACTTCATAAAGCCAAAGGTCCAAAGTCCGAAGGGGGCCCTGTCGTTGCAGATCCAAGCTAAACGAAAGACTTCACCCGCTGAAAGTCCGTCTGACAATCCTAATACCACAATTCTGACTAACAAGGACGAAAATAGTAGGGAAAATAAAGAAATCAATAGTATTCCCAATATCCCGCAAATTCCCCTCCTCACACCAAAGAGCCCAAAGTCAAGTCAGAACGCTAGTGATAATCTTGCAGTTGCTGCTAGCCAGGTGTGTTTTATTTTTGTATATAATTTTAATTTAGTTTATGCTACTTTTAGTTGGATTCAATATTTATTTTTCATCTCTTTTATTACGGTAAAAACAACCATATAGCTCTACTAAAAGTAATATGTTTTACTAATCAACTAACAAAAAACTAACCCCTTTGTTGCAGAACGCATTTTACACACTAACAACCCCCCACTGCAAGCAATCGATCATGCCTCCTCAATATTCGGCAACAATACCGCATCCGAAAAACGCAAAGCTGTTGCCAAAAGCCCTGTTTCAAGACCAGCTGTCCAAAAGCAAAAGTTTTTCCAGCAAATCGTCCAAACATAAGAGACATTTCCAAATACCACTTCAGAAATGTCACAGTTTCAAGTTTCAAACTGCGGAAAGTTATTTCCAACCAATAAAAAACATTCATGAAGAAAATCTAATGAGGAATGGGTATGTCAGTGACTACCCTGCGAGTTCTTCCAGTTCAAATAGTTTGCAACAGAACAACGCGCCTAAGCACCAGAAGAGAGACAAGCCCAAGCAGAAAACCAAAGGTCCCTTAGTCTTACGGCATCCAAACGACTATCAAGAACAATTCCAAGAAAATATGCAAAACTCGGTTCACCTCCAGTACCCTCAACCCATAATACCATCCAGGGGTACCAATGTCAAGCAACCAAAGCAAAACGGTGTCGTCCAGTATGCGGATTTAGATATGCCAGCGAGCAGGAAGAGCTCCCACGAGAGCTCAAGCTCGGGCTCGTCAAAGAGTCATAGCAAAAAACAGAAACCAAAGACTGAGTATGCTACTTTGAGATTTAACGAAGTTGGGCAAGAGATAGATGTTTAGCAAATAGAGTGGTTTTAGAATCTAAGAGTAAGGTGGGTATTGTGAGAGAGGGTGGCCTAACGCTATTAGGATTTGTGTGCATGACTTACTTCTGTGTTAGTTTAAGCTATACAAAGTAGGGTTTTAAATACATTTTTTTTTAAACTCCGAAGTGTTTTGAAGCGTGATAAATCAGTCCCTCTTTAAAAATAATATCTGGGAACAGTACCTACCTAAACCAGCTAGTAAATTGTATTACCTGCGCCAAACAAAACTACACCCAACAAAGTCTTGAGCCAACTTCGAACGTGTTTAGATTTTTATTAAAAAAAGATCAGCTGCTTAGGAATCAAAAAATATCGCAAACATTTACAATTCTTGAATGAATATAAAATAAAAATTATTGTAATCAATATTAACGGTAATAAAATAATAGTCGATAGGCCCTTCCCTGCTAATGAGCAACATATTCACATGCCTTGATATTGAAACAATCGACGTGTGTATAATATTATAACATTCCGCTACCACCGGTGCGGCTAACTCATCCACAGTCCGTAGTGAGTTCCCACATGTTTCTAATCGGATTCCTATCAGGTGAATTGACTGGCCAATTTAACCTGGTGATTTATCCTTCTTCAAGTGCCTCCTGAGCCATTCTCGCACGATATGCAGTACCGTTAGGTTCCATGAAGATAAAAATGTTCATTTAGCTCGTTGCGTAGAGGATTGTCAATCAATGGGATACGACGGTTGAGCATTAGCCTCTCCCAACAAAAAAAATCACTGTACTGCTTTTGTGGGAAATACCCACAAGGAAAATTTAGTTCCTGCTGACGACCTAGCTCCGTTCAACCCTATGCCTATGAGCATTACTTACCAGTCCAAGTCTAGTTTCATCAGCAAATATGATCCATCCCCACATCCTCCATGTACCCAATGGAGGCGAGCAACACCGTGTCGTGGAAATACAATGGGTACATGTAGGTGTCTTTTAGCACCATAAAATACTCTTTGGATGTTCGAACATGTCGAAATGTACCTTGAATGTGAGCTCTGAGGGCTGCAGGCATGCGGACATATTGGACCAAATAACGAACCTCTCACTTATTGTTATACCCGAGGACGCGCACTGTGTGGCCTTGTTTCAACTGTGCCAAATACTTCATGCACCATTCGCACTACAGATGCCCTGGGAAAGTATAATGTGTCCGTGTCCTGCTGATGGGAATGGCTACCTTCATGTAACACAATAATTGGTAAAAATCACACGTCCAGCCATTATAACGCAATAAAAATATGAAAACTACTTGCCTAACCATGCACTAAAACAAAAATTGATAATAAATCAAAAACAACTTATCTGCAAATGATTATAATGTGTTGTGTCTGCAAGTCTTCCACTTCTTTTTCATCAGCCACTTTTGAACAAAGGCCTGTTTAATTTGTTTCTTGTGCTACCCGCTATTCTCTTAACTTCGCCCAATGATCTCCTCTGTGATCTACCTACACTCCATTTGAAAATTTAGACATAAAAGCTGGATTTTTAAACTCGAAAAGTTGACGAGGTTGAAGTTACGTTCAAGTTGGTGAGGTTCGATATTCGACAGTCCAGAATATGGCAATTATAAAGTCAGTAGCGAAGTTCGAAAAGTTGTTGTTTGATTGGTTGAAATTATTGTCCAATAGAATGGTAGTGTTGTAGATAAATTCATAATTTTGGATTAACTCGAGTAACAATAAATTAATTAATAATTAACCATATGACTTTGAAATAGCGTCTTCATTGGTCGAGACGAGCCTCTCGAACTCCGAACATAAAAATTGATTATCTCGAACTACACGGGAACTTTTCGAAACTTACGAACTTTTCACGAACCGAGTTTATAAATGGAACTGACTGTTCCCTTTAGTTTAAATTGAACTCCTATTTCCAACGCCAACTGAACCTCAACCTCGCCAACTTTTGGAGTTTATAAATCCAGCTAACACTGGCTGCAGTACAGAAGCATCACTTCAGAGTTATAGCTACCATTGCATTGCCACCGGAGAAATAGCGAGTCTCATTTGTGTATTTTGGTACTTAATCTTGTCATTAATGATTCCAGCAAGCTCATCAAATGACTTCACACTCATTCGGAACTCTTTGAAAGAACTTATCTGGCTTTTCTCTTAGATCCACACCAATCTGCTTTTTGTGAGCCGTAAGTCAGTTTAATATCGTCTTCGTATCTTCCAATCTTTTTGTTAAACCACAGAGCAAAAATTTTACGTTCTTTTTTCGAACAACATCCATCTTTGACATCAGACTGCATTCAAGCGTCATCTCACTGCCAGCGGGTTCTTTACACGAGGTACCGCTGCCTTAGTTCTTCTATTTATTTTTTCGTTACTAAGTTACTGAACTTTTTTACCCCAACAAGGAAAAAATTAAATACATTCGAATTTTATTAGCTATATACAAGGGGTCCAAGACTTTTGATGTTGTGTGTACTATAAGAAAAGTTACTGAGGAGCTTTCGTCTTAAATCCTATGTCATCGCGAAAAAATATAGAAAATTTCTTGACAGTTTGGTGACTGAAATAAAGTTCGACATACTCTGCAATAAATCACGTTAATATTTGACATTTTTGGATAGGCTACTAGATTAGACACCTAAAAAACTTTGAATGTTTTCGAAAAATTATTATTAAACAAAAATGGTTGTTCAGAAACTCCATCAAGAAAATTTAAGGGTGTATGTATCATCCCAAAATAAGAAAAAATATCATATGAACATGGGTCCGCAAATGGCTTCTTTACGAGAGACCGGGTGTAAAAAGAAATTTTTGTACAACTGCCATTAAAAGTGACACTTTTAATGACAGTCAACAGTGTTAAAAGTGATTGTTTACGTAGAAGCGTGTTAAAAATATTTTTAACACTACATTTTCTTATGATGAAATCAAATAAAATTATAATAATAATTTTAGGAGTTCTAAAGTTGCTTTTCTTGCAGACTCTTCGATATCCACAGGAACAACCAAATCAACACTTTTATTAATTATTCCACTATCGACAAATATATTAAGCAGTCAAGAACCAAAGACAAAAATTGGACAAGAACGCAATTATTTAAATAACAGCATCTTTTTTATTTGTAAACAAGCATTTGTTTGTAGCCATAGCGTTGGCAACGTTTGTCATTCACAACAACCTTGTGATTATTTGAATATTAAAATGCATTTTGAAGTTTAATGTCATTTCAAATTCCCCGGCAGTTATACAAAAAACATTGTATGATATGTGTTAAAAGTAATTTTATTTTGTTCGTGAAATTGTTCAATTCCCTCCGCTACGCTCCGCTCATTTAACAAACTTTTTCACTCACAAAATAAAACATCACTTTTAACACTCACATCATAAATAACTATTAAAATATAATTGAAGGTCCAAGAACTTAAATATAAAAAAAAAAAAATATATAATAATAACATTATTACTTAAATCTAAACTTGGGTTACTGTCACTGGGAAATATTTTAAGTGGGCTGCCTGGGGATAAATTAAGAGTAGGCGCAGCCTACTTTGCCTACCTTGACGGGCCGAAACTGAAATTCACATCATAAATAACTATTAATACAATTATTTTAATTACAGAAATGGGGCGCTACTGTTCTTTTCAAAATACCTTCTTGCTTCTTAATCGGCAGTGCTTTCTTAATCTGGTAGCACCAGCAGCTTTTTGTTTAAATGGTAAGCACTGCAGAATTACTCCTGTATGGCGCTCTGCGAGCGGTGCGTGTGCGCAGGATACGATTCACGTTGGTTTTAAATCTTTGGAGATTTTATTCGTTGGGGAACACGGCCTTAGGGAGGTCGTTCCAGAGCGATGACGTTCTCCAGATGAAAGAATTTTTAAACAGTGTCGTTCGATGGACACTAAGCTGAACCACGAACGGGTGGGCTGCAGTGGTTCGTCGTGCTTTCCAGGTTGTTTGTCAGATCATGGTCACCGATCAAGCGAATGGCTCTACTTTGAATGGAATCTAGCAGTCTCGCAGGGTATGTTTAGGAGCAGAGCCTTAAATATGCGAACAGTACTCCAGCGATAGTCGAATTTGGGCTTTATAGAGCATCAAAAATTGATGGGGTGTATAGAGGTTCTTAGTTCGGAAAAGTATGTTTTAGAAAAAACTGCCGCCTGGGTTTTTTTAGCGTTAAATTCTACTTGGTTACTGTCACCCCAAGACAGAATTTCTTCCAGGTCTTTGTTGAGATGTGAGACCTCCTGCTGCCGATAGAGATGTGCATTGGCAGCCGATGTCCGACCATTCAAAGTAAAAGATGAAACAAGTGTGCCGTCATCAGCGAAGCTATGTATAGGATTTTTAGTTTTTCCAAAAGATCGTTAATGTATAGTAAAAAGAAGGTGAGTGACAATATAGAACCTTGAGGGACTCCGGCGTTGATGTTAAATCCGTCCATTGCCACTCGCAGAGAACGGAATCTAATAATGTTGAAGCCTTCCAGATACTTTAATAATTTTTCGTTGATAGCCTTCTCCATAACTTGTGATATAACCGAAAGCAATGCGATTGGACGATAGTTGTTTGGCAAGGTCTTCTTTTTGCCTTTTTTGGATATGGGCTGGACTCGCGCAGTCTTCCAGCAAGAAGAAAATATTCCTTTTTTGTAAGATAAGTAAAAAAGCCTCGGGCATTCCCGATTCAACAGTTCGGTGGAGTTTTTCCCTGAGTTCCGCCAGTAAGTTTGCTTTTTCCTGTGCTCTGGTGCCATCAGAACGTGGGAGAGGTGGAATGGTTGACTTGGTAAAGTTCTGACTGACTGACTGACCAAAATGATCTTGAGCCATTAGAACATTCAAGAAGTTTGTCTTTGATCCTCTGGTTGTGTGCTTCTATGCTTTGGTTTATCGTTGGCTTGCATTGGTTTCGAGCGTTAACAAAGATTGTACGATTTTTGGAGGTGGGGTTTTGACGCCATTGTGGGTAGAAACAATTTTTTGATTCAACAGTTCGTTCGCAATCTTTGGTAAACCAAGGCTTGCCATTAGAATGGCACTTTTTTGAGAAAGAGATGAACGCTTTCATACCAGTAAGGATAACATCCGATACTTCTCTAGTACAGATGGATGAATCATCAGAGGTAAATCAAACGTTACACTTAGCTGCTGATGTATAATGCCAGATCTTGCGTGTTCAAGTAATAATTAAAATACTTCTTCTTTACAAGCGTCCTCTTCAGCGTTTCTGAACGCGACAGACAAACCCTGAAATCACCAACTAACATGTAAGAGCAAAACCAGACTCGACTTACAAACTTCCGAAAGACTAATAAATTTACCTTTACCTATTGTCGGACAAATTCAATAGTAGAGATGCACTAAAATATAGTTGCGAGGCAGTAGAAAAGTCGAGAGGCATTGTACCTAAGTTATGATTTAAAGTATCTGAGGCGCCATTCACTAATACCTCCAGCCAGATAACAAGACAAAAACATTCAAGAACCAAAGTAGTTCAAATGAATTTAACGCGCTTGTAAGGAAAATATTTTAATTATTACTTAAAAACGGTTTGTCCTGCGAGAAAAACTCAAGACTTTTTTTTTAAAGAAATGGCTGCCGATTAAGAATCATTTATTATGGGGAAAGCAGTGGTGTGCGATTTCTATCAATATAATAATTATATTTAAAAAAAATTCAACACCCGGTATCTAGCAAAGAAACTATTTGCGGGCCCATGTACATATGATATGTTTTTCTTATTTTGGGATGATACAGACACCCATAAATTCTCTTGGTGCCCTTTCCGAACAAACTGCATAGAAACCAAACATTATTATGTGGGATATAATAATTATTTACAAAAAGATTGGCCAAGAGGCATAGAAGTAAACTTAAAATAAAATTAAATGTTGCTGGTTGGCGGATTAAATACTAAATCGAAATACCCAATTAGATAAAAACTAGTAAAATTAATAATTCTCTAAATTTTGTTTTAGACTAACGGGACTGCAACAGGTGGTAGTGATACATATATTTTCTAAGGTAATTATTAGTTTGTCCCACTATGAAATACTTTTTACGTAAAAATCCTACTTATATTAAGAAAAATAGAACTCAATAATTCTTTCCACCAAACTTCTTAAGACCTTAAGAAAGGAGCTACTCTGGATGCTTGTAGGGTCGATTATCCTAATATTGAAGCAAATATTTCTTTACAGCCCTACAGACCGGATCCTTGTGATCTAGTCTACGCCGATGTAGACTACAAATCGAACTACGGGCCGATCAACTACAAGGCAGCGTCGATCTACGCAGCCTTGAAAAGAAATAGATCCAACACCCAAATGGACGAGGTGGATTTGCTGTAAAAACTATTTTAGCAACATTGATTTTTTAGGAATTGCAACATGATCATTTTGTTAAAAGGAATGGGGGACTTTTGAAAATAAACTAAACAATACTCATAGCAAGTTATTTAGTTCCGAGAATCTATTTTAACACAACTGGAAGAATTTTCTACAAGCAAAACCTGTCAGAAAACTAAATACAGTACCTTGTTGTCCTTAGGAAATCACAGCTTACATTCAAAAATAGTCATAACACAACAAATTCCGAACCACAATAATTGAAAACCTATTCCCCTACTTTGCCATCAACCCTTTAAGGATAAAATCATTTCAAGTTGCAATTTCTTAAAAATCCAACTGTTGCCGGTATTTTAACAATTATTCTCTTATGCGGATCAGTTAGTTCCAACAGGTATTTTTTAAAATATTTATTAGTTAAAATTTTGCACTAAATTGTGATTTTGCATAAACGAAATCATTGTACCACATCACCACAGCGTCATGCTAAAAGATATTTTAATCAAATTTTGGTTACTGCCATATTTAAGCGGGATCTTAATTTGTACCAAAAAACCAAATTAATATCGCTTCCAGTTATACTGGAAGTTACGCCATTTTTTTTTTAATGGCAACCTATATTTTTTTTTGTCCAGTCGAGTTTTTCGCAAAATTACCACGACATACAACACAGTGACAGTTACTTTCAAAATGACGGTTTATGTTTTTCTTTAGTTTTTGAATAAATATAATTCTTTGTTTGTAAGAAAAATACTATCTTCAAGCCTAGCTTACGTCATTTTTTCAAATGATATGATCTACTTTTCATTATTTAATATGCTGTAAGCGAGGAAGCTGAAATAAATGTATTGGCTTGCATTGTTATAGATCCCACATCTTCTTAGCGAGAAATAGGACAATGTAATATTAGCCACGAAAGCGTAAGAAGAATATTAGAAAAGCATGGCCTTATGCCTATTAAATACCAGGTTCACCACCATTTGGGAGAAAACGATCCGATGAGGCAAGATTTACAAACATGGGTATGTTTAATAGGAATAATACACGGTTTTAGGCCGTTCAAAATCCCCACTTAGTTAGAGAAGGCGCTTTTCAGGAGGGTTTGGGTGTAAATATCTGGATGGGAATAATTGGAACGAAAATCGTTGGTCCAGTATTCTTTTTTAATCATTTAAATTCTGTTCAATATTTAAATATTTTTTAAAATACCGTCGAAGAATTTGTGTCCAAACTTATTACCAGCAAGACGGCGCCCCTGTGCATAACTCAAGGATTGCCGTAAACTTTTGAAATTAAATGTTTGGCGATAGATGGATTGGGACTAACGAGCCAATACGATGGCCTGCCCGATCACCAGACCTAACCCCGCTTGATATTTTTCTATGGGGATATGTGAAATAAAAATTCTATGCCACTGCAGCGACGTCATTAGACGACCTAATAGCGAGAATTCGAAGTGCGGTTAATACCATTAATTTAACTAATTTAGAAAATTGTTTGCGAGAAAATGTCGAAAGAATAAACTTGTGACATGACCAAAAAGCATTCTGAATAAATGGCTTTAGATGATTAAGGATACTTTGACCTTTCATATTAGATAATGAAAAGTAGATCATATCATTTAAAAAACTGTGTAATGTATGGTTGAAAATAAGATTTTTCTTAAAAATCAAAAAATAATATTTCTTTAAAAACTGAAGAAAAAAATATAAATATCATAATTAAAAAATTATGAAAGGTCCTACATAATTTAACAGATTTTTCCTGTATCCAATGCATAGTATGCATATGTCGTTTTATAGACGCCATTTTGAAATTTGTCAAATGGCTCATAGGCCGTCATTTTGAAAGTAAATGTTACTTTGTTGTATGTCGTTGAAAAGGTAATTTTGAGAAGAATTCGATTGGACAATAAAATTACGGGTTATCATTTAAAAAAAATAAAATCGCGTAACTTCCGATAAAACCGGAAGTGATATTAACTTGGTTTTTAGGTAAAAATTATCAATTTTCATCAATCAAACATGGCAGTAACCAAAATTTGAATAACATTTTTAACATTACGCTGTGGTGCTGTGTACAATAATTTTGCTGCTCAAGTGGGGTGAATTAAAAAAAAAATGATAACACTAAATTATTTTTTCTACGACCGTGCGAAAAGTAACAAGATGTTGCATTTTGCCTCACTTGTGCTGAAAGTTTTTTCAGCACTACATCAAGAATCACATACTTACAGGGTGGCTGATTACTGCGAGGAAGTCCGATATCTCCGTTGTTATTAGAAATATCGACAATTATTAAATATAAAGGCTCTAGGGTAAACAACAGTGCACATTTTAAAAATATTTTTGGATATACAGGATGCGTCAGAAAAACGGGGCATCAAGAAAGTAATTTTTGTTAAATGGTACCACCCACTTCTTTTTATCTCATCAAATTCAGCATAAAATTTTACATATAATAAACTATTTTTTTTTGCGATTTATATGACGTCAGATTATTCAATTTTTTCTAAAATTCTCGAAAAACATCATATCCAAGAAATAATTCTAAAATATTACTAATGTAAACTAAAAAATAAAATTTTATGTATTCATAAACCTTATAGCTCTCCGGAAATATTCTGTTGAAACACAACGTCAATATCTTATATTTTATAAATCGGTACAAATATAGCAATCTTTAAATAAATATTAATCGATTTTTTCAAACAGATCCCCCTGTATATTATTACGGCACTTTACAGATAATATCAACCTCTTTAAATATGCAATTATAATAAATGCTCTAAAGCGCAACGTCCTTCTAATATTTCATGTTTTATTTAAAAAATGTAAAAATATCGTCACCTTCAATAAGTTTTCCCATGAGTTGAGCAAAAATGAACAATTCGTACCATAGACAAGAGAGATGCGCCCACAGAAGGGAAAGCAAGGGTTTTGGATGAAGCTTGCCAGGTTGAGGTACTCGTCAATTCGCTGTGCCAAGTGACGTAATAATATACAGGGGGATCCTTTTGAAAAAATCGAGTAATATTTATTTAAAGGTTGCTATATTTGTACCGATTTAAAAAACACCCTGTATAAGATATTGATGTTGTGTTTCAACAGAATATTTCCAGATAAGGTTTATGAATACATAAAATTTTATTTTTTAGTTTACATTTTTGAAATTATTTTTTCGATACGATGTTTTCCAAGAATTTTGGGAAAAATTGAAAAAGTGTCATAATATGTAAAATAGTATGCCGAATTCGATAAGATGCAACGAAATGGGTGTAGTAACATTTAAAAAAAAATACTTTCGTGATGCCCCAAAGATTTTTCAACCTGTACTTTCACTTTGATAACACCAAAACTAAATAATTTTCCACACGCTCATAGAAAAAATATTGTACCTAACACGTACTAAAAGTGTCCTCCGCACTTGACTGCTGAAAGGTATCTATTTTATTAATATGCAAAATTTTGGCAAATAAATTACCTAAAAATATACCTACTGCTTGACGTCAAAACATATTTATCACCAGTTAATAATTATTTTGACCATCTCAGATTTTGATAATTTTTGGTAAACTGATTATACCCCAGGAAAAATAAGAAACCCAAAATTTCAGATTTTTTAAATTAGCCGTTTTTGTGTTATTGCGTTTTGAAAATCGCATAATTGACAAATTTGGCTCATACAGGTACTTACAAAAATAGTAATATCTTGAATACTACTTCCACTACATAACTGAGTGGTAGCTTATTTTAAGGGTATTTTCAAGACCGGTCTTATGATGTGTCGCGTGACATACTGATCGAAAAAAAATTTAATCTCAAAAACACTATTTTTGATTCTTCTTTTAAATATATATTTTTCCCTAATGTCTTCTTAAGATATCTGCCGCATATTAGGATAGAGAAATGATGAGTTTAAGCTCAAAATTTTTTTATTACAATAACTACATGAACAAATAGGCACCAACCTACATTACAATTTACACAACAAACAAAATTTATAAAAAAAAAATTATCTTACTTATTAGGTCAGGATTCTACTAAGCATTATGTCAATTAAATACAAGGTTTGTAATTTAAAGGTCCGGTTTACGTAAAAAAAAAGGCAGGAATAAACAAGGTTTTGTAGATAGAACGTGAATTTGAAAATAACATACCATAATGTGTAATTATTAAAATATCCACTTAAATTGATTAAACCATAAAAAATTTAAAAGCAAATTAATATATCAAAAACTATCTATTATACGAGTTTAAAGAATAGAGACGTAATGGTTGTTTAAATACCTTCAAACAAGACGCCAAAATTATAGAGGGGTATATTTTACCCCCTCTCGTGGATTTTCTAAACTCCTAAAATTGTTTATTTCTCTATAGTAAGTATAATGCATAGAATATCCTATGCAGGAGGGTGTTTTTGATTTTTTACATGAAACCGATTATTTCTCATTTTCTTAAAAAGCACGAAGGAAAAAAAAAATCAAAAATCGTGTTTTTGAGATTAAAAAAAAAATTAAAAAAATCAACCATAATATGTGGCACATCATTGGAAACGTCTTGGAAATACTTGTAAAAGAAGCTATCATTCATATGTAGGTAGTAGCAGTAGCTAGTATTGAAGATGCTTGTTATTTTTGTAAGTACAGGGTTATCCAACCAAGACTGGACAAGGCGATTTTTTGACTTTTCCTGTACTTTTATAAAAAAACTGAAATAGCCATCTTAAGTCATTTTCTCCCGCGAATTCGAATATCTTCAGCAAAAAACAATTGAACATCAAACAAAAGTACTAGGGGTCACTTTGATATTTTTTTAAATGGGATGCCGTATTTTTAATGAGCTTATCCGATTTCTCATATAAATTTTGATCTAAAATGTTGGATTTTTAATTCAAAAACGCCTTTTTTCCTCAGTTTTAAATTCGGAAAATGTTCGTCTACCGTAAGATTAATACCTGATAGATGGATACCCGTTTCACCTGTTCACTCTTTAACCTGCTTTAAAGCGTCCGTCAGTTAGACAAAATAATCAAGTTTCAAATTTCTATATATTTTTCACGAATTAATTACAAATAATGAAATATTCTTTAGAAGAACGGCTAAAAAAAAAATGAAAAATATATAGAAATTTGAAACTTGATTATTTTGTCTAACTGACGGACGCTTTAAAGCAGGTTAAAGGGTGAACAGGTGAAACGGGTATCCATCTATCAGGTATTAATCTTACGGTAGACGAACATTTTCCGAATTTAAAACTGAAGAAAAAAGGCGTTTTGGAATTAAAAATCCAACATTTTAGATCAAAATTTATATGAGAAATCGGATAAGCTCATTAAAAATACGGCATCCCATTTAAAAAAATATCAAAGTGACCCCTAGTACTTTTGTTTGATGTTCAATTGTTTTTTGCTGAAGATATTCGAATTCGCGGGAGAAAATGACTTAAGATGGCTATTTCAGTTTTTTTATAAAAGTACAGGAAAAGTCAAAAAATCGCCTTGTCTAGTCTTGGTTGGATAACCCTGTACAGTTGTTTTTATTGAATAGTCTTAGGACCATTTTATGCCATATTTGCGTAAATCAAGCTTCTCTGATTGATTGTTTTTAAGGTTATTGCAATAACATGCCCAGCAAAGCATTGGCGTCGCTAAGCCCAATTGTATAGGTAGGGATTATCACAAAAAAAATAGTTAGTACTAAAATGCATTTTATAACCAGAAGTTACCTTCGAACCAAGGATTAACCCTCAACTCGTGGATTAGGTATTAGTTAACTCGCAATCTCAAAGGATAAAAATTTTAACATAATATGTTTGTTTTTTAACCTATTTTACCATTTATACCTATTGAATCTCGATTGCTGCGTAATTATACAGTAACTCTTTATGGATGTTTTCGATGTTGTAAATTATCTTCTCTTAGATGACTAAGAAGATTTGAGGATTATTAACGTAGTTGAGAATGTGCGAAGACCTCTGGTTTTTATTCCTCGTGTTGGCCGCTGCCTTTATTTGCGTTGGCCAAACATAAATTGTTTACTGTATTTCTTCATAGGTTGCGTGGTTCAAAATATGTCAGTTGAAATAAAAGGCTTTTTCTCACACAAAATATTATCTATTTACTTGTGTTATTCAGTTACTCATCTTCACATTTTAGCTGCGTAGCAGCAAATACGGTTTTACGGTTACATCTTGGTATGATAGCTACTTACTTCGTTAAATCAGCTACACATTCTACTTCACTATTTACAAACTACTTTCTTACACCTTCGGGAATTTATCGCATAAATTCCACGAACTTTATAGATCAACGGGAATCGTGTCGTGATATAACAATTACATTATTTTATCTCCGGGATGTATCTCCGCGGATTGCCCGAACTTACTTTAACAGATAAACGGGACTCGAGTTGGTATGTAGTAATCACATTATTACATCTTAGGGATAGAACTCCGCGAATTTACCAATTTATTTCATGGCTTGGATACCATAAAATCAACTAAAACTCGCGCAAATTACCGCGAGAGAGACCGTTGCTTCTTACAAGACTTTATACGGAACTCTGCTTACTGCTTTCAGTCACGTAGGCTTAAAACACTGTAGCTATGAGACCGAATTCAATAGTCTCGAACCCCTATCCGTTTTCCGGTCTAGAGCTTTTGAGAAAGTCGGAAGGGGACGCCGTTTCAATTTACACGTAAGTATATCTAGTTGCCTACCAATAAAACATTTCTTTACCGCGGTTGTGCTACTCAACTAGAAAATGTACTTCTGTTTTAAACCTTGCTTTTTGTCACGTACGCTGAACCACGTTGTTTTTGTAGACGGCGAATATTTTCGGAAAGACTGCAGACAGCGGCGTTCTCGTACTTTTTCTCCTTTAAATTGATACTTGTTTTTTGTTAATGGATTATGCACTAGATAACTGTCCTTTCCCCAACACCTCGTATTGAGAATATGGACTATTGGATAGATCTAGAGTTCATTGCAAGGTTAAGAATATCAAAACCTTCTGTAGAAATGCTAATTCAAGTGATTGGCCAACACCTACAAAGAGGAATGTGGCACCAAATCACCAAAGACAGTAATGTCTTTGCCACTTACAAATCAAAAAGTATTAAATAAAAAGAAAGTTGCAAAGTTAGATTATTTTTAAATGACATAAACATGACACAATTGACAAATGAAATGTGAAAACAGAAAGCAATTTTGATATTCCCATCCCCCTGAAGTTAGCAGTTTTATGAATTAACCACATGCTATACAATTGCAACAAAAACCTACCTTAGATTAATTTTAGGTTTAATTTGAGGGTAAATCTTCATATTAATTCTATAGTTAATTCCAACCTAAACAATTTTATTGGGCCTAAACAAAATAAAAGCGTCTAGTAAAATGTGATTTTAAATGTATAAAAATAATAATAAAAAACCCGACGCACCTTACTAATAACAACAATGAAGACAACGAGTGTAAAAACAACAACAATAATTATCAAAATTTAGTATTTGGTTTTTAACAGTTAAAACTGTATAATACAATTTACCAGTTGTAGGTCCTAACAAGGCATCTTGGGGTCTTACATGCAATATTCATCTGGTAGACTCTATTCTTGATTAAAAATTTGTCTGGGCCTGCTGATTGGAACAAGCCGATAACAAATTTATAACCAAGCTGATTCAAAGAATCTGAAATTTTGGATTTTTGAGTTTATGTATGCGAGTATGTGTACCAAAAATCACCAAAATCAAAGACGGTCAAAACAGAAATCACCTTTTTTTGGTTGATTTGATATAATATGGTTTGACCGCTTGGGCAAGACTTGATCGATTCCTTATGTAAAATAATATGAACTATGTATGTACTAAAAAATAGAGCCAGTATATATATATAAAATGCAAAAATATTGTAATCTAATCATTTTTACCAATAACAATTTGTTATTTTTAAGCTGTAGAACAATTTTATAAACCGAATGATGCATTTTACTATTTACTTTTAATTTCTGTTATAGTAATTAGAGTTTAGACTTTTACTGTTAAAATTCTCTGATTTGTGTAGGTACGTTTTTACATATTTAAAAAGTTTGTAAATACCTTGTTAATATCTTCTTTCCTAACGATACCAAAAATTAATAATTTTAAACATATCGAATGTATTGGATATTATTTGCCAAGAAAAAAATTGGAGTTTTAAATAATTAATTAACACAATTTGTCTACGAACACTTAAGTTAAGTACATATTTTTAAGTTATTTATGCTATTTTTGTAACGATGCCAGTTTTAACAATTATAGCCAAAAAATAGTCCATAATTTTTTATTTATAACTTGCACAACAACGTAGCTTTTGGAAAGTTTTCTGCACACTTTTTTACACCAACATATTTCTACGCACTAATTTTAGTTGCTTTTATACTACTAAACACCGACAAAACCTACTAAGGGATGTATAGTAACTTAAATATTATCTAACACATTTTATTATCATCGCGCTTGATTTCAAAAAATTGCTCATTTATTTCGATGTTCCATTGCACAGGGTAATAAATATTATTTTAAATATATTTACGCCGAATTGCTGTTATTGTTAGCTTTTTAGTGCTCAACTTAAAACGAATTCAGACGGCGCTTAAGCAGACGAGAGAAAATAATATCATCTTCCTGACTTTTTTTAATACCAAAGCTCTTTACTATCAAATGTCTGATCTTCTCCTGTCAACAAATAATTTTATTGCCGCGTTTATGAAACCAAACAAGCATGACTAAAAAAGGAGATTTAATTATGGTCATGATTGACGTCAACAGAATAAAACATTTAATAAATAATATCATTATTAAAATATATATATATACTAAAAATAAATAATAATAATATAAAATATACCAATTTTTAAAAAACAAAATTTCAGTTCGATAAAGTGGATTATTGTTCAACTTCTTGCGTTTCACAAAGTACTTATTATGAAATCCAAATACAAAAAACAATTTACATCATACCATAGATCCTCTTAAAACTGCGATTTTCTACTAATCTGCTTAAGCGCCTTTATTAAATTTTATCTAATTTTAATGTAATAATACCATAATTTAAGGTGCCAAAATTTTGAAAATACTCTTTAATCTCTAAGAAAAACACGTCCATTAAAAATTTTTGAAAAAGCTATTTGGATATTTGGTGTGGTGCTGCGAAATTAAGTTTGGAACTTTTATATTACTAATTATATTTATATTAGAACCTATCTGTATAAATAGTTACATTATTATTAGTATAAAACATTGTATCATCTTGTAGATATGTATTATAAAAAAAAAATTAGCTCTTACGCCATTTATTTACAAAAATAAATAAATAATACACAAGAAAATAGTTTTATTTAAGGAAAATACTAGCGTCGCTCATAGTCACGTATAATGCATTTTAAATAATATTTAATTCACGCCTACGAAAACCGTTAATCGGTAGCTTTACAATAGATTTGAGGCTAGGATATGTAAATAGGGTTCTGTGATGTTTTAACCGTTAAAGGATACCATTTAATGCTTCAATAACGGTTTCTTCAATTTTCTTACTGGCAGTAAACAAATATGGCCGCTAACTTGGGCGGACGCGACCTCCGTTGGTTGGTCAAGAGGGTCCACATGACCACATGTGATTGGTGGACCTCCCAGACTAGAGCGCTGTAGCACAAATAAGTATCCTGTTAGACTTAAAAGTACGTATATGCTCCACATGGCTAAACCAATAATGGCACGTGTTTTGATTTGAAGGCAAAGTGATTTTCTAATGTTAAAGTAAGTGATATTTTGATGACGCGTGCCCGGTAATAGAGGCTACTATTATTTTAAACTTACAGTAGAAGTATCGTGAATTTCGCAGTTAAATAGACTACATTCTTTGTGTTTGGTTAAGACGTGCACGAAGTTGCAATTCACGTAAATACGTGAAATATTCCGTTCTATACAGGGTGATCTTTAAATACATGAAGAAAATCTAGGATATAATTCCTGACATCATTTTAAGACAAAAAGTTCATATGTGCATATGCCCTAAATCCTTGAAGATACGGCATTGAAAATTGTTGTCAACTGATATTGTATTAAACTGCACTTTTTGGTTAAAAAAGGTTTTGCTTACTTCCATCAGTGGCGTGCGTGAAGATAACTAACATCAATATTCTTTCTTGAAAGTGTTTGATACGCCACTGATTTTTTTAAACTCTGATCCATTTTTATGCATTATTGATACAAGCTGAACAAAAGTTGTCTCTACTATGTTTTTGAAAAAAAACAGTAGTTTTAACGAAAAATAGTGTAGCACCGTATGCTCAGACCTTTGTAAGTCTCCATCGCCGTTTGCCGGAAACAGGAAGTTTTGCAAGAGTTTCTGATATTACCGGCAGGCCAAGGACGGTAAGAACACCACAGTTAGAAGAAGCAGTATTAAATAGAATTGAGGAAGATCCCGAAACCAGTACTCGAAAAATTGCGCATGAGGTAAACGCTAGTCAGCAAACCGTTTTAAGGATTCTTCACGATCATCAAATGTATCCTTACCACATACAACGAGTTCAGGCCCTTGTACCACCACGTGATTTTTCTCAACGCGTTAATTTGTGTCAATGGTTTTTGGAAAGGTTGGCCAGAAATCCACAATTTTTAGATACTTTCTTTTTTACCGATGAAGCTAATTTTTCTAAGAATGCCATAAGAAACTTTCATAACAATCACGTTTGGATTCCAAGAAAATACACACGCTATTAGCGAAAGACATTTTTAGTAGGGGTGTAACGGGTAGCCCTTTTTAGGATCCGGCCAAACCGGGTACCCGGTCAATTAAGACCCGGTCTTGCGGAATATTACAGGAAGCTATTGACAACAGGCGAGATACAAATAGAAAATCATCTGCTAAAGCACCAAACATACAACAGGACGTGGAGGTTGAAATAAGTTCATATTTGGCGTTGCCGTTAATTGATACAATTAAGCCCATTTTCGTGGTGGAAAATAAATTCAGAGAGATTCCCTAATCTAGCAAATTTCTTTCAGCACCTGCTTTAACAATATTTAGTGAACGGTTGTTTTCAGAAGCGGGTAATATTTATGAAGAAACCCGAAACCGACTATCCTCTGAGAATGGTGAAATGTTAATTTATCTTCATCACAATTTGCCATTAATTGATTTTAGATATTAAATGTTTTATTTAACAAAGTTTGTTGTTATAACCTTTTAAAATGTGTTTTTTTTTATGTATTTTTTATCATCACAAAAATACACTGTTTCAGTTCTTTTATGTTTTATTTTACCAGAAACAGAAAACAAAATAAAAACCCGGGTACCCGGCCGGGTAACCTGATACCCGGCGAAACCGGGTATCCGGCCGGGTACCCGGTTTTGGCCGGGTAGACCGGGTACCCGTTACATCCCTAATTTTTAGTACCAATTTTCGTGAAATGTATGGACAGGAATAGTTGTTAACAGACTAATAGGTCCTTTCTTTCTTCCCCAGCGGTTAGATGGCCAAAACTATCGCAATTTTCTAGAAAATGAGCTGCCCATATTATTGGAAGACTTGCCATTACCTCAGCGAAACCAGTTGTTTTTTATGCATGACAGAGCTCCCGCCTATTTTAGTGCCACAACCAGAGAATATCTAAATGCTGTATACGGAAATCGATGGATTGGTAGAGGCGTTGCACTTTGCACTACCTAATTAACCGTGGCCGCCAAGGTTCCCAGATTTAAATGTATTGGATTTTTATTTCTGGGGTCATTTAAATAAATATCTAGTTTACAAAACTCCAGTTAAAAACCAGAAAGATCTTAGAAACCGGATAATAATGGCTTGCGAAAATATTAAAAACACCGCAGGAATTTTTGAACATGTTAGAAATTCAATGAAAAGACGGATAGATGCTTGTATTTTAGCAGAAGGTGGCCACTTTCAACAGTTTCTCTAAATCCAATTTGTTTTGTGTTTAAATTTAGATGAACAAATAAGTTAATTATGTATATTAAAAAAAATTTAAATAACTTGCTTGCAGGATAAATAATTCATAACATGTTTTGCACTTATTTAATTAGTAAATTAATTTTGCTTAGTTTATATCCGTACTGCATCAGAGTTATCTTTAAATCTACTGTTTTTTTCAAAAACATAGTAGAGACAACTTTTGTTCAGCTTGTATCAATAATGCATAAAAACGTATAAGAGTTTAAGAAAATCAGTGGCGTATCAAATATTTTCACAAAAAAAAATACTGATGGTACACTGTTGAGTTTAGTTTGTTTTTTGAAAATGTTTCGTCCTTGGTGTTCTAGTGAGATTTGTGAAAGCAATGAAACTGAAGTAAATAACATGCAGAGTGCATTTATCAACAGATGCCAAACAGATTATAAAGAATGTGTTTTTGACATTAATGTCGCGCGGAAATTTGTGCCCTAAAGAAGTTGTAAAGGAAACGGCTTTACTTACAAAAAAATCCTTTCCTACAGTTTGGAAAATTACACAAGGGCCAATTTTGGAACGCAGAAAAAGAAGTGATATTGGAAAATCAAGAACGTTGGACCAAGGGGACGAGGAACTTATACGACGAAAAATTTATAAAATGTATGAAGAGAAAAGTGCACCAACGTTGGACAATTTAATGAAAAGGCTGACAACAGATGAAACAGAAATTAAATGCTCAAGAACGACATTGTGGAAGCGCCTTCAACACATTTAAATTCAAAAGGATTAATAAAAAGCAGGTTTTGATGAAGTCCAAGCGTCTGCAAGAATGGCGGTGGGAATATCTGACAAAAGTAAATGAATACAGAACTGAAGTTAGGCCGATCATTTATTTAGATGAAACGTGGTTTGACACCCACGACACCCCATCAAGTGGTTGGGTCGATTCTAGCGGCAAATGTGTGACACGTGCCCCGTCAAACCGTGGAAAAAAGAATAACAATCTTACATGCTTGTTTTGAAGATAGGTGGGTGCCGAATGGTCTATCTCTATCGGCAAAAAATATTAGTGAATCGTGTGTTGACTATCATGAAGACACAACAGCGGAGTTATTTGAAAATTGGTTTAAAACTAAATTATTGAAAAACATTCCACTAAATAGTGTCATTGTTATGGATAACGCTAGTTATCATAGTAGACAATTAAACACCACCTTAAAGTCAGCAGATTACAGGTTTCATAACATCATAATTAAAGGCTAATTAGATGCTAATTAAGTGCCCAAACCGCGATTTAAATGCTTTTCAACTTTTTCCGGAAATTATAGATCTGCTAAACGCCTTTTTATTTTTTTTTTTATTTTGGATCTGCTAACTTTAGATGAAGTTAGCAGATCATAGTCGGAAATCATAGTATACAGATCGGCATCGTTGTCAAACCTATTATTAATTAAAAGCTCATTAAATGCTCTAAGAAAAGGTGCAAAACATTTAAAAAAAAAAAATTTTTTTGGACAAAGTTTGAACTTGGCAGATTATGGGTGAAAATCGTAGTATACAGATCGGGATCGTTGTAAAACCTTTTAAAGGCTCATTAAATTCTTTGAAAAAAAGTCAAAAATTATTTGAAAAAGATTTTGAAAGAAAAATATAATATAATAAAATAAAGTTTGACTATAGCAGATCATTGCTGAAAATCGTAGTAAACAGAGCGGGGACCGTTGTAAAAACTTATTAATAATTGAAGGCTCAATAAATGCTCAAAGAAAAAGCACACATCAATCGAAACGCCTACTTATTTTTTTTTGAAAATTTAGGATCTGCTAACTTTAGATGAAGTTAGCAGATCAGGTTTTACAACGATTTCGATCTGTATACTATGATTTTCGGCCTTGATCTGCTGAGGTCAAACTTTGCCCGAAAAAAATAAACAAAAAAATCTTTTTCAAAATATTTTGCACTTTTCCGTGAAGCATTTAATGGGCTTTTAATTAATAATCAGGCTCTACAACGATCCTGATCTGTATACTATGGCTTTCGCCCATGATCTGCTGAGTTCGAACTTCGTCCGAAAAAAATTAAAAAAAAAGCCTTTAATTAATAATTAGGTTTTACAATGATTCCGATGAGTATACTACGATTTTCGGTCTGCTAACTTTATCTAAAGTTAGCAGATCTCTTAATTTCCGGAAAAAGTTGGAAAGCATTTAAATCGCGGTTTGCGCATTTAATTAGCATCTAATTAGCCTTTAATTATGATGTTATGAAACCTGTGATCTGCTGACCTTGCTCTGCTAACTTTAGCGGCACCAATTAAACAAAGCTCCTTCTTCAAAAGACACTAAAAGCCAAAATTCAAGAAAATATGTTTGATAATGATAAATATTTTCACAAAAACTATAGAAAGAAATACTTATTATAAGTGCTTAAAAGTATGTCAAAAGAATATTACTGCGATGAACTTGCGAAAAGCATGGGGCACACGACAGTATTGCGGCTACCGCCTTACCACTGTATATTTAACCCTATTGACCAAATATGGCACCAACTTAAAGCTGGAATTCGTCGCAATGATATTTCACCCACACTTAATTCTAGTGCATTAACTCTAATTCATGATGAAACTAAAAAAATTTCTGAGGTGAACTGGAAAAACTGCGTACATGTAAAGAAAGTAGAAGAGAGTTACATTTGTATTAGGGATGCAACAGAAATGTTTATTATTACTTTAGATTAATATAATAATTTAGCATTATAAGTGTAAGAATAAACTTAAATAAACATCAGTTTCATATTTATTTGTTGCGAAATTAAATATTTCAATACTATGTATTTTCTAAGACGGTCCTAGCTCAGTCGGCATTGTGTCAATACCTCTATTTAGGTATAAATAAATAAGAGTAATTTCGTCAGTTTCTTATATTTGTGAATACACTTTATCTTCACGCACACCACTGGTGGAAGTAAGCAAAATCAGTTGACACAAATTTTTAATACCGTATCTTCAAGGACGTTAGAAATTTAAAAAAAAAAAAATTATTTTTTTAAATTATTTTAACACCCTATATCTTAGAGCTGTGTCTAAAACAGTGTACCTAGTAAAAAGGACCTATATTCTGACATACAAAGCTTATATGTCCTCTAAAGTTGCAGGCCTTCTGTTCTTAAAAAGAGATATTCAACACTCCTTGGACTCTGATCACGGAATAAAAAGGCAAAAACCGACAGCGCAAATTGCGCATCATTTGCACTAAAAAAATAATAAATGCAGATTCATAATAAACTATTTACTTATATCTTAAATATAAAATTTTATGTTACAAACAAAAGTTATACTGATAATTAATTCCATAGTAGATATTATTATATAAAAAAAAAATTTTAATGTTACTGATCCAATAAACTTCTTAAAATTTTACCATCCCCAATCGTCTCATAATATGGATCAGTACAAAAACTCACAGTTGTACTCGGAACAAAATGCTCAAATATCAATATTTCATTTTGGCCTCTGTTCAGGAAAGGAGCAGGAAGATATCCTGCTTGCTGCGGTCCCAATTTAAAAAATCTGGATAGAACAAATCCATTTACGATCACAAAGCCTTTGCTCCAGCCCTTAAAATCAATGTACGTAACGTTGGGCTCGGAATCTATATTAAGAATAGCCCGATAAAGTCTTGGTCCGCTATTAAAAGTAGGAGTTTTCCAGCCGGTTAAAGACTGGACCCATTTTTTCTTAAATTCCAATGGAATGATCTTCCAGTTGGATAAGGCTTGGTCATTGATCAGTACATCTCCTTGCCACAGCCCCTTATACTGGTTAAACTGATAAAGTTTTCCATAATTTACTCTTCCAAAATTTTCCACGACTAAGTCCAAAGTAGCGTTGGAATAGTTTTGGTCCCCTAAATTTAGAGTAGAGTCTTTTAATCGCCAATAACCAAATCCATTAAGATCCTCTTGCGTTTCCAAAATTTTAGATACCAATTTTCCATTTATTAAGACCAGCACTGTATCACATACATGCCCTTCTATCTTTAATACTGATCCGGCTTTAATATCCAGATTTTCCTTTCTATAAACAATATATCCATAGCTCTGTCCGCTATTATTATTAATATCAAGCATCTCCATAGAAACTAGCTTCTCGCTATCTATAGCATGTTGACTTTGAGCCACCAAATCGTCCAGACTTAGCTCCCCTGTAATGGATAGTTCAGGATAGGCGACTCTACATGTAAAGTCAGGGGGTGACGGTTGCCTAACGCAGATTTCGTTGTATTCTGCTGTTAATTTTTGTACTGCTACATATTTTTCGGTGTAGTCGCCATTTTCAAATAAGGGAGCATCGTAGTCGTAACTTGATGTATCAGGTTGATAGCCTAGAATATACAACACCCGTTAAATTGAAACTCAATAAATTTGTGACTAAGATTAAGACAAATATAAAAATTACCAGAGTTATCATTTTCTGTGCCAATAATATTTCCCCCATTAAGGAATCCCCAATTAGTTCCACCGTGCATCATATATAGGTTAAAGGAACTGTTCCACATCAAAATATCCTCGAGAACGGCTTCGAATTTCTTCACTGGTCTTTGGTGGTGCTGCTCCGTGTAATGGTCAAACCATCCGGTCCAATATTCCATTACCATCAATGGTTTCGTGGGCTGGTGAATCTTTAATAAAGCCAGCTGTATGGAACATGCTTCTTGGAAATTAGCTGTAGCTAAAACATCTGGTAGAGTACCTAAAATATATTTTTATAAGGTTACTATCTGCATCGACCAAAGTAGGTAGTCCATCCGAACATATTTCGTTTGACCTAATAACTGAAATAATAGTTTTATTATATTGTAAACACCCAAAGAAACCCCGTTACCTGTTCGATTGCCAAACCTACGTTTTTAAGGAAATTTCTTGGTAAAATTACCCATATAAAACTGTCGATGAGCGTGCCAACCAGCGAAATCTACCTGGCCCCAGCTGGCATCACTGTTCATATTACTGAAATGAAATGAAATAAGGGGTACTGCTTTGCACAGGAACGGATTTTGTAGTTAAATGAAAAGCCATTAAACCTTATAGTAGCAATGTTTATTATGTTTATTTTTGCCATTACTTGTATTATATGTATAATAATTTATTATAAATACAAAAGAAGTGTGAAAAGTTTGCGTGCGAAAAAGGGCAACTTCTCGCTCGCATTTAGGTAAAAGTAATAATAACAATTAATATACCTACTTAAAAAAATATATTTGCATATATACACAGAAGGTTTAATTGTAATTATGAAACGTTTTAATCTATTCCTAATTCAGTCTCGCTATCACGATCATCCAGATAAACTATTGAACTTTTTTCGGATCTAAACTTTTTTATTTCCCCAAGGTACAGAAATCTCATTTTTCTTAATCTTTTTGACTCCATAATAATTTTTCTCTTGTTTATTGTCTTATACTTAAATCCCATTTTTTGCAAAGCGCGGTGAAGACTTGTTGAGTTGTTAACCGTGTTTTTAAAGAATCTAACGTGGGCACAACATTTTCTATATACCTTTGGTATATTTTTCTGCAAACAATATCTTTGTCACAATCATCTACGCACTTCATTTTTCCGGTATATTTGCGAACTTTTCTTTTAAAATGTCCTTTTAGCATAATATCTCGTACCGTCGATAATGGAACTTTCGTCATTTCACTGGTATTATTAATGGCAATTACTTTAGGGTGGCCGCTCTTTAATAACGATTCACATACATTTCTCACGATTACTTTGGCGTCAGAAGATAAATGCTTCCTGGAATGTTTAGGGTAGCTAGATATCGCATTAGCTGAAGATTCCCAAGGTCTCCACATACTTTTAACAAGTTAATTGTTGCACACTGTTTCAAAGTAAAATAGATAGGTAGGTACTAATCTATTTCGAATATTATGTTTACTATTTATATAAGCTATATAAACAGGTACCTGTAACTAAAAAGTTTTGAGAAATATCCTAATAATTAAGTTGTTTCTAGAAGACCTTAATTAGACAGTTTATTAATTTTGATAACAAATCAAGTAATGTACCTATCTATTGTTATTATAAACTGGCATTAAAAATAAATGTGGGCTGCGAAAGCGAAGGCCGAGTTTATGAGGGGTTTTATTACAGTCATTAAGCCAAACGAAATATGTTGGGAAGTACTTTACCAGTGCCAAAACTACCTTACCGTGGAATCCAGCAGTCGGCGTATCTGATGTAAATAGCAATTCAACGATTCCATTATCTTGGAGGCTCTTTTTTAATGCTTCCAAATAAGCAGTGTCTATGGGTTTCCCCTCCTCCTTGACGTTACCGTACTCATTCTCTATTTGCATCGCGATAATAGAACCTCCGTTAGTAAATTGCAACGGTTTCACAAGCGAGAGAAGTTCCTTGAAGTACCGTTCCACGTAAAACATGTATTTGGCGTCTGAAGTACGGACTTTTAGGTCTTTGTAGCGTAACAACCAGCTAGGGAGCCTAAATGGACAAATTATTTACAATAACTTTTGAAAAACCACCAATAAAAATATATTTCTTAGTTTCTTACCCTCCAAACTCCCACTCGGCGCAAATATATGGGCCAGGCCTCAAAATCACCAACAGATCTTCCTCCTGTGCCATCTTAATGAAATCCACAATATCCAGAAACATGCTAAAGTCATTCTGATCGACGTTTCGTCCAAAGTCAAACTGGCCATCTTCAGGCTCATGAACGTTCCAGGGTACGTAAGTTTCCACACAATTTAAACCAGCCGCCCGGTATTTTTTGAGTCTATCCCGCCAATACTTCGGATGCACTCGGAAATAGTGAAGGGCGCCACTAAATATCTTTATTTTCTGACCGTTTAGGGTGAAATCGGGTTGACTGTCGCTCAGCCCACTTTGTATGCCATTTGACGTGTAATATTCGTACAATGTGGGCAAAATATCGTCCGTGTCGGTCATGGCAAGGCGGGGAATCAGCTGACAACTGACAATATACACCATACACCAAACGTATTATTAGCGTAAGTAACGTAAGTTAAAAGCGAGCACGTGATTTTGCGACTTTGTTGTGAATGGGGTCCGAAATGACGTGTTCAATACTCCCATTACGCGCTGACTGCAATGTCTATCTTTGTTTGTAGCATTTAGTAATAAGGACAGCTTTGGATGTTATCGATCGTACTGTGACCGTGGAAAACGCGCAAGGAAGGTGTAATAATTTCAAACGGCGGTTGCATGTTGCCAGCTATATTAACTAAATTTCCTAGTAATGATTCAATAATCTGTGATAAAAATTGATAAAAGTTGTCAGATATAGGATAGTTTATTCTCATTTTTGTAATGAGTATGCAGGGATTGCAGGGTATCCATTTTTGGAAAAAAAAACACGCATAATTCATTCCGTAATCAATATGACTATTCCTCTGGAACCGTACCGTAAGATCATACTAGTAATAGTAATAGGTAAGTTAAAAAACACTTTTTCCAAATATGCACCAAAGAAATTAAATAAGCTATAAACCATATAAGCCTATGATTTAATTAAATACAAAACAAAAGCACTGCAAAATTTCGTTTCTAAAAAATTCAATTGTATGCAATATTTAAGTAAATACGTGGCAACGATGTAAAATTAAATGAAAACTGTGCTATGTTGACAATTTTATTATAAAATATTGTGGGAGTACTTATAGTTAAATTGAATAAATAAATTATTGCAATTTGATAAGAACAATGATTAAGATAATAAACAAGCAACACATTTATGTAAATAAGATAAAGTACACAGAAATATTATATTAAGACTTTGCTAAAATAACGACAAGGGTAAAGTAAACAACCCCGCAACTTTCTTAGAAGGGAGTTTACATTAAGCGCAAAAAATTATATGCAAAGTATTGCTTTCAACAAAATAGGTATTTGATTATGTAATCGTTTGCATAAAGTATTAGCACCGTCTAAAAAAAAAGGCATCAAAAGGCGGCAACCCAAGCCGTAATAAAACTCTTAGAATAAACACGCACGACACATGAACAAATAAAGCTTTTGCCGAATAGTTATCAAAATGTATGCGAATAATACTGAATAAGTAAACGTCGATAGAAAATAAATAAAAGGATCCTAACTTAAAAACACATATAAGTCGGCTTCCACTTATATAACTAGGCGCATATTAATTCTGATCTCTGAATCAAATCAGTAGAATCAGAGGTTTCAAAAATGTTTCAAAATATAAAAACCAATATGGCGGTATACGGACAGCTGATTTTCCATAAAATTGAATGTAAATAGGTTAACAATTAATTTGAAACTAGTCGAGTTCGGTTAATCCTCGCAGATGAGATGAAATAGACGGCAAATTTAAAACAGCTGATCCGCAAATTACTCCGAGGTACCGGTATTTAAAGAACGGTCTTCCGTATTTGACAGCCACGATAACCTCAATTTTTGACTTTTTCTTTTCGTAAATAAAAATTTACACTAAATTATGAATCCCTATGGTTCAAATCGACTACGATATGATTATGAAAGATCATGATGCCGAACAAATAAATCAGTTCGAGAATGTGTAGCATTTGTCAATCAGCTGATTGTATCCTCAGCTTCCTCGCTCAAAAACCTCCGATGAAAAAGATGACGCTCCGAGTCATCTGCCCCGCTTTAAACGAACTTAGTTCTTTGTCGGCCGTCAGCTCTGAAACGATTAAACGAACGACATTTTGACAATCCGACGGATCGGAGCCCTCACAGAGGATTAACCGAACTCGCCTACTATCAGTCATAATAGACCATTTAAGAACATATGATTTTGACAAGAAGTATATATAACCTAAACTTGTGACTTTGCCCCCCCCCCCCCCCCCCCAGCAAATATAGCCGTTGCCAAATATGTAATGGTAATTTCATGGCTTTGACATAAACTTTAACCTAAATTTGTCAAATTTGCCCCCTAGCGACATCATCCTTAAATGGTCAGGTGACGGGTCTCGTTCCAAAATTAATTTCTCAGGGGTGCGCTCGTATTGTTGCACACGGTCGACACAATAATTTTATATTTAAAAAATTTAATAACTAAAATGATGGGAAAATAATAGTAAAAGAATATTCCCAATTTAAAAAGTTACTTCAAAAATTGACAAGAAAAGCTACTAAAACGACGAGTTATCAAATCCCCAATCTATTACACAGAAAGTCTTGGAAGTTCTTAAACTAAGTTTAAGACCTACACAGAGGATTGTCCATGAAAGTAGTAGAAGTATAACAATGAAGAAAAGGCAAAATAATTTTCCAAGATAAAATATAAGAACTACCTAAACTAACTTTAAGGCCACCATGGACCAGTAATTTTTATGTAGGGCATTTTTCTAATTGAACTATTATTACAGAATTTAAAATAGAGGTTGAAAAATAAAAAAAATATAAAATAAACACAGCTTCAAAACTCTTCAAATTCTGATTCAGTAGTACTTTCACTGTCTTTTGCATTTGAAATAATAAGTGGTTCCACTTGAACATCCAATGCTTTTTCTCTGTTCCACCAGTCCAGGATAATTTTTTTTGTATGTTCCACAGCTTTCCTCCAGTAGTCCTCCGTAATGTGTGCTAGGGAGTTTTTCCAACCTTATCTGAACTTAGACGACGACGACTTCATAGAACGATTTTGCGCCTGCCCAAATTAGCTCTATGGCATTAAATTGGCAATTGCGGTGGTAACCGCAAAACCTCATGACCGTATTCTCGAAAAATTTCATCAACGACATATATTTTGTGTTTTTAATAGTTTTCGCTTTCATTATCAGTTCAGATTTTAATAAATCAGGTGATGGATTCTCATTTTTCATTTTCCTGAACTAACCACTGAAAGACGTCTTTTTTTTTCCAAGATGAATTTGGCTGTTTATTTATTAACCGAGAATGATAAGATGCATTGTCTAGTACAATTAGGGATGGTTCATCCAAATTTGGTATCAGCTTTTCTCTAGCCCACTTTTCAAAAAGCTTACAATTCATGTCGTAGTAGTCGGCGCTCTTTGATTTAAAGGAAAAATTAAACTCGCTTCCTTTATAAAACCAGTGGATGAGCCAGCATTTAATATAATGTAACGTTTTCCTGAACCACAACCTCTTTTTCATTTTACTGATTTCACTGGGTCATCTTGCCATGATTTAGACCCACTTCCATTCGAGAATACCCAAGTTTCATCTAAAAAAAAACTACTTTTCAAAACTTTGATTGATAATTTTTAACATATTTTTTCAAAAATTTGAATCGTTCGCTTGCAATTTGCACAAATATCTTCTGTTGCAGTTCTTTCTATAACGAAATCCCAAGTTCTTTATTAGCGCCGACAATGACCTGAAACCTCGTTATATCAACTTGTGATGCATATAAGTCGTATATATAACATTCCTTACATCCATTTTTTTACCTTTCTGTAAAGTTTCACCCTTCGTTTTCCTTGACCGTCGTTGCGTTTTCTTCATTTTTCTTCGTACTTCTACTACTTTCATGAACAATCCTCTGCATTGATCTTTTTAGTGCTTCCGAGACTTTCTCTTTAATTGACTTGGGATTTAATAACTCGCCGGTTTCAGTAGCCTTCTCCTGTTCATTTTTAAAATAATCTATTAAATTGAGAACCATTTCTTTCGCCTGGAGATGCAAAAAACCTGCTAACCGATTTATATTCGCCATTTTATGTCACAATATTTTTTTTATGGAAGAAGTCCATCTCTCAGTGGAGTGATATTTTAACGAAAAGTAAAACACACAATCTGCTCCACTAGTTTAATGTAAAATTGTCAAACCATACATGTTTCGGAGGCATAAAGTCAAGTTGAAGAAAAAAGGACCAGAAACATTGTGAGAACTAGTGTCGCCGAAAAAACTTCATCATTTTGTATTAAGTATGTTATGAAAATAAAATAGAAAATAGAAAAAGTTGTTTAAAGAATTTTGGATACAACTCTAGCAAGATGTTCGTATCTCTTATTTTGTTTTCTCCTTATTGGACGAAAAATTTTTGGTTTTTATATAAATGAAAGATTCAAGAGGATATGTACTATTTAATTAAAAAATTTATTTATTTTTATATTCTTTAAACAATAACAACTTTTTCTATTTTCTATTTTATTTTCATAACATACTTAATACAAAATGATGAAGTTTTTTCGGCGACACTAGTTCTCACAATGTTTCTGGTCCTTTTCTTTTCAACTTGACTTAATTTAATCCCACTGATGATGGAGGTTTATGCCTCCGAAACATGTATGGTTTGACATTTTTACATTAAACTAGTGGAGCAGATTGTGTGTTTTACTTTTCGTCACAATATTTTTAATAAATGACACATTTGTCAAAACTAGGGAGCTTATTCACGACATTATGTAATACGTGTTCTTCAACACATTTTGATAATTACTGAAACTTAGATGTGCTTCTCTCTCCGATTCATAAATAACCAATAGGTTTATCGCGTTTATATTACGGATATCTTTATAATGCCTTTTTAACCTTGGTTTGAGCAAGACAACACTATATTATTATAAGTTTCTCTATGATAAATTCATAACGCGCATAGTTAAGTGGAAGCCGACTTTAGAAGATCATATTTTCATGTATCCTAAAAACCAGCTGCCTTAAATAGAGGTAAACAAAGCATTGTTAAAAAAAATAATTACAAAAGTCAAACTGACATTTCAATTTTACTTTTACTGATAACAGTTTTGTTTCTAGTTTTTTAGTTTTTTAAAATCATTGCTAAAGATGAGTGAAGATAAGTCTGCAGAAAACATTTCAAAGGTAGTGTTCCTTAGAAATTTTAAGCTAATTGAGCTAAACAGGTCAAGAATAATTTAAAAGCATTATAAGAAAAAGCTGTTCTCCCGCGAATAAAGGCAGTAGCGGTCGCCTTCTTCGGCAACTGCCAGCCAATAATTGGCAATTATCAGCGCATTTCATGCCGCGATCATCAAATTTGAAGTATCAGGATGGTATTCCAAAAGTGCGATTCGTTTGCTAATCTGTATCTTCGCGTTAAACTAAAGGTGGATTTACGCAGGCCAACTAAAGCTGAACTCAAAAAATTGGGAAGTTAAAGTTAAGGTTTAAATGTTCAAGTTGGTGAGGGTCGAAGTTCCACCGTTCAGTTTCGTGGTATTTATACTCAGGGGCCAAGTTCGGAAAGTTTTTGTTGGATCTGTTAAAATTTGTGTCCAATAGAATGATATGGAATATGTCATAATTTGGTAATATTCCAGTTTATCGGCTTATGCGAAAAATGGCGTAAAATGAAAAACGTTTCTTGCAATATGTAGCACGTACTTTCTAAACGACAAATCCGCGAGCGGAAAACCATTTTTTAATTGGAAATATAAAAAAAATGTGAAAATAGTCGACCGAAAAGCACAGTGAGAGTGACAAGTGAGGTTATGTTTCTCTAGCTGTTAGTCACTCGGCAAAAATTGTAATAATTATAGACTTATATTGGTTAAACAGGCGCTAACACGGCATCTAATCCACCTTTTTGGTTCCAATTCGTTATATGCTACATAAATCAACAAGAGTTTTTCATTTTTTTTTTCATTTTTGTCACAAGCGGGTACCCTATTTTCACATTTTTTTTATATTTGCAATTAAAAAAATGGTTTTTCGCTCGCGGATTTGTCGTTTAGAAAGTACGTGCTACATATTGCAAGAAACTTTTTTTATTTTACGCCATTTTTCGCATAAGCCGATAAACTGGAGTGGTACCCATAATTTTGTATACCATCCACTTTTACAATTTTCCGTCGCAAAACCAAAACAACCTTTCGCTGTAACCACATTATGACTTGTTATTCCAACTGCCAACTGAATCTCAACTTTGCGATCTTTGTAAGTTTATAAATCCAGCGTAACTTTGTTTAATTTTCGCGAATTGTTAGGTGCATAAATGCCATCATAGCATTACGAAAATTTTCTTAATTGGTCTGCATAAACTCACTTTAACAAAGGTATAATTATATACTAGTTACTTACTTTTAGGACAACATAGCATCTAACTTTACTGACACCACGCATGATTCGAAATCAAACAGTTTGCCTCTTTCCTGTCGCAACGCATCTAGCTCTTCCAGTGTAAAATTGCGAAAATCTTCCAATATATTCTCGTCTCTGGTCAAGAAAGCAAGAAGAAAAAAGACAGCTAATAAGAGCGGTAGTGAAGAGTTAAAAAACCTGCACATTTCCTCGCAAAACTTGAGTTGTGCCAGTACAGCATCGTTGGGTGTACACGTTGAGGAAGTAGAAATTAGTTGCCAGAACTACGAGAAAAAATGTACTCCGAATCAGGAAATGTTTTGGGACGAGAAACACGCCTGTAGTGAAACAAATACTTCCAATGTAAGTTTTGAATGTATCATTGATATTGAAAATACTATGTGAATTGCTGCAGGAAAAATAAAGCTAAGAACATTGTAAAAATGCAGATGCCACAAAATTGTTAACGAAAGGCAACCCGTTGGAATACAGCTATATTGGCCAACACGCTGATGCGCTTACACATTTACTGTGGTATCTCCGTCATTAATGGGAATGTTCCCCTGGTAAAGATATTATATTTTGCGTTTTAGCATTCCTTATCTAACAAAACTCCAAAAAAATCTTTGGGCGGTTCTCAACACAGCAGTCAAAATTTCAGAGATAACCCGGTACAAACCAGTCAAAACTGCTATGCGAACAAAGCCGCCGTTGCAGAAGAAAAGAGTGACGAAGATATTGCAATTACTTCATTCATGTAAGAAAACGAATATGATTGGGAAAGGAACAAAACCGTATAAGACTGAAGATACACAGAAATGTTAGATACAAAGAAACTTTTTTTTTAGTCCGTTTCAAACCCCAGTGCTCAATGTGTCCCTGGCAGATGGTCTACAATATATTCAAGAGACTGTCTCCAGTCTGCATGAAAGCGAAAATCATATAACTGGTTTATTAGCTAAGTATATCCAGGATCAGAGTGTGCAGAAACAATTATGTAAGTACGCGCACAACAAAATTCAAATTATACACGACGAAAATTGTTCTGAAATCAATTCCGGAAAAATTATAGAGATGAAATTTCCTTTCCATCTTAAGTACTTACCTACATATTGGTTGTCTTCTTTATGATCTACTTCATCGTCTTTTTGTTCTTCTTTCGTCTCCACTTTGGGGAGTGTTCATTAAGTGGCTTCGCCGCAATGTCAGGAATCTATGAACTTAACTCATCATTTTTTATTCATTCAATTCTTATTCCGTGACCTTGATACATGGTCTACTCTTGGTGGTATACCAGCCGCGCAACATAACTATGGGTCCGGGGGCTGTCCGTAGCGGTCTACTAAGGTGGATCATTCAATATTTTTAAGGAACATGGATGGCATGCGCTTTGGTGACAACCTCCAAGCTTTCTTCAAATTATACTTAAAGGATCAGTCGCAGTATTGGAGCTGCGTGACCATCGCACTCCTAAACTTAATGCCCCAAGCGAGGCACCGCAGGACAGCAACCTTGCACCAGTGATATTCTCGCTCTACATAAACGTTATTAATAAAATAATTTCAAGTCAGGGATATTTTTCACCGACGCGACAGAGAGGAGAGGATTTATTAACAGTTGAGCAACGGTTCAACAGCCAATAACTTACAGTTAAATATTAGTATATGTTGTTGCATGACCTTTTCTAATAAATTAAATAATGTTACTTATTAATTAATGAATAATAATAATAATAAACGGATGATCTTAAACTAATGACCGCTACCAAAAACCAACTGGACCAGATGCTTAAAATAGTGGAGGAATTCTCCAGTGATGTCGAAATGCAGTTTGGCCTGCATAAATGTCGTACTCTCACCATAATAAAGGGAAAAATACAGCAAAACTTGTTCGTTATGCGAGATGGCCAGGAGATTCAGGCAATGGGAGAAAACAAGAAGTACAAATACTTAGGGATGAAGCAGGCTCAACGTATTAGTCATGCATCGATGAAGGCAAATATAAGAAAAGAGTTTTTTTAAGAGAACAAGAAGGCTTCTAAGAACGAAACTGAACAGCAAGAACTTGTTCAAAGCAATCAACGCCTACGCCTGCTCAGTTTTGTCCTACTCATTCGGCATAGTAGACTTAAGCGTGACTGACATCGAAGGGCTACAGCGCAAGATCAGAACTCAACTTATCAAAACACTCAAACATCACCCAAGAAGTGCGTTAGAGCGGACCACGCAGACATTGGAAAAATCATGAATCAACAAATAATCAACTTGAGGGAACCCAAACTTCAGACCTACACCATACTATTTGCGAAGCAGACCACTCTACTCCTCTAAGATTGAGGGATCAGAATGTCCCACGACACCACAGGACCAATGAAGAAAAGCTGCAGATATGGCAGGAAAAACCTCTGCATGGACGATACCTGAACGAGGCAGCCCAGGATCACGTCGACAGTCTTGCATCAAACTACTGGCTCACCTCTGGACGGATGTTCCCTGAAACGGAGGGATTACTACTGGAAATCCAAGATCAGGTCATACCAACTAGAAACTACCTGAAATACATAATTAGGGACGACTCAGTACAGGCAGATAAATGCAGATACGGATGTCAAACGGCAGAAACGATCCAACACATCACGGGAGGATGCCAGATGTTTTCTGCAACAGAATATAAAGAGAGGAATGACGCAGTGACCAAGATCCTACACCAGGAGTTAGAGGTGAAGCTACAGCTTGTCCAAAACGAGAAGATCCCATATTATAGATATACACCACAGACGATCTTAGAAAATAACCACTACAAGATGTACTGGGATCGGACTATTCTTACTGATCAGACGGTGGCCCGCAACAGACCGGACCCTGCTGCGGTAGACAAGAAGGCCAGGAAAACGACTTTGATAGATGTAGCTATATTAAATAACAACAACCTTCTGGTGAAACATGCTGAGAAAATAGCGAAGTATCGGGGCCTCCAGGAGCAAATAAGAAGACAGTGGAATACGGACAGCATCGAAATCATGCCGATTATTGTTTCAACAGGAGTAATCCTAAACAAGCTTTTGGAAAACCTTAGAATACTAGATGTACCTCAAGATCTCTACGAGGATACGCAGAAAGCAGTGCTACTTGCAACAAGACGAACAGTCAAGAAGTATATGGGTAACCAGGGAAAAACCTCACGGGCCCAATAACAAGGAAAGGGCCCCCACAGAGCTCAATCTTTTTGGTATCGGTGATATCTGGGATGAGTGAATGCTCCCCGTAGAGGGAGTGCATAATAGGTCTCGCGACCTGTCAGAAAATCGGGATAATAACAATAATAATCATATTTCATAATGACGGTCAAAAACAGACTTGAAACGTTGTGAAACGATAATGTAAAGTACCTTCGATTTTAGAATAAAGAAATCTGCCGAAATTTGGCATTATAGAATCAAGGCAATGGTGAAGTTGATGATGATTGCTTCAAAACGAACCGTGAAATAAAAAAAAAAGTGATGTAATCTATAAGTTCATAAACGGTTGTGAGGAAGTTTCGTCAGTTTTGCTCGAACTTTAATATTACCACTGGAAAAAATGTAACAACATTTTTCCCATCTCTTACTATTAACGAGATCTCCATAAGACGGAGTCTTGCCCCCAGGGCGTACTGAACAGACTGTGCATTTACACAAATTTCAAAGACCATCACTAATTAATTTTAGGAAGTATCTAAAATCTTAAACTGGTTGTTCAGATCTACTATACCAATGCCAATAAACTTTTATATCCCACCTCGTTCTATTAAAAATAACTCCTATCCATCCTCTTACCTACTTGCTCAAGAATGAAACTTTAAACAACACCTGTAATGACGTGTCACATACTTGACTTACCAATACACTGAAGCTAAAGTTCCTGGGGAATAATCATTGATTGTCGTTTTTTCTTGTTTTTTTTTTATATGTAAATATGTTTTTTTTTCGTTCATTGATTACTGATCTACTTTCAATTTGTCAGATTGTCTTCAAAATTGATGTTTCTGTTAGACAATAAAATATTATTATAATATCATGTATAACTGAAATAACCTGAAATAACCAGTACACGAACTGATTTTAAGTTTGTTGTTTTTTAATATTTAGCTTTCGGTTGCTAAACCGACACATTGGCTTCCAGCGCCACCCAACGTAGTTGGCCAGCGTTTGCACCTATATGGATTCTCGCTGGCCTGATTGGGTTGATGCGTGTGGTTACCACGAGATGTAGCTACGTGCTGCAACTCTCGTCTGTTTAACCAACAAGTTTTCTTTAAGTGGCCGCCCTATCGCAACACAGCAAACTTCAATGGGACGCCGAAAGAAGATCTTGTTCCTTGGCGAACGACATGTGGATGCAGCAGCTAGAAATAGGAAGGGCACAAGAGAAAATTCTTCAGGGCTCTATGAATGCGCTAGTCAAGCAAAACAGACAGCTTCAAGTGGAGAACGAAAATTTATATCGAAAACACGAGAAGGCCGTTAAAATGCTGAGGGGCTTCGATAACAGGCCTAGATGCCAAGGTAAGCACTATGGCGAACTAGCAATCGCCTCTCCAGGTCTGCTTTGATTGACCCTGTACATATTTAATAACTTAAAGAGTAAAGTTATTGTATTACACTTTAATACAATTTCTTTTAGAGCACGATGCACAAGTAGACTACGTCTTAAGACACAACGAGAAACTTCAGGTGAAACTGGAGACGGTGTTCAAAAGATGTGAAAGTCTTGAGGCTGAATTGCTTATATTTCAACAACAAAATGACAGCATGGAGCAACAACTCAGAAATTGCACTGCGAAAATGCAAAACATGAAGGGTATAATATATTTGTTTCACTGAAAGCGATTTTATTATCTCTGTTTTAGCTTTAATTTACAAAATGAAAACGGAGTACGAACTACAAGAGAGCGCTTTACATTTTAAATTGGAAACTAAAGAGCAACTTCTTAAGGAAGCACTTGATGCTGGTGACATCCTTGTTGAAGACTTAGACAGTCTCAAGAGACAACTCAAAAATAATATGCCGTTTCGTCTAAACTGGTCCAAATTTAAGGCAATTAGTACTATTACTTCTAATGTGAAATAATATCGATTGATTTGTTTCATTTATAGGTTAGAGGAAGTTGTTTAACAGATCTGATCCACTTATGTAGGTCTTGTATCAATGAATTATCCAAGGAAATTTTAAATGTGCACAATGAAATAGCCTTAAAAGATAAAGACATGTAAGATTACTTTCTTATTACTGGCTGGTCAAAACACTCCACTTCACCATGGTCGTAAAATGCATTTAACTTATTACACATTTGTTATTTTTAGCTCTGTCCTTCATACGACAAACACGAAACTCCAAGAAAATTTAAAAAGTTCCACGAAGGAATTGGAGATAATGGCAAAAAGATTCGAGGAGACTTTCGTGGCCACAACGTCTGTGCATTTGAACGAGCAAAAATACCAGCTGCTTGAAAACGACTTTAAAGCTTTAGAAGACCAAATAGAAGAACTCAAGGCTCAACTTGACAAGGAAACATCTCTTAGGTTGCAGAGTATTGCTGAGTTTGAGGATTACAAAAAAGAGGTACCAACAAACATTTTTTTAAAAGTCTACACTTAATGAGCCCGCTATTTTTAAGGCTCAAGAAAAGGACGATAGCATTAAACAAGTCAAAATGTTGGTCACCAATGTAACCACAGAAAACTGTTCTCTGAAAAGGGACATAGAAATGCTAGATCAGCTACTTAAACAAACTGGCGCTGGGGACATATCAAGAGAGATAGAAAATAATCAGCAAGAAATTGAGCACGTTCACAGGGAGCTAAGAAAGGTCAGAGCTTTATTTAAAATTAAACTTCACTGACTTCGTGTTGGAAAGACCCCGGAAATTGAGGAGGCTGTCCTACAAGAGATCCAAAAGAATCCAGAAACTAGTTGTTGAGGCATGGGAAATTTTACGAAATTCTTTGTTGTATCCCTACCACACACAACGAATTCAGGCTCCGGGTGGTAGTATAGCCAAAAAATTGCAGGAAATCGTCAGTTTGAGGCGCACATTCTGTTTATGGCAGAAGAAATTTCTATAATAACCAAATTTGGGCCGAAGAAACCCCTGATGCGATCATAAAGTAGCATTCTCAACAGAAATTTTCAGTTGATTTTATTTACTAATAGGACCATTTTTTCTATCGGGACGCCTTTAGTATTATTTTTGGAGGCATCTTAAAACTTTAGTTTATATTACCGCAGTTGAGACATTAAGGAAACTAAGAAATATAATTAAGGGATGAGAAACCATACATAATACACTGGGAATTTTTGAAAGAGCTCGTGGGTCGATAGAAGAAGGTGATCATTTTCCAAATTTAGTGTAAATTTTGATTTGTTATTAGTTGAAGTTTATGCTCATTTATGTTTAGGTTAGTTTATGTTACCTTAGTTCTAAAAGCAAAAATGGTTTTTTTTTTTTTTTTATTTACTGTTTTTTACGGTCGTCGGCGTATCAGAGGCCATCTTGAACCGGTCATCGACCGTACGGTTTTTAATCGTGCGGTCTACCGACTGGGGAGTGTGAAACGGCACCTTCATCCTACGAGATATCCGATCTCATCCGGCCTGTCCGGCGTGAATAGGATGGTTTTGATGTCGATTCATTTTACACTCTTCCCTAAGACAAGAGCACGCGGTGTTTCCCAAGCGGTCACCCATCCAAGTACTAACCGCACTCGACACTGCTTAACTTCGGTGATCTGACGGGAACCGGTGCTTCAAGTGTCGCTAGGCCCTTGCCTCAAAAATGGTTTGAAAATCAATATTATTTTAAACTATTTATGGGAAGTAGCCACTTTTGAGAAACCCCCGCTATATAATAAATATATAATTAAACTATTTTTAGTGCCAATTACTAACATATTATGGTGATTTTGTTGGTATGTTCTTACCTGTATCTTTTATGTTTTCAACGACTTTTAACATGCAGAGTGTCAATTATTCTCGAGTTTAAAGACCAAGAATAAAACACTTGACAATAGAAGTTGGAATAGATTTGGCAATACTTCTGACAAGTAAAAATTTTGTAGATTCATACAGAAAACCGCATTCTTCTTACCCAGTTGGGAAGTTCTCAGCACGAAAACGCCGTCTTAATTACAAACCAAGAATCAACCCACAAAAATTTGCAGAAGCAAAATAAGGAACTTGAAAGAATAACGGAAGAAGTCCAGGCCCAAAGACAAAAGTACGATGCTGAACATCAAACTGTTCTGTGTAAGTAAATTTTTGAATTAAAAAGACGAAAACTTGGGTACTTACTTTCTTTGGTATTATACCGATATCAAAAATTATCTTGGCCAAGGATGGTCGAAAACTGAAAAACGGCTGTCTTAAGCGCTACGACTCTCGGTAGGTTTGCTTGGACGGTCGCGGCGGGGACCGAAACTACTCGTCGGGGAGTAGGCGGTGACATATTCTTCCAGGGTCGATTTTCTCCCTGTTTGTATTATTGTTCTGTGGCTTTAATGCGTTGCGAAGTGCGACCGATTCCGATTACGTACGATTAGTGCTTATTAATCATCTTATCGTTACGGGCGCGGATGCATCATCATTCATAGCCTACTATCCTAATTTTCTAAATCATCTAAAAACAATTTTTTTTTATTTAGGACAATTTTTTAATTCCTCATCAAGACAGAAAGTGTTAAAATCTTTCAGGGATACCACTTGAAGTTAGTAACAACACTTTGTACTCTTAAATTTTATGTTTAAAAATGTTGACAACAAAACAGCTGTCCCTATTTTTCCATTTTTAATAGTAATTCAGCTCAACTTAATTTATATGATGAATTTCCTCTGAATCTTTACAACCTAATATTGAGATAATTATTTCAGATCCATTTTCCATTTCATGATTACTATTAGCCAAGATAATTTCGGCAGTTATTACATGTATAACATATTTTAGCCCTTCAAAGCGAACGTAAAAGATACCTAGAAGAGAAAAACATACTCAAATCCATTATTCATCATTTAAAGAACGAAGTGTCTAAAATTAAACACTTAGAACAAAACTTAGCCAATGTGACTACGGAAGCCAGCAAGTTAGGGGCAAGTATTTTTTGCCTCGGTAAAGGGATATTAAATATTAAATGGTTCATAAAAATATGTAACCTAGCCCTTTAGAAATATCTTTCATTAAATACTAACTTAAAACAACAAGCCAAAAAGCAATTCCTTACAATACATGGACAAAGTGCTCAGGAGAATTTTGATAAAAAAAAACACAAAGAAACTAGTAAATTTTTCACCAAACAAGGAAATTGCCTGGGCTACGACTACAACCTCCAACACTGTTTTTTCCGGCAGATTCTTTAGTGCTTTATTATTTATACTGTCGAAACCAGGAACCTTTTTTGCATTGATGTTGTGCAAAATGGTCTGGACTTTCTTAACCGTTACTATTGTTGCTTCACTAACAGTGAACGGTAAATTTTTAAAAATTTATAGTCTGTGCGACCCGCGAGTCACGGGCAGGATCGTGTGACGGATATTAATCAAACTGTTCTATCTCGAGACGGGAAATTATACCAGAAGGCCAGGGTCTGGAAGAAAAAAATCAACCACCTTAGCCGACAACCGTTTCATATTGCTAAAATCATTATGGGATCGAAGAGCTACCGACACTTCACTAAAACATGACCTACAGCAAGTACGTGGAAAGAACGTTAATGAAGTAACCATAAGAAGACGGTTAAAGGAAGCTGGGCTTAATTCCCGCAGACCTGCTGTAGCGCCTCGATTGCTTCCTCACCATCGTCAGAATCGACTTAGATTTGTAAGGCAGCATGTTATTTGGACAGAAGAAGAATAGCGGAACGTATTGTTCACGGACGAATCATGAGTTTTGATTGTCTTTGATCGCCAGATGGGCGTGAGCGGGTTTACCGGAGACGTAATGAACGGTTTGCTGACTGTACAATATCGGAGCGACTTTCGTTCTATGGCGGATCTGTGATGATTTGGGCGGGAATTTCTAGAGAAGGACATACAAGCCTTATATTTGTGGAAAATGGTGCTCTAAATGCCCATAGATATATTGAAGAGATACTACAGCAAGCTGTTATTCCATTTGCCCCTTTCATTGGAGCAGAGAGTTTATACTCATGCAAGATAACGCCAGACCACATGTTGCGCATGTAGTAAATGACTTTTTGGATGAAGTTGGAATTCGAAGGTTTGAAAGGCCACCCTGTAGCCCAGATCTCAACCCAATTGAGCATCTTTGGGATGAATTAAAAAGACGTGTTCGTCACCGTCCCAACAAACCTACAACTTTACCAGAGCTCAGGTTAGCATTAAATGAAGAATATGAAGCTATTCCTCAAGAAAAAATAATAACTCTAATTGATTCCATGCCACGAAGAATGCAAGCTGCCATTGCGGCTAGAGGTGGACACACCCGTTATTAACATTTTATTTGAATTTTAAGTGCTCCAATGACAACTTTTAATGTTTGAAGTAAAAAATATTTTTTAAATGCAGAGTTTCAATTAAAAATGCGTAGCTCGTAAAAGAAACAAGAAAACCAGATGATTCAAAAAACAAAATGCTAGGAATACATCCAGCTTTATTGTAAATCATGTTTAAACAAGGTTCTCTGACGTGTTTTTTCCACAGGACGTTTTAAACTTCCGACTAAAAACATCATTTTGACTTACCCTGGTATATAAACATTTAAGCAACCAAAATTACATCAGAACAAACTGCAGCGTAATTTTAATAAATAGATCTATCGCGCAGCAAAAAATCATTGCAATAAAGTGAAAAATAAAAAAAGTTATGCCGTATTGAAATTATTAAAAAAATTTAGGTGCCGGTTTTTTTTGTCGGCGAGTTTATTTTTAAAATCATTATCTACTTATCTTTACTTAGGTTTTTAGCCTTATTAAGGCATTATTTGCTTAAATTCAAGTTTAAATACCTAAATAACCATAGTCTAAAGTGTAAATAGGTAAATTTACAAGTGGTACAAACACAGAAATCCAACAAAAAGAATATAATATTATATTGTATTCGTTTATTCGTAGGCCTACGGGTGATGATGTCACAAATGAGCGCTTTGTTCTTGTACTGTAGGGGTCATTGTCAAAAGACAAATACTTAGGTAAACCAACAAATTAAATTATACTGATTTAGCTGGTAGCAGAATACAACAAACAACAAGGGGAAAAACTTAAAAATGAAGTATTGGAAAGAGAATCGGTCATAATCCAGTTAAAAAGCAGCGTCCAACAACTGAACGAACTTCACATGCAAAATGCACAAGAAAAAATATCCTTGTGCTATGAATTAAGCGAGGTGTGTCAACTGAAAGAAAAAATGAGCGAAGTCCTGAACACAGAAGTCCAAAAAAATGTGGAGTTAGGGCAAACTAAAGAAGCCATGGTCAAGTCTGTAAATTCACAGGTAAGATATTCAGATACCCCGATATTGGTACCTTATACGCACCTTGAAAAAGTCAAATTGTTTTACTCTTGGGTAAACACACAATTTTAATAGATTACACTGGGCGACAATTTTTTTTTCTTGTTGTAACATAACTACATATATATACAGGGTGTTATGGAAATGACTTATTATTTTTTAACCCGTAAATATATAGGTCGAGACGAATTGGGGAAAAATTGCTATAAATGGCGCTCGAAGCTAGAAATTCGAGAAAAATGCCTTCAAAAATTTAGGTCCAAAACACCTACGCGCCAATGACCCAAACAGCTGATTTGGGTAATTGTTTACTTTAGTTCAAATGTTGAATTTTTCGCTAAAATTTCGTATATAGGCTAATTAAGGGTAGCTGATCACAATTTTCCTTTTGCGTTTAGGCGGCAAATGCACTGGTTTTGAGAAAAAAAATGTTAAAGTTTTTCTAACTCACCGGTATGTTATTTTGCATGTAATCCTAAAATGTTGCTATTTTCAATAAAATATTACTTGTCGGAGTCATAGTATACACTTCTGAGTTGAAATAAACGAAATATGCCACAAGGAAACTCTGAAAAACGGGATAACTTGTAAGCGAACAGAAAACTCTACGTTATGTGGAAAAAGACGGGAGACAGCTCACTGACAGCTGGCCAAAAAAGCAGAAGCAAACTGCACCCATGTTGTCAGATTGTTAGTGTATTATAAATTGCCTATACTTTTCAATTCATTTTTATTAATTGAATGAATCCTATTGGCTCGAGCTAGCATATCATTCTCCTGGATGGAAGCCATTAATAATTACAAGAAAAAGAAGAACAATCTGGCAACGTGAGTGCAATGAATCTGAAAAGAGACGCTTCTACTTTGTCGGCGTATTAACAACGTATTAAGTTTTATCACATATTTTGAAGGGAAAACCATAAAATCTAGGAAATTGAAAGGAAAGTGAAACGCGACACCCAAAGAATACCCTAACCTGTAAGTGAAAAACTTTAACATTTTTTTTTTCTCAAAACCAGTGCATTTGCCGTAAAAACGCAAAAGGAAAATTGTGATCAGCTACCCTCAATTAGTCTATATACGAAATTTTAGCACAAAATTCAACATTAATTGCACTAAACTAAACAATTACCATTCCAGCAGTTTGTCTTGTCAAAAACACATGTGTTCAGGGGCATTGAACTATCATGGAAGGCGCACATAGTCCGGTTTTAAGGTATTTTACAAAATTCAAAATACTTCCGATTTTAGAAAAAAAAACTATCAAGTGTAACTCTAGACCACCTCAGGAGTGGCCCCTTAAAATATAATAAGTCATTTCCATAACACCCTGTATATATATAACTACTATTTCTAGGCCACTCACTTTTCTCATAAGTAAAACTTTTAAAATAAGTATATATCCAGAAGCTTTCAAAATTGGTGTAATAAAACCTATTTTTAAAAATGAAAATTTAAGTAAAATTAGTACCTAGTTATAGGCCTATAACATTGATGTCATCATTAGCTAAAGTTTTTGAAAACGCTAAAGCTATTTGCTATCTAACAGAACAAATACATAATGTATTAGATAATAAAACATCTTGTATTTGTATTTTTCTGGATTTAGCAAAAGCCTTTGATAGGGTTGCCATAACTTACTATTAAAAAAAAATTGTAAATGTAGAATTTAGAGAAAAGCAATTAGAATTAATTAAAAACTATCTTAAAGATAAAGAAGAAAGCTATTCAAAAGTATTTAAATATGGTGTTCCTCAAGGGACAATTTTTAGGACCGTTATTTATTTAGTATAAATTGCGATGGGAAAATTCATAGTTTTACAGATGATACTGCTATTTTTTATAGCGATACAAATTGGGACAATTTAAATAAGAAAATTAAAAAAGATTTTGAAATTATAAAAAATTGGTTTGATAATAATTAATTAACAATTCATTTTAATTCATTCATTCATTCATATTTTAATAAAACACATTCTCTTCCTTTTACTTTAAACCTAAATCTATTACTGTTTGTTGGAGTTTATATTGCTAAAAAGTGATCTAGTTTGAGTTTAAAAAATAAAAGTTTATCCGATCTTAAAAAAAAAGATCGAGTAATTTTTAGCTAGAGAAATTCACGAATTTTGGCATGAATAGAAAATAAAAAAATAATACTTCTCTAAAAAAAATGTTTGACAGCATTAATAGTATATTATTAACCAAGGTTTAGACAGCCATCATTATTGCCCGAGCGGCGAGTTTAAATCAAGAGGAGCGAAGCGACGAGGGATTTAAACCGCGAGGGCTATAAGCTGTCTAAACCGTGGTTAATATAATATTTTTTCCACTACTACAAACTTTTATAAGACATTTATCTTTATAGTATTAATAATTATAAAAAATTATAGGAAGGTATAAGTATATTTTTTAATCAAGTTACCTGCGCTTTGGAATTGGCAAAATATTTTGTTGTTTTGTCAGGTGGCTTTGTTAATGTCAATTTTTGTTCATTTATGTCATTAGATTTCACGAGTTTTCCGTTTTTTTAAAAAATGAGCGAAGAAAATGTTAGTGATATTATTATGTGTACACCTCCAGAATTAAGGATGGAAGCAGGAAAAATGTTGATTGTATCGATATTTTACAATAGCATCTGTAATAATCTAATATGTATATTGATAATTATCTGGTTACCTAACCACAAGAAATCACCTTTATGAATTCATGTTGTAGAATCACAAAATCAAGTTACCTGCGTTCAAATAGATTCTTGAAGATCGGTCAATAATGGATTTCAATGCCTTATTATTGACCATGCTCAATAATAACTTATAAGGTAGAGAAAAACGATTTCTAACGTTAATAATCGGTCAATAATGGCGATGTTATAGGTTAGTAGTGGAAAAATTAATTTGTAACAATATGTAAGGTTGCCGAGCAATGAAAAAGAAAAGCTACTCGATTTTGAGTTGGAGAGGTTTTTATCATTTAATTTTTAGCTGGAGAGGGTTTTATCGCGACTATTTCACTAGAATGTTTTACACTGGCAACGGCCTGTTTTCTACTGGCAAAATTACTACCTGCACCTACCTGGACAAAATTCACATGTGATCTTTACAGCGACAAAATTTGAATATTTCTTAGAAAGAAATTTTGTTACCATGGTTCTGTTAATTATTTAAAATTTTATTGTTCCTTGTCTTTTTTCTCGTGAAATAGTCATATCGAATACCACTCGAGAAAAAATTGTGTAAGCAAAATTGTTCTCAAGGTTTTATTCAAGTTTGTTGGTTTTCGGCAATTTCGCTCATGACATTTTTAACAAAATCACGAGCCGTGAAGCGAGTGATTTTGTCGAAAATGTCATTCGCGAAATTGCCAAGCAACAAACTTTCATACCTTTCGAAAATTTTGCCAACAAAATTGTTTCTCTTGTGATATTATATATGATAAAAAAGGAGGATAGAGATAAAAATGCAAATGTCAAATGGGCATTTTATGAACTTATCTGTAGTAATATATTAAGGGATAGGGAAATTATCGAAAATCATTCCGAAGATTTTTTGCCGTGGAAATCGCTCGAGGGCTTGCCCGAGAGCGATTTCCTAATGGCAAAAAATCTGAGAACGATTTTCTGATTATTTCCCAATCCCGAAATGTATTTTGAAGATTATTTACCAAATAAAAAACTAACGATTTCTGACGGGTGAGATTTTCACTTTTGACAAGGGTGATTTTCACCGGAGAGCGGGAGATTATCGCTGGATTTCTGACGGGTGAGATTTTCACTTTTGACAAGGGTGATTTTCACCGGAGAGCGGGAGATTATCGCTGAATAATCAGGTGAAAATCAACCCGCTTTTATAATGGATGAGGTAAATAATCATGTAAAATATTTAGGAATAATTGTTGACAGCAAATTAAATTGGAATTTTCAAGTAGAATATTTGATTAAAAAACTAAGAAGTTCATTGCCAATTTTTAAAAACATTAAATATTTCTGGATATAAAACATCTGGAAATATTATATTATGCATTAGTCAATACTCATTTAAATTACGGAATTTTAGGTTGGGGAGGAATAAACGGAACTTTGCTTAAAAAATTAGAAGTATTACAAAAAAGATTTTTGAAAATTATATTTAATAAGGACTATCTTTACCCTTCAAAAGAAGTAGGTATATTCAGAAACAAAAAAGATGAACGTTAGACAAATTTACATTTATCTTATTTTAACATACGTTATAAAAATTAAATATTTATGTTTTTATTTAAATGATTATTTACAAACAAATATTAAAAAAAGTATTTAATTGAAAAAATATAAAATTGAAATAAAAACATTTATATTGGAAACAAACGCTTTAAAATTATTTTTGGAAATGCTTTAGCTAATTAATGCTATTAATCATTATTCTGAATTAAGTATATAATTAATCTTTCTTAGAATTTTAATAAACTATCATCAAGAAAGTAGCCTTTTTTAAATACTTGCAACTTTTTATAAAAATATTCTTAAATATTTATAATTTTAAATACTTAAATAAATCCCACTGCTTGTCTTGATCTCCGATTAAAACACCAAAATACATAAAATAGGATTTTTTCACATTTTCAGAAAATGGTCAGGCTTGTGACTTCACCAGAAATTTTCCACAAATAAGTATAACAAAACTTGTCACGAGAAATTTTGCAAATGCTTGACATTTTCGTCGTTGACAAGACTTTCCTAAATACACAGAACCACTCAATTTGAAACTCAAAAGAATACTGAATAAGAGAATAAGTTTAATGTTATAAACAATCCATTTTAGGTTATATTTCTGTTTTAAAATTCACCTCTTTTAAATGACCCTTCATGGATTTTACTACATGCCAATATAAAAGGGTCAAATGAGTCCATTGAAAAATGGTAAGTATTAAGGCTTTATGAATATTTTTTCTACTATTAGATTGTGAAAATAACGGGCTGAACTGTTTTACAAATATCGTGTCGCCCAGTGTTATTAAAGTAATTCAAATTTTGGTAAGAAGCTTTACCAGACTGATTCTAAGCGAAGTCCTTATTAAATATAATTTTCGAAAATCTTTTTTGTAATACTTTTAATTTTTTAACCAAAGTTCTGTTATTTATTTCTCCCTATCCTAAAATTCCGTAATTTAAATAAGTAGTAACTAATGCATAACATAATATTTCTAGATGTTTATGTCCAGAAACTTTTTAAAGTTTTTAAAAATTTGTAGTAAACTTCTTAATTTTTTTAATCAATAAATATTCTACTTGAAAATTCAAATTAAATCTACTGTCAAAAATTATTCCAAAATGATTAAAGCTGGATTTATAAACTCGAAAAGTTGGCGGCTCGTGGGTGTATAAGGGGGTGAGGCTATAAAATAGCGCCGCAGGCGAAAATTTTTCGCGATTTCAAGGTCATTGGCTTAAAATGAATAGTTAGGAATTCAACCAGCAATATAATTACTTTGAAATACTAGGTTTCACAAGAAAAATATTCAATTTGCAATCAGGGTCAATTTCTCTCAGTGCATCCGCTATTGTGTCTCTATTTTGCTCTACTCTCGTAAGCGCCACAGAATTCTTAATATTATGTTCTTTGGAACTTTCGTGTGATTTTACCGCCCGTGAAAATTTTTTTTAATCAGAATACCCACCCCCTGAACTCCAATTGTTTTTTACGCTGCCTAATAAAATACAAGGCCAACAATATAAGCTTTCCTTATAAATACTTCCGCACAGCCACTTATAGGTTTCGTACCAAGTTACCTGAAAAGATCTTGAATATTGCTTACCCTGTCTCTTATCGTGAAATATTGCCGAAATTTTTGGTGTCGGACGACTACATAATATCTGTCTTTTTTCCGTTTCGTTTCTCCTTAAAAATAGGTATGAGAGAATAATATCATGAACAGGATTTATATTTTTTTAAAACAATAAAATTTACCGTTTAATAATTAATAACATAATAAAGAAATCTTAAAACTTACCGGATCTTGAAAATATAACCTTAATTTGCCGAACACGAAATTATAAATTACCCAAACAAACACTGCCAATACTTCTCCATTACCTGCATCGCACCTGTATCCTGACTACCCTGCACAGTCACAACTCACAAGAATATTAACATAAAATAAACCAATAAAATATGACAATTTGTAATTTTCCTAAATTAAACCAAGACACACAGTTCACACACCTGCTACGATATAAGTCGGGCGCCGGGTAATCACAGAATTCGCAGAATAAAACATGTGATTTAAACAGCCAATCAACAACCAGCTAAGCTAGGATCTTATCGCCTCAATGAGAGAAACAAACGCGAAATGACCCCCGGGTAAGAGAGAGACAGACCAAACAAAAGACGTTGAGATTTTCGTATGAGGCTTGCCAAAGTAGGTACGAACACTCGGAGCAGTGAAGCTAAAATTATTTAGCTTCTCGGCCGGCGACGAAAGTTTACAGAATAAAATAGTCGCTTATAGCGCGGCGCTCGGTAAAGCAGTATGAAAATTATTTTTCATATGGAATTTATATTTGAAAATTTATAAATTTAAAACAAACATATTCGTATTTTTTGAGAGGAGTTTGGGAGATTGAGGGTGAGGCGCGGTCTCAGAGGCCTACCCTGAGGAGCCGCCACTGATGTAAGGTTCGAAAACTTCCCGGGTAGTTCGAGATAACCAATTTTTATGCTCAGAGTTCGGAATATCTAACCTCACAAACTTGATCATAACTTCAACCTCACCAACTTTTCGAGTTTATAAATCCAGCTTAACTTTTAAAATTTGAATGTCATCGCTTATATAGATACTTTTCATATTTTGTGGCACATTATTTAGGTTTAAAGTAAAAGGAAGATAATTCGTTTTATTAAATTTAATTGTTAATAAATTATTATCAAATGAATTTTTTATAATTTTAAAATATTTTTCTTATTTAAATTGTCCCAATTTGTATCGCTATAAAAATAGCAGTATCATCTGCAAAACTATCATTTTTCCCTTCGCAATTTATGCTAAATAAATCATTAATATAAATATTTTAAAAAAATGGTCCCAAAATTGTCCCTTGAGAAACATGATACGAACGGTTGCGTCCACCTTCCCAGGTAGCTCTGACGCATGCGCCGAACGTATTCTATTTTGCTGTCGTTCAGCTAGTTCAACATAAACTGGTTTGAACTCTTCTTCTTCACCCAGTATTCCCCACGGCTGTATTTCTTCGCACCACGACCAGAGATCCTCTTCTTCAGGCTTAGTTGTTATTGCCTGCGGTGAGTCACCCACGGGGTTTGGGTCGCTTGCCACTTCTTCGCCACTCGGCCGGCAGTCGGACGGAGGTTTAGAGAACCCTAACAGGTCCTGGACACCAGGTGCAGATGTGGCATCTCGGTCTGGGCCCTTCGCCACCTCCGTAACGTTGACGGACAAGTCGTAGCGAACTTCCTGGAGTTCTGTTTGTCCATTGGGCGAGTATGCGGCCATGGCATCATTGATCCAGGCCTCCAGAAAGCCGCTCGGCGAAGACGGTAGCAGCACGTCTTGCATTCTGTCAAAGACTGCTGCGTAATTTAAGGCCATGTGTCTAAATCACAACAGTCTTGTTAAAACGTAATAAAATTGTTTTAAAACTTTTTCCTAACTCTGTATATTATATAGGTCTTATTCTGACCCTTTATAATATCTGACTAATAACACTTTTTATGCCTAAGTATTTATTCAACTTAAAAACACAAAATTAAACAACTTCGTAACTTTAACAATTATTTTATTGGTCCGACTTTTATTTAGACAACTCCCAAGAAAGTCCCAGATTATGCTTTAGGAACTTTCCGCTGAAACTACGTTTTACAATTAATTCTTGTGAAAATAACTCATCATCTCGAGTTATGACGTCATATGATGACTGCAGCTAATTTGATCTTATACTGTTGAACCCCCGTGAATGACTGAATAGCATACGAACTTGTCGGCTATTTATAGTAAAATCGAATACCAAAACACCCCCCCCCCCTTAGAGATCAATTTAGCTGTTGTCGAATAATCAACAACAACAAAATATTTACAGGTACAATTTACCTAACTAATATGTACACTTGTCTTCATCTGTTTCTTCGAGGATTGTCCTGGTGTTGATCGCCATCCCTCTGGCCGTAGCTCCATTTCTACTCTATGCTACGCTTTAGAACGTTCGGGTCTGGAGGATCGTCTTGGTGTTCATCACCATCTCTCTGGCTGTGGCTCCGTTAAAAGCATCTCTGCAGCTCCTGGCTTGGTTCAGCAAGGACTGCAACTGTAGAGGCCATTCGTCTCTGGTCAACGCTAAAATTCTGGTCTTCATTTTCTCAAACGGTATCAACGTGGACATCATTGATTTCTCTGCCGTGCCAACCGTTGTTATGTTGGTTGCATGGGCTATCTTTTCTCTATACTTCGCCACATCTGGCGCTAGCATCAACAAAGTGGGTGTTCCCCATCTGCTAATCACTTCAGCTTGTATAAATTCTATCAGCGAAGCTGGGTGAATACTTCTATGTGGTCTTGCTTCTACAAAGCCACTGAATACATCAACTGCACAGTAGAGTGCTGTAAATCTGCTGTGTCTAGTCCTGGGTAAATCTTCAATGATTGTAATTAAAACTGTGCCCCACGGTTTTAACATTCCGTGGCACAGGTCATCCTCTTTGAAATGCTGACAACACAAACACTGACTAAAGTGCGTGTCCACATCCTTGTCTATCGTCGGCCACCATAACCATTTCGTGATAATCTCCTTCATTCCTTGTCGAGTATTGTGGCGTATTCCATGAGCCAAGTTGAGTATATTTCGCCTGTGGTTCCTTGGACACCACACCGCCACTCCGTCTTCCTCCTGACGCCCCACAACTCCAAAGCGGTCTACCAGCGGCACCTCAGCTCCTCCTTGGATACTTTCTCGCAGGTCCCTGGCAACCGGGTCCATTGCTTGCGTCCCAACAATCCCTAGGAGTGCGGTTATCCACCGCCCATCTCCTGGGGCCTCCTTCTCCAACTTGCTATGCAACCACAAGACTGTCTCCGCATCTACTTCTGTTTGATGTGACACCACTCCAGGCACGTCATATTTCAAAACTTCTTTTTCTTCTTTAAACTCCTTAAACTTCAAAACTTCTTTAAATTTATTGACATGGGTCTTTGACCTAGGCGCATCGAAGGGCTTTAAGTCTTCCTTGCCTTTAACGGTCTTTTGCTCGGGCGCCATGATACGAACGGTTGTGCGTCCGAGCTCTCCTTCACGTCCGAGCTCTTCTTCAGGTCCCTGCTCGGGCGCCATGATACGAACGGTTGCGTCCACCTTCCCAGGTAGCTCTGACGCATGCGCCGAACGTATTCTATTTTGCTGTCGTTCAGCTAGTTCAACATAAACTGGTTTGAACTCTTCTTCTTCACCCAGTATTCCCCACGGCTGTATTTCTTCGCACCACGACCAGAGATCCTCTTCTTCAGGCTTAGTTGTTATTGCCTGCGGTGAGTCACCCACGGGGTTTGGGTCGCTTGCCACTTCTTCGCCACTCGGCCGGCAGTCGGACGGAGGTTTAGAGAACCCTAACAGGTCCTGGACACCAGGTGCAGATGTGGCATCTCGGTCTGGGCCCTTCGCCACCTCCGTAACGTTGACGGACAAGTCGTAGCGAACTTCCTGGAGTTCTGTTTGTCCATTGGGCGAGTATGCGGCCATGGCATCATTGATCCAGGCCTCCAGAAAGCCGCTCGGCGAAGACGGTAGCAGCACGTCTTGCATTCTGTCAAAGACTGCTGCGTAATTTAAGGCCATGTGTCTAAATCACAACAGTCTTGTTAAAACGTAATAAAATTGTTTTAAAACTTTTTCCTAACTCTGTATATTATATAGGTCTTATTCTGACCCTTTATAATATCTGACTAATAACACTTTTTATGCCTAAGTATTTATTCAACTTAAAAACACAAAATTAAACAACTTCGTAACTTTAACAATTATTTTATTGGTCCGACTTTTATTTAGACAACTCCCAAGAAAGTCCCAGATTATGCTTTAGGAACTTTCCGCTGAAACTACGTTTTACAATTAATTCTTGTGAAAATAACTCATCATCTCGAGTTATGACGTCATATGATGACTGCAGCTAATTTGATCTTATACTGTTGAACCCCCGTGAATGACTGAATAGCATACGAACTTGTCGGCTATTTATAGTAAAATCGAATACCAAAACAAACACCATATTTATATACTTTTGAACAGCTTTCTTCTTTATCTATTTTGACATAAGTTTAAGATAGTTTTTAATTAATTCTAATTGCTTTCCTCTAAAAATTCGTAGAATGTATCCGTTTCATCTGGCCAGCAGTTTATTAATTTTATACATAAAAATACTTGTTGTTTAGATTCAAAAAATAGAAGAAAAGCAGAAGAATGAAAGAACAGCTATAAGAATTCTCTTAAAAGATATTAAGACGATCGCAGAAGAAAAAGAACAGTTAACAACCGAAAAAAATAAACTTCTAGTAAACGTAAGTAATAATGATATTAATTCATTGGTATTTACGAGGTTGGTTCGATAAGTAACTTGTATCGATTACTAAGTATACACTATGTTCAAAAAGTTCTGGACAACACCGATACTTTAAAAACGTCCTCTGATAAAAAAAGAATATTTCAAATAATCTAGAAAGAAATTAATTCTAATGTGCTGACAAAAGAAAGCGCTGCAGACGAAACATTTTGAGAAAATTATCAATAAATCCTTGTGTACACGGTGATTCACCATGATATCCCATCCCCTTAACTTTTCTATTTTTCATGCTAGGTAAAAATAATAATAATAATAATAATAATAATAAAGGTCTTTTATTTAATAATATTAGAAAAATTGTGAAATAAATTATAATGAGTTTAGTGGGCGAGGTTCAGTCAGCCACATCGAAGTATGGCTGACTGTTCTTACACCTAACCCAAAAGTAAAATAAGCAAGTAAATATATCGCAATAAAATTATTGATTTATTAATTAACTAAAACATAGTGAAATATGTGAGTTATAAATTATACAACATCGAAATCAAATTATATAAAGTTAATCTTGAATTTTAACAAATATACATAAAATAATAATATTAGGTATGTTTTTTATGGTGTGTTAATATAATAATTTCCAAGTACCTACTTAATTAATTAAGACACAAACCACGTTCCTTTCCATTCTACAATCAAATATACACTTTGTTTTTCTTTTTAATAAAAAAAGAATATAAAATATTATTTGTCTTAGCAAGGCTTCATGCCTGACTTAAAAAAGGGATTCAAAGAGATGCTTTTCCTAAAACAAGCTTTATTGTTGAATTTTTTATAATCTAGGTGTAAATTATTCATAATATTAGCTATCTGATAAGAGGAAGATCTCTTAAAAAATTATGTTGAATGTAGTGGAGGCGTAAGGGTCCCCTTAAATCTAATATTTAAATTATGGACGTCTGTCCTAAAGCTAACTTTACGATGTAAATAAACAGGTTGTTGTAACTTAATTATTTCAAAAAATTGTGTTGCGCAGTGCAACCTTGTTCTATTAAACATGTTTAGCCATTTTGACTGCTTGAGTGTATGGCTAATATGGTCAAATTTTGTAATTACATGTATAAGTCGTAAACAGGAGTTTTGAAGTCTCTGTACACGTTTACTATCTACGTTTCTAAGGCATGGACCATAAATAGAATCACAGTAATTAAATAATTCACACAACATTGATTTTGTAGATTTGTTTAGAACAGCCCTATTTTGATAAATTAGTTTTAAGTTTAAATATGCTTTTTTGCAGACATTTATTTATATGTTATGTGAATTTAAGCTCTGAATCCATAGTAAGACCAAGGTTTCTGAATGTGTCGTAAACAGGAATTACATCATTCTCTATACAGATAGATTCTTTGTGTGTGAACAAAAACTCAGATCTAACTCCTCCCCTTCCAAATACCATTTTTCCGGATTTATTAGAATTTAATTTAAGGCAATGTTTATTGGAATTAATTTTATGATTACCGAGGTCAAAATTTATTGCACTAATTGCTTGAGTAGCTTCTTCTTTTTTAAAAGAGAGGTACACTTGCCTATCATCAGCGTAATAGTGCTGTGAACAGGATAAAAAAACCGACGGGAAATTTAAGGTGTATATAGAAAAAAGGAGTGGTGAAATTATAGAACCCTGAGGGACACCAGTTGTAAGGTTTAGAGGTTCAGATAATCGACCATTGAGACTTACTGTTTGTGACCTTGATGAGAGAAATGCTTTTATCATATAGGCGGCATCCTCAGACAGACCCACAAAATGTAAAATAGAGTTAAGAATTTCGTGATTTATAGTATCAAATGCTTTTGTGTAGTCGAGCAGAATAAGCACCGTTAGCATATTATTCTCAGTAGCCTTAATTATATCATCTGTAATATTAAGAAGCGCTGTCGTGCAGCTGTGTCCGGATCTGAACCCAGATTGTGTTAATGGGATAATGTTGTTAAGAGCTCTTATCAGTGACCTCCATTAAGGTGAAAAGGTTTGACAAACTACAAGAAAACTATTGAATAGAATTTGTTAAAATTTTGAATTTAGATTCGCAATTTGGTGCTGTATGACTATATGGTCTTGAATTTAAAAAAAAAATATTTTTTTTTAAAACGATAAATATAGATTAAGCTGAGAAAATGTTCCCATACAGTCTTTTTTGAAAGTATTTCCTCAACTATCTACAATTTCAATTAATTTTATACCTTTTTTTTTAATGTGAAAAAACGTCAAACCGAGTTTTTGAGAAAAAATACTTAAAACCGGAACTATCTAAAGCGATTTGGCAACACTGCGGTTTATCTAGCCAGTCCTGACCGCCACTCGCCGCTCGGAGCGGTAAATTATATTATGTCTCGCGGCGCGGCGACGAATCTAGGAATAGCCATGTTGCCTGATTGCTCAATAACACTGACTTATCCTCCTTCGCGGCAAATTCCCAAGTCGGACCACGCGGTTCACTGAATATGCCCCTTAAGTTTAATGTGTAACCACAGGATTGTAAACTATTTTACAATTTTGTGGTGTAACTGAATCTCAATTGCTTTTTCCAGAATTTTTGAAAAGGTCGGCAAGATACTAATAGGGCGCAGGTTGTTATAAGATGTAGGCATACTAACTTTTGGTAGCGGTATCATATACAATATAGCGCATAAAGTTATGTTTTCTTAAATGGGACATCCTATATAAACTGCTGGAACTTTGAAACGCACAAAAAAATTTTTAGTCTATTTTCGGGATTTTTGAATAAACATGGTAGTTTTAAAGTAATTCGAGTTTAATCGAAAAACGACTCTTTTTGGTAATTTTTGGTAACATAAATAATTTTCAAAGCTTACCTACTAATTATGACTTACATATTGTCGATCATACGATATCCTATTATTTTTAATACATTTTTAATATAATAACATTTTTCGATAGGTATTCAGTAAAAATTCATTAGTCGAGAAAAAAAATAAAAATCACTTCATTGCATATCGAAAAATTATTTTTCTCGAAAACGAAGTAAGATACGAAAAAATATCAAGAGACACAAAAATTGTATTTGCAGCTAACCCGAAAACAATATAAAATTCAAGAAGTAGTCCATTTTCTGTGGCGAGATTATTAAAGAAAACAAGGTCTGTCTATACCACCAAACTAAAATTTATTTGTCCCTTTAAGGTGAAAAAAGGATTAAAGAGTGTACATAATTTAATGTCATTTTAGGTTGTACTAGTTTCAACTTTAGTCAAAGTCATCCTCAGCAACCATACAATTAAAAATTATGTTTTTAGGATGTACCTAAATAAACGAACTAAAACAAATTAAAAGGGGGGGGAACGAAGTGGTTCAACAATACATGACCATAACGTGCACCTTATGCAGCCAATGGACTCAACAGAAGACAATCACCTACACGATGCTACTTTCAGCAATGAAGGAAATTAGATGCGAAAATTGTAATAGAGGACAAAATTCCAAATGGAATCATTAAATTTATAGTCATGATATGATGTATAGCTGTCTATAATGAAAATTCAATAAAATAAACGTTTCATGAGTCAACTCCAAGAGGGAACATGATTTATATTTGGTGGGTCAGAATTTGTAATAAGAGTAGTAATAAAGAAAAAGGGCCCCCAGGGAATTAAAATGTGTTAAAATAATTTACGTTATTGAGCTAGTTGGGGTCATCAAATTCTCCATATTTATGGATTATTATTTAAATTATATCAACTTAATCGGGTCTACGTTGCAAATTTTCTTTTTTCTTTTCTTTTTGGTAAAAAAGGCACAAATTAGGAACATGACTTAAGACTTAATGCTGTTCAAAGCGAATGTTGCAATAAAATTTGCAACGTAGACCCGATTAAGTTGATATAATTTAAATAATAATCCATAAATATGGAGAATTTGATGACCCCAACTAACTCAATGACGTAAATTATTTTAACACATTTTAATTTCCCTCCTCCCCCCCCCCCCCTTTACTTTATTACTACTCTTTTTACAAATTCTGACCCACCAAATATAAATCATGTTCCCTCTTGGAGTTGACTCATGAAACGTTTATTTTATTGAATTTTCATTATAGACAGCTATACATCATATCATGACTATAAATGATTCCATTTGGAATTTTGTCCTCTATTACAATTTTCGCATCTAATTTCCTTCATTGCTGAAAGTAGCATCGTGTAGGTGATTGTCTTCTGTTGAGTCCATTGGCTGCATAAGGTGCACGTTATGGCCATGTATTGTTGAACCACTTCGTTCCCCCCCTTTTAATTTGTTTTAGTTCGTTTATTTAGGTACATCCTAAAAACATAATTCTTAATTGTATGGTTGCTGAGGATGACTTTGACTAAAGTTGAAACTAGTACAACCTAAAATGACATTAAATTATGTACACTCTTTAATCCTTTTTTCACCTTAAAGGGACAAATAAATTTTAGTTTGGTGGTATAGACAGACCTTGTTTTCTACAACATAAAATGTTTAAACAAGCCACTGGCGTACATTTTTCTGGCCAATATTATTCGTGAGGCTGCCTCCCGGGACCCCACTGGAACTCATAATTATTATCTAGTTAGTGCTAACTTAGCAACGAACAACACTGCCAAATTCCACCAAAATCGGCAAAAGGATCTTTGAGATATTAATAAAAAAACGATATTTTTTTTAAGCCTTAAATCTTAAAAACCAAACTTTTTAGGACACATCTTTATATGAAATTTCTACTTAAATTTGGTACAGGAATTCAGGAATGCGCCCTTGGTATTACGGCATATCATTCAGTAACACCCCGTATAGTATTTTGATATAAACAGTTTAATTATATCATCATCATCATCATCACTCAGCCTAGCTGCGTCCACTGCTGGACATAGGCCTCTCGTAACCTCTGCCACACATCTCTATTCTGCGCGGCCTGCATCAAATTTGAACTTATGCGCCGTATGTCATCCGTCCATCGGGTCGGTGGGCGTCCTCTATTCCTATATGCATCCTGTCTTGGTCGCCACTCTAGAATCTTCTTAGTCCATCTGTCATCCGTTCTTCTAGCAACATGACCAGCCCAATTCCACTTTAATGTGGCTATTCTCTCCACAGCATCCACGACCCCTGTTCTCCTTCTTATTTCATTATTAGGGATTCTGTCTCTTAAGCTTATTCCCAGCATTGATCTCTCCATGGCTCTTTGCGTGATTCTGATTCGGTTTATTGTTCTCTTCGTCAATGTTAGTGTCTCTGCTCCATATGTCATAACAGGGAGTATGCATTGGTCAAAAACTTTCCTTTTCAAACATATTGGTATGTCCGATTTAAAAACGCTGCGAAGCCTTCCAAAGGCGGCCCAAGTTAGACTCGTTCTCCTACAAATCTCCGTTGTTTGATTGTCTCGGCCTAATCTAATCTCATGGCCCAAATACTTGTATTTTGTTACCTGTTCGACGTTATGGGTCCCTACCTGTATATTGTCGCTTATTACAAGGTTCGTCATAAACGGAGTCTTCGATATGTTAATCTTAAGCCCGACCGCTCTTGAAGTTCGGTGGAGGTGTTCCAACATTTCTCTGGCTTTATCTATACTATCCGTCATTAACACAATGTCGTCCGCAAATCTTAGGTGGTTTAGATTTTCTCCGTTTATATTTATTCCCATGTCTTGCCAGTCTATTTGCTTACACATATATTCCAATACGGCCGTAAACAACTTTGGAGAGACAGTGTCTCCTTGTCGAACTTCACGTTGTACCTCAAATCTGTTTGTATCTTCGTGGAGTCTAACGCAGGCTGTTGCAGTATCATAGATGTTTTTGATAAGTGCGATATAGCGGTGGTCGATTCTGCAGTCTGCAAGTGCTAGCAGCATTTTATGTTGATCAATGGTATCGAATGCCTTTTCATAGTCTACAAATATAAGGATTAACGGCTTGTTGTATTCCACACACTTTTCAATTAGTGATTTAATGACCTGTAGATGGTCGTTCGTTCCATATCCTGAGCGAAAACCGGCTTGTTCGCGGGGTTGATAAGCATCCAGTTTATTTGTAAGTTAATTAAGTTAATTATATATCTTTTGGTAAATTGTTTGCAAGGATGGTCAAACTCTATCTTCTTCATATAAGCAAAGAGGATAGGACAAAATATAAGCAAGATATGCATTCGAACTTCCGGGTTTTGCTAATAAATGATTAAATAAGGATATAAAGATTTTTTTAATGATGGGATAATTCGAATTAAAAATAATCGATAATCCTATTTTTCAAATAATCGTTATCATCCGATTATGAAAATATAATTCGAAATTCGAATGATGAGAATCTGAATGCTCGCGCAATTTAATCACCCAAAATCGTTCTGCGATCTGCCAGGCCTTAACCGGCGTTGCCACAGCTCGCTCAATCGAGCGAAATCTTGCTCTTTTTTTCAGAATCGCTCTGTCGCTCCGACTTTATTAAAATAGTTTCAAACAGCTGATCTTTTTTTAGTGCCGGGTCTAATTATTTAGGTTATTATATTTTAAACTTTTAAAGAAAACTGAAGTAATAAAGAAAGTAATAATCTAACGGCAACAGCGCGCTACTCTCGGGGACAATAATCGGCGATAGGCAGCACTTGTTGGTGGTGGCTGCCCATTGGACGGTGCCCATATTCGATGTGTATTATGAATGATATATAATTTGAATTATAATGCGATTATTGAAATCATTCATAACCTGATAATCCGATTATTAAAATAATACGATTTTTCCCAACACTAGATTTTTTCGAACTGATAAATACAAATAGGAAATTTCTCGCTGGGAGAATTCACATAATATATGTATTTACTTTCCTTGGAGGTTCTTTAGAAGCTTCGGTTGTAACAAACTTACAAACATGGGTACAGAAAAGTGTAAGTCCAACATTGCTAAACAGTTTTCCCACAGTTGTTTCTCTTTAAAATATTTTCTACATTTTAATATTTGTTATTCTCTACTAAGCCCCTCATTTTGGCTGCTTTCAGTCATGATTCACGCTTGAAAATATACCAATGTCTAACTTTACTTTAAACAAAAATGGCAGAATCAGAATTTACCTGTACGCCCCCGAAGGTTGCCAAAATTGCAGCAGATGTCGTGGACAATTTGTTGCCAACCAAATCCAGTAGTATTTACGAAGCTGCGCTCAAAAGATTCCAGAGATGGTGTAATGAGAAAGACATCAAAAATAATAGTTCTGAAAATGTACTCTTGGCGTATTTCTCTGAAGTGGCGAACAAACAAAAAATGAAAAGTTCAACAATGTGCTCATGCTAAATATCAGGCAAGGGATAGACATAAGCAAGTTTTTGAAGCTACGTGCTTATTTAAAGAAGCAAAATGAAGGCTACACTCCCAAAAAAGCTAAAGTATTTACCAGGGAACAATTTGAAAATTTTCTATCTGAAGCTCCTAATCAGAAGTATTTGGGAAATAAGGTAAATTTAGATATTACGTCAAAGAATACAAGTTTTTTTTATTAAATATATTATGGTATTTTTAGATTGTACTTGTTATTGGTATTTCTGGTGCATGCCGATGTGAAGAAATTGTAAGAATGACCGTTGATGACATACAAGACTTTGGATCTGCCATTCACATAAGAATTCCTGATAGTAAAACTAGAAAACCGCGATCGTTTACTGTTGTTGGGAAACAATACTCAAGCATATTTAAAAAATATGCATCATTAGGTACGCCCAGAAGGCATGAATGAAAAAAAGATTCTTTTTAAAATTTGTAAATGGTCGCTGTTGTCGCATGGTAATGGAAATTCATAAGATACAGTACTGTTCCTAATAGTCCAATAAACGGAACGCTTAAAAAGGAATTTTAGTTAGAAAGCTGCTTTTTCGGTTGAAGGTACATTTTAATGTTTGAAAATACACTTCAGTGTTATTTTGTGTCCAGTCCTTGCACAAGAGCTAAAAAACCCTTCAATTGTGGTTGAAAATATATTTTTGGGTTATAACTTTTAAATGAGAAACAATATGAAAAAAAGTTTTTCCCAAATGTTGTAGAGCATTCAATTTTACACAAAAAAGGTTATTACTACTTTTTTCTAATCTATAAATCTAAAAGCCATAAGAGGTTCGCAAATTTCAAAAACAATTTTTGGTCAGGTCTTTAATAAATGGAACCTAAATATCGATATGGCATCACTGTCGTCTTTGGAAAAGAGTTGCAGCGTCTAGTCAAGTCTAGTGCAGTATTTATCGGGTTTTTAGATCCCGAATGATTTTTTGCGGATACAGGGTGCGCAAATAACATTTATATCTAGACAGGGTTCCCACCAAAAAGTCAAAATAAAATTCCCTGACTTTCCAGGTCTACTTCAAAAATTTTCCCTGACTTACATCAGATTAGAATGATGAAATGATGTCCTTAAATTCGTCGCACTCCAACCAGCCTTCTTGAAAAAATGTCTTTTTGGGACTCATCCTAACTTATTTTAATTTAACCGAAGAAAGATAATCAAAACTAAATAGAATCGGCAAATAAACTTTATAAACTGTGAAAGTGAGGTTATGATTACATTCTTCTTCTCTCATGAAAATGGGCGGTAGCCAATATAGTCACAAACATCGAGTCAATCGCGTCGCATCTGTTTCAAAACAACATAGAACAAAAAGGGAATTAAATATTGTGACAAAAATTATTTTTTCCAGGTTTATGTATTAAATTCCCTGACTTTCCAGGTTTATGTATTAAATTCCCTGACTTTCCATGACTTCCCTGACTACTTTTCAAATTCCCTGACTTTCCAGGTTTTCCAGAAATGTGGGAACCCTGTCTAGATTTTAGGTGTATGTGAAATTTGGTTAGTAGATAGCTAATACCTCGGAACAGCACATAGGGTAGTTTTCATTTCGAAAATTTTAAAAACAAAAAATATTACTTTACTTTAGAAAGACAAATGTAAGAGAAGATCAGAATCTAAGTAAGTGATAAATTTCACTGCACAGTTATTAAGTACCTACTTCATACTATTTTTCATATAGGTGATACCTATTATAGGAGTGTATATTAAATTGGCACACCATCAATAATTATTGGCACCCAAAAAGTTGCTCTACAAAAACTGTTTAAAACTGCTTTACTCTTTCAACCTACAAAAATCGTTTAACCTTAATATCTTCACAGTTGACTGGCAGTGGGCAATATTATTATTTAAGATACACCCCCAATAAAAATATCATATTAAATAAAATAATTATGAACCATTCAAAAATGTTGGCTTAGTTTCATACATACCTTTCACAGGGTTATCCAAACAATATCTCACAAGAATATTTCACTCATAAAAACCTCAAAACAGTACAAAAATAACATACTCTAATAAATTAACGTACGTACCAAAAAACTTTTTTTTCAGACACCCGTATAGAGTCTCAGCCAGACGATGGGCAGTGTTGCCAAGTTGAAAATGTAATGCGTTTGTGAAATTTCGATGACGCCGACCAACCCTCAAAGTTCACATGATTCTAACGCCACAACTATTAGAGATATCGTAAAAATTATCATAAACGTTTTTATTCAGATTTAAATGCTCTACAACTTTTGTCTAAAACCTTTTTTTCTAGTGTTTTTTGTTTTAAAGCCACGGGTCAAAAAACATTTTAAAGTAATTTTCCATCCCTTATGCAAAGGTTGAATACAAAATAATACCGAAGTGTCTTTTCAAACATTAAAATGTACCTTCCACCAAAAAAGCAGCTTTCTAACCAAAATTCCTTTTTAAGCGTTCCGTTTATTGGACTACTAAGGAAGCTGCAGTTTCCTTAAAATTACCTGATGCCACAGAATATGCCGGTCACTGTTTAAGTAGAACCAAAGAGTAGCTTGGTTATGCTACTCTTTGGTAGAACTTTAGCTACACTACACTGCTTGTAGATGCAGGTGCAGACATTACGTGTTTAAATGGCCACGAGGGATGGAAATCCAGTACTGTAGCTGAAGGGTACATTGAGGAATCGATGACCAACAAGAAAAATATTGCAAAAAAAATTTACAACCTCATTTTACTGAACCAATCCCTATTAACATTGACATAAATTCAACAGCAAGTGGTTCCATGGAGGGTTTAACGCTAGAAAATACAAAAACAAGCCTGGATCGCAACACCGCAACACCTTGTGTTAATTTTTTTGGGGCCACAATAAATAACTGTACTTTTGTTCTGATGTTTAATAAATAGTTCATTGTATTTTTTAAAAATAAATAAAGCATACAAATATCCAATATTTCTTGTATTTTTCAACATTATTTATTTATGACACACACTTTCTCTTCCGCTCTCAGCGGAAGAAAAAGTACTTTTACTTCCGCTGCCTATAGCATAAAGAGCTTGGAGCTCGACCGGCTACAAAATCAGACGCTTGCGCATTGGCGTTTATTCTTACCTTACCAGTGTTGCCATTTTAAGCGGCGGTAAATTTTAAACACTTTTGTGATTGTGAGGTTAGGTTAATTTGTTGTTTTGTTTGTGTCAAAAACAATCAAAGGTGGATTAGATGCCGTGTTAGCGCTTGTTTAACCAATAAACTCTATAAAGAGACTTGAAAAAGGCGAATTGGAACCAAACAGGTGGATTAGATGCCGTGTTAGCGCCTGTTTAACCAATAAAGTCTATAAAGAGACTTACTTACAAATCTTTAAAACCTCACTTCGAACATTAACACTGGCAACGCGGCAGGTTAAAAATTTTGTAGCCGGTCGAGCTCCAAGCTCTTGTCCTATAGCAACCGTCTGCTGTAAAAAAAGCAAAACTTTAACGACAAAAAATGAGTAGAAAAATGTCAAGTTTATTGACGTTTGAAGAAAAACCATTTTATTTAATTAGATTCCACGGGTCATAAGACCCAAAAAATCTTCTATACAACCCGGCACTCCCTGACCGGATCCATAATCTGAAGGAACTTTGGGCTCAGCCCCCCTGTCCTTCCCGCTTAGGGTCGGGGGATCACACATGTCCCCCTCTTAACACTGTCAGGTCCGGTTAACACTGTCAGGTCCGGTACATCCCATCCTGACCAGTCAACTCGAAGACCACAATAATTTGGTCCTTCTATACTTCGACATCTCTAAACGCTCCCATCCATAACTAACAACAAAACAATTAGTAAAAGCGAAATTCGAGACACGTTTAATAGTCGGAAACAACGGATCTCGCTCGATCAGGTTTGTCCGCGGACTGCCTCATTGAAGGTTTCTGGGCATATGATCCGTGGGGTCCAATATCTAATGGACAAACTGGTTGTAATTTTGGGTTCCTTACGAATAATCGATATCGAATTTCATTGGTACCGTAGGTTAGCTGGCGCCACCTAGTACGCAAACGGGAAAGTAATAATGAATAGGTAACCCAAAATTGCACTGACAACATAACTTTATCATTACATTGTGTAAACATTAAATTGGGTATCGTAAATTATGGTAAATAAATTTTAATTACCTATTAAAGATAATAATAATTGCAAAATTTAAAATATTAACGTTATTTATTAAAATTTCTGTTTAGATTGAACATTTAAGTATTAAATTGGCCGACAAGGATAAGAAATGTGACGAGCTCACTAATAAACTTGGAAAAATGGAAAATGAAAATGCGGAATTAAGAAAAAACCTAGAGCTTTTGGAGAAAAAGAATAATGAAATTAATGAAAATTGGAAAAATGAGGAGTCTAAATACGATCTCAATATTAGGCAACTGAGAAAATTAATTGAGCTGGTAAGCCAGGGGTAGTTTCTGCCTTTTACGATTCCCTAACGCACCGCAAAACAATACGCCGTCCGCCGGCGCCGTAGGTGTAGCTATCGACCAGCCGGAAATATTTTCAAAAACTAGAAAAAGCAATGTAAATAGAAGCAAATTTTAAGAAAAATCTGAAAGTTAAAGGAACAAAGGACCGTTATTTAGTTTTAGTTTGTTTCTTAATAAAAAATAATGAACGAACATGGTAAAATTTTATGATATATTTCCTATAAAATAATTTTAAAAAAATTTAAAACTTATTTTTATTACAAACCATGATTAAATTCTAAGCAAAATACGGACATGTTCGACCATATAATTTTATAGCTGGCCCGGGTCTTTCCTAATAGGGATCAATTAGTTACTTTCTTATATCTCTGAACAGACTTTACCTCTAGTTAGCCGCACGAGGCTAGCACTAAGACATACGAAGAGAAAGTCGGGTAACGAACCAAGAAAAGGATCAAATCATAAATGATTGATTTTGCTTAATTTTCTTTTTTCATAAATTAGTTCTTAACCCGATTTAGGTAAACAATAATCGTTTTTATTCTACTAACAAATAAAATGTGCCCTTAGTATACCATCCGTAAACCACATGAAAGCATTGCGAGTTTTAAAAGCTGGTAATTACAAACCTTTCAAAATAAGTATCTCGAGAAACTCCATCCAGACGACCCAGAAAGACGAATAAACTTTTGTGTGTGGCTACAAGATCAAATAAATTTAAATCCCGATTTTGTAAACTGTATTATTGGGTCAGACGAAACTAAATTTACCAATTGTGGAATAATAGACGAAATGAAAATATTTGGAGCATTAAAAATTCTGTGGAAAACCGTGAAATCCGGAAACAAGTTAAATTTAGCGTTAATGTATGGACAGGGATGTGTAACAATACAATATTAGGACCAAACATTTTGAAACCTGTGCGTCGCATTGAACTGTTCCAAGACTTAGATTAAATTATAATTTATTAAGATATTTCATAACAGAAATCAGAAGTAGGTATTTCTTTTCTTCATTAAATAATAGATTGATAAATAAATATTTAGATGTTCCTTATTGAAATATGTGCTAGTCAAATCGGCAATATTGCACTTTTTTTTCACAGAGCAAGCCTCGCATTTCTGACAATATTTATTTTAGTAATTCTTTCACCTATCTAAAATAAAATAGGTAGGCATACTTAGTGATGCAAGAGGCGAATATTACCGTAAGAAATTAGGTTAATATTACTTAAATTACGGCAATATTACCGTCGACTTGGGTTACGTTCTTTCGTTACGAGTAAGAAGATTTATTGCGACATATTATGATTTCCATGCCGTAGGCTTTTAGACTATAAGGTTATCTCGCTTTAACTACAAAGAAAATATAATTATTATGTTAGTGCGTATTTTTAATAAACCGATTATCACTCGGATTATCATTTCTTTTACAGTTAAGAAAAGACAAAAATGAACTTCAGAATAGCAACGGATATCTCAAAAACAATATAGAGAAACTAATTAAAGATTTAAATTTATCAAGAGAAAATGAAAAGGTAAGAAGAAATGAACTAAAACTTTAACACCTTGCAAACTTTGCTGCATTTTAGTTGAAGTAAAAAGCTTATTTTTTAGACGGTCAGTGATTTAATAAACAAAACAAAACAGCAACAAGAGGAAACACAAAAAGCTCTAAATGAACAAACAGAGTTGGTTAGAAATTTAACAAGAGAAAAAGATGCACTTGTAGGGGAAACAATTCAACTGACCGACGAGAAAGCGAAATTGACCAACGAGACTAATTATCTAAATAGAATCATGGATAAAGTCGTTAATGGTAAGTAAATAAGCTTACTCATATCCTTTAACCCAGAAAAATAACTTTCAAAACAAGGTTAGGAATTTAGCAACAAAACTAACCATGTCAATATCTTATAGATTTTGAAAAAAGCATATCAGTTTCGGAAGAGAAAGATCGCCTATTTAAAAATGAATTTGACGAATCGAAGAAGTTACTTCATACATACGCTCAAGAAATCCAAGACCTTAACAAAGTAAGAATTTGCACGCCTCAACCAAACACAAAAAATTTAGTCTATTTAACTGCGAAATTCACGGTACTTTTACTGTACGTTTAAAAGAATAGTAACCTGTGTTACTGGGCGCGCGTCCCCGAAATATCATTTACTTTAACATTAAAAAATCACGTTTCTTTACACACATGCCAGATCAAAACACGTGCTATTATTTTTTCAGCCACGTGGAGTATCTGCTTACTTTGAAATCTAACAGGACACTGATTTGTTTATGTTGCTACAGCGCTCTGGTCTAGGAGGTTCACCAGTCTCATGTGGTCACGTGGACCCTCTTGACCAACCAACGGATGTGGCGTCCGCCCAGGTTGGCGGCCATAGTCGTTTACTGCCAATAGGAAGATTATAAAGCAACCGTTGAAGCATTAAAATGATTTTGCCCTTTGTCGGTTAAAACATCACAGAAACTAATTTACATATTCTCGAAGTCGCAAACCTATTGGAAAGCTACCGATTAACGGTTTATATTAAATTTTAACTTTCAAGAGACTTGAACTTTTCATAAAAGTGAATTTAATATTATTTAGTTTGGAATATAGCACGTTTGTAATGTTTACAGAAGACTTGATGTTTTCCGAGAATTACAATAATGTGGGATAAAACACTAAGTAATGATTTTTAACCATAGGCTAGGCATTTAGCGGTTTTGCCAGTAAAATAGAATAAAAATATTTTGTTGCTACGCTAGAAGACTGAAGGACTGTTGAACACGGGCGGCTTTTTTTCTTTATAGCAGCGTTGCCGATTCGCCGATACTAGTATTGTCTTGTACTCCTTCGACAATGATCCGCACGGGTTGAAACACGTGTCAGGCAACTGAATTAAAATAAAATTGTGAAATATAACAAGTAGGACTTTTATTTCCTCTAACATGAAAATACTTTAGCTAGAATTCTTTTATGCAAAAAATCAAAATTGTGGAATGTTCCATGCATTGTTCCAGAACCTAATAATAAATTATTATTAAAAAAAAAAAAAAAAAAAAAAAACCTAAGGAATTTGAATGAAACCTTGGATTTGTCTTTGTTTTTGACCTAGGAAAACGACGTATATTTTTTAACTTTCATTTTTTGTAAAGTGCAAAAAAAACATTTCCAATTAAATGGACGTTAGTTTTTCAAGAAAATTTAACGACAATGAAAATGTTTAAAACAATTATTTGTACCTGTTAGGCATAAAAATAAATTGAAAGATTCACAATAAACCTTAGTCTTATATAGAACCAAAAAAATTGTGACGTAGGTATATACCTACTCCTAGTAGCTTATTCAGCAACCTCACTTACTCCATTTCATCAAGGGAATTTTTAAACCACGTGACTTTCCATACTAAAATTATATCTGTTAACAAATATTTTCTTTAGACCATAGATTTAAAAGAGAAGAAAATCGAGGAGTTAAATGAGATAGTAAGAGAAGAACAATGCCTTCAAAAGCGATTTCTAAAACTTCAAGACGTTATTGAGCATCTGAAAACGTAACATAAACCATAAATAAAATTAACATCATTTTACAAACATCATTTTCTTCGTAGAGAGTCTAAAAAACTAAAAAAAGACAAAGCAAGTTTGGAGCAGCAAATAAACGACTTACAAGACGGCCACGAAAGGTCGATCAAGCATATTAAGAATGTTGAGGAAGAAATGGTTCATTTAGAAAATCAGCTGAAAATGGTCCTCGCCCAAAAAGAGGACGATTATTTGTTTTATAAAAAACATATAGCAGAACTTGTCAAGTAAAGTCTTCAATTTGAACCGCAACACAAACATCTAAGTACGTTTTACTTTATTTGATGTCGCAGGGCTCGTGAGGAATTCGAAGATCAAAATCAAGTAGAAATGCACACATTGAGACAACAGCTGCAGGATGTCCATAACAAATTAATGAATGAAAAGGCGGCGTACGAGACATTGTCTCAAATTCATAAGGAGGTGTCTGGAAAATTTATGAAAAGCATTAAAGACTTGGTGGACGTTAAAAATTCTAAACAGGAAGTTTCCGACAGGTTTACTGAAATACAAGCAATACTAAAAGGGGTGGAAAATGAAAAGGTAGGGCAAGGATCTCCTCCATCCATAGATGTAGGTGGGTACCTACTCTAAACCAAAACTATTATTTTTCTAGGAAGAATTAAATAACAAACTCAATAAACTAGTGGAGGAGTTGGGCATGTCCAAACATTTGACTGTTCAACTAAATGAAGAGAACAACCTTTTAGAACAGAGTTACAATAAAGCCCTGGATAAATGTGTGGGTTTAGAATATCAGGTAAACATCTGCTTTTTTTACAAACATTGCAGTGTGACTATTGTCAGCCTTGCCTCTGCCGGGTACTCCCATGCAAAAAAAGGCCGACAGATGGAGATGGGTTTTCATTCTGCCAAGTGAGTTTAAATAAGGTGAAATAGGCTTTGGATGAACTTAAGGCTAAACATAGCAGGGATTTTTTGGTCTAAGTATGGCACTTATAAAGTCACTTAAAAATTGGGAAACGCTGATGGTCTAGGGCTTTGAGGGGGACTTTTACTGCTTACCCCTCAGCTTACTGCTCCTACAATTTTGTTTCAAACATTGAATAACAATAAATACTTAGATTATACAGGGTGTCCGGAAAATACGTTTACAACGTTTGACGACAGACTCCTGACGTCAAAATAAGTCGATCTTAGCCGACTTATAGCGAATTCCATTGGTAAAAAAAAGTGCGGCACGAGTGCAAAATTTGAAAACCATTAGACATTTCAGTGCAAGTATTTGTTAACCATTGGGAAACCGATGGAACCAGTGTCGCACCGAGTGTAATTAGTTCCGCACGTGCTCTTGGAGACCGTGCTGCACCGAAACTAGATGAAAATGTCAAAAAATACAATGTTTTGATTTTTTCGATCTTTAAAATTCTATTTTATCTCGAATCTTGTCCAGTGGTCCAGTAAAATCAATGAGGATTGAGGAGTATTATCATCAACTTTGTTATAAAAATGCACTTAAGGTCTAATCTGAAAACCATTGGTACTCAAATAGTGCAACACTTTTTGTGCGCTGGAGCAGTTTCAGTGGCCTATCGGTGCCGCACTTCTTTTACCAATGGAATTCGCTATTAGATATAGTGACTGGATGTATTTGGAAGCTATTTTACCTCTTTAATATTTTTCGTTGGATCAGCTGTTTTGCCAGAAAAAAAATATTTACAATTACCTGCATACATCAATTATTAACATTAGTAATAAAACTAAAATCAAATTACATGTAACAATAATCTTTTTAGTGACCTTGTTGCTATGCGAGTTGCTATGGCATTTAATAATTTGACAATTATTGACAAATTGTCACCAGTCTATGAAATTGACTAAAGTATACAATCAACATTCTTGAATTACAAGTTCATTTTACCATTAAACATGGAAAATTATACGAACTCTGAGAAGGTTGACCTGCTCCTGGTATACGGATTTTGTCAAGGAAATGGGCGTCAGAGTGTTAGGGTTTACATGGAGAGGATTTCCTAACCGTCGAATACCAAACCACCAAACATTTGCCAATATCGAGCGTCATCTTCGGGAAACGGACAGCTTTGAGAAAGAATTTGAAGGCAGGGGTCGTATGCGAACTGTGCGAACAACTCGAACTGTGAAAACAAAAGAGAGCATTCTGGAAAGAGTTGAAGAAGAACCAAGTACCACTAGTACCAGTACCCGTCGCTTAGAACGTGAGTTACATGTTCCTAAAACAATTGTCAATGAGGTTTTAAAAGAACAGTTGTTACATCCATATCAAGTGCAAAAAGTCCAGGAATTGTCAATTTATTATATATTGTTTACTGACGAGACGTGCTTTACAAGATCTGGAGTAACCAATCTGCACAACGAACATGTTTATTCCGATGAAAATCCACATGCCATTAAAACTGCACATCATCAGCATCAATTTAAATTAAATATTTGGGCAGTTATTATTGATCGCTATTGGTCCTATTGTTATTCCAGACAGGTTGGATGGAAATATTTATTTAAATTTTTTGCAAGACACATTATCAATTCTTCTGGAAAATTTGCTCCTTTTACTTCGGAGGGAAATGTGGTATATGCATGATGGTGCCCCGCCTCATTTTTCCGTTGCCGTTCGGCAATACTTACACCATCAATATCCCAACCGATGGATTGGAAGGGGCAATGATGCACCAGTAAAAAGGCCACCACGTTCTCCGGAGTTAAATATGTGTGACTTCTTTTTGTGGTGGGGCGCTATTAAAACAGAAGTTTACAAGACTCCGGTAAACACACGCCATGATTTATTCACGCGGATTTTAAATGCAGGCAACCATTTTAATAACCCCGAGACATTAAATAGGGTCCAATATCATTTTTTCAGGAGTGTTAATAAGTGTATTCAGCAAGATGGCGGTCAGTTTACACATTTGCTTAAGTAATGTTTTCGTTTTACTTAGTTTATTACAATATTTTTAATACATACTTCCAACTTTTTTGTACTTTGTTTTATTATTACTATCTGTTAATAATTGATGTATGCAGGTAATTGTAAATATTTTTTCTGGCAAAACAGCTCATCCAACGAAAAATATTGAAGAGGTAAAATAGCTTCCAAATACATCCAGTCACTCGACAAGAATATCTGGGTTGTCATAACGCCGTTGATATAAAAAATCAGGAGAAATGTTGACGTATTGTATCACTTTTATAACACTTCCACTTATTTACAGCCGGTGACTATACTACTAGAAAACGTCATTTTATAGTATTAGTCTACATACTAAAAATCATTAGCAGGTTTCCACGTAATTTAGGAAAAACCAATATTTTTACACATTTTTGACGCCCTTTACCGGCCAAACGAGACAATTTTGGATAAAACTAAGTCGGCTTAGATCGACCTATTTTGACGTCAGGGGTCTGTCGTCAAACGATGTAGAAGTATTTTCCGGACACCCTGTATATCAAGACCCCATAAAATTGTTCTTTAGATGAAACGAATGGAATTAGATCATATTGAACACAAAAATAAAGAACTCAACCTAAGGAGTCAGAGCAGTGATTGGCAGGCACAGTTGCAGGTAAACATCAGTTTAAATAAATGTTTATTTTAAATAGGTATTTATAGGGTGTTCAGAAAAATTATTTCCTGCAGTATGAGTTTTCTTTTCTGGAAGAACAATTTTTATATCTTAACATAACAAGGAAATTGCTTTTAATGGTTCAGTACAAAAAGTTGAAATCTAGTACAATTTCAATTAATGTTCCAGTACAATTTAAAATGCTGGAGTTCTGAAAGTAGTATTCTGTACCTTTGATACCACCTATACCACTTTAACATAACACAAAATAGGAACCTATTATACCAGCAGATAGTAACATAAAAACAGCAGGCGAAAATCGCTAAAAGGAAATTAAAGGTTATGTGGCAGTAATTTACATGAGTAAACTTAAAAATGTAGTAGGCACCAAAGGTACCTATGCTAAACTATTGATTAAGAGTAGAATGTATATAATATAGCCTTGAATTCTCTAGTTTAAAAAATTTAATCTCCCTATATGCATCTGCGTGTCCTGCTTAAATCTTTGTAAATTATTACATAAGCATAATATTTAAAGGATATTGCTGAACTGGCTTGGTGGAACATTGCATGCCTATATAAAGATCAAAAATAAGTATATAAAATAATAGCTAAATACACTTATGTGGTAGGTAGGTATAGTGTGTAGTTATTATATTTTTTCTGTTAGGGGTACTTATACTTTTAATACAGATATCGTTAGACTCGAGTAAGACAAAGGTTTACATTATAGGATATGGGCATTATAACTGAATTGCGTTTTTAACTAATTATATTCTGCTCTTACTTAGTTAGGTACTTAAAATGCTAAACTAACTTTTTAGCCCTCCGAGTAATCTTGTGTCTTTAAAAATATTCAAAAAAAAAATTGACCATCGAGGCTAAACAAACCCGAACACAAATATTATTTCTGAGTTTATACTATGATGTTGCTAATTACTGTATTGTTCCTCAGCAAGAAATGGAAAATTCGAAAAGAGAAATAGAGTTAGCAAGTATCAATATCCACAAACTTAAAATGGAAATTTCCGCACTCGAACAAGAACTAACTGTTTCGCAAATTGAAAGGTTGTATACCGAATATTAATTATTACCTACATAACAACTTACCTAAAACGCTTTTTCCATTTTCCAGATCAGAAATCACTTTAGAACTACACGAAACTAAAAAAAAGTGGGAAACCGAGAAAAGCTTGTCAGAACAATTGAAAAATACCCATAAACTTCTCCTGGCGGCGGTCCTGCAACTCAAAGAGGAAGGAAAGGTAGATTCTTCTGATTGCATTCATTTATTGCATATGGTTAGAAGTACTACCAGCCTGGTGTTAGATGGCGACAGTATATCAATAAAGTGTGAATAAAGGTATGGCCAGCGTATTTTTCCTTTTACATTACTAAGCCCAGTTGCACCAGCACATTTAAGGAATCCCTAACAATTGGGAATGCCTATATTTAGGATAGGGATTAATTTTACTAGTATAATACCTCATTGAAATGGAAATTGTTGGTGTTAGATTTTCTAGACAAATTTACGACAACCAGTTTTATTTTTCTCTCAATTGTTTACTTTCCACTAACTATTATAGTTCATTCCAAGGGATATAATATAATACAAACTTAGACTACTAATAACTGAAACAATAGATAAAATAAATAAGTATAGTAATTTTACATTATATTTTTATACCTTTGCCTTTGTCGCTGTTTCGCTAAACCGGGAATTTGTAACAGTACCTGTAAGAAGGGTCGGAATCTTCAGGGTTGGGTCAGTAGAAAACTCTAGGTAGTTTACCTTGGTAGAATACAGTAGAAAACTGGTTTTCGACGTGCGTCGAAAACATAAGTTATTCTACCTAGATAAGTTACGTGTGAATCTCTTTGAAACTTAGATTAGAGAACGCTTGAAAACACAAAATGACATATCAACAACGTCAAAACTGTCAACTAGTTCCACACATAACCTCACATTTTTTGACAGTTATAGTATTCTACCTTTTCTACATTTTCTACCGTCGAAACGTAGAAAAAGGTTTTCTACATGTAGAAAACAAAAAGGTAGGTAGATACCCAACTCTGGGAATCTTCAATAACCCGTGAAGGGGGGATTCACAGCTGACAGAATTTTCAAGTTATGTCACCGTGTCACCGTGCTGTACTCGGCACTCGGCTCGGCAGTGACTGACTGACTGTAGCCTTTTGAGTTCGGTGCTGTAGCCACTCCTTTTTCTTTAAGAAAGAGGAAATTTACTGTTTTATTTTTAAATGATTTTAATATTAACAATTTAAATATTAGCAAATGTTTAAAAGATTTGTATGCCTTTAGAGATACATGGGCTTATTGTTTGGGCATTGTAAGTATTCGAATAAAATACATTATGCGATTCCTAACCCTATTTTTACTTTCTCTGGTCTTTCAACAAAATGCACATTATTTATTATTTTGATATAAACCTACTAGAATTTCTTGAAACGCAGAAACGTTATTCCATAAAAATGCTTGTTTATTTTCAGATGAACTTCATATCTTCCAGTCAGCTTAGTGCATACGAAAGCAATATAAACAAAATTGAATGTGAACATAAAAAATCTGAGAAATTGCAACAGGAAATTAATAAGGAAACCAACAAACTCATAATTTCTCATTTGTCCAAGACAGATCTTTTCCAAAAAATTGCCCACATTAATGTTAAAATTTTTAGTGACATTTTTGAACTTCTTTACCTGTATCGTGATGAAATAAAAATTGACATTTCTAGTTTCTTTAAGAAGGAAAACTGTAAATTTTATTTGGTGGAAATTTTTATTACCAATTCGCTTTACAGAACGCTTAAAGACCTTAATTGTTTTCTTGTAATCTCTGTAAAGTATGGCAATGTTTGTATAAATAAAATGCTCCAAGTTGAAACTTTAGTTACGCCACTTCTTGAAGTTCTACCAGTTGATCAAAACGTTGTAGATTGTCGAGTGTCAGCAACACTTATCTTGCCCACTGATGAACATTTCTTTAATGTCATTTTAGACACAGTAATAACTGATATTTCATTTCATTTTGAAATTAACAAAAAACCAAAACACAACAGTTTGTCTAAAAAAATCCTTGAAATAGCTAAACTTTACAACCCAACTTTTGATATTCTTGAAGTTCGCAAACCTCTTCTGCTTGAGTATCAATTTTTAACAACCATCACCAGTAAGGAATTTGTTAAAAAGTTTATTCAAAACTGTTATCACAGAATAGACTTGGAGTATTTTTCAGAGCTGGGAACTGATTCAAAAACAAGATTCGTTCTGAAATTTTCAGCTGAACTTGAAAAACATACCATAATTTTTGATAGGGCTTCCAATTTTATAATTCTTAAAAGTAATTTTGAAACTTTGGTGCGTTTAAAAAACTATTTTTGCAATGTGGATTGTATGCAGATAGGAGATGCAGATAAGTTTAAGAAAGATATTAAGGTATTGTGAGACTTGTTTTACAATTTAATTATTAATTTCTTCAAACTGAATTTTTTTTAGAAGCTGATGTCATCTGCTAAAAAGTGTGAAGAAAAAGAAGAATTGTGTTCATTCTATATTGAGCTCCGTAGATTTTGGACCAATTCATACACATAGTACCTAATACCTAAGGAGCAGATACTTTAAACCATTGGCACCTAACCATTGGTGATCAACCCTCCCTGTAAGGTAAGTTTTTTTAAAATTTTATATTAAATTTCGAATCTCGTTTCGAATATTAAGAAGCCCCTTAAAAATGATGTTTAACAGAATGAAAAGTGCTTTTTGATTGTGCTCGTCATGACAGATCTAATTTCATTTGGATCTACATCTTGAAATTCTTGGTTGACCCGTTATATTATTCTAATTATGGATTAAGATCAGGTGAGCTTGGAGGCCTATTTACATAAAAACTATGACTTGACATATCACACCTTATGGCACATTAACTAGAAATTTATTAAGAGAGGTTCTGAAGTTAAAATAATCTACAATCATTTAAAATTCCGAAGGTACTACTGTCACTTTCGATATGATTCGGCACCACCGCATCATCCACATTATTTTAAAAACGTAAAAAACCCTCTCTTATATAACGACAATATATTATATTGTCGTATAGGCGTCCATTTTCGAGATAAAAGGAATGTAATGCCTTTTGAATAACAATTTTATTAATCAATTCCAACAAATCAATAACAAAATATTTAACAAAACGCTGTCCATAATTTTTTTTAATACAAGTTGTGGTTTCTATTAAGGTAAAAGGACCAGTTATTGATACCTTTAGCAGCAGTTTTGGATAAATATTAATGTGTCTTTAATTTTAATTAGAAAGAAAATTCAACCAACTTTAAAAAGGAACTTTTTTATGTTTCCTTTAATAAATTTAGCATTTAGATTAATCAAATCTAAATAGTTTTACTACCTATAAAATATATTTTTTTTATCATGTTTTGGAGTCCCGTTATTGATATATACTAATTTGAGGTATAGTCGGATAATTGATTAGGTACCCATGTAATTGATATTGTTTGATAGCAAACAAATTAACATAGGAACTTAAAATGCAACAGAAAAAACAATGTACTTTAATGGTATCTCATCAAGGAATCTACTGAAATAATGAAGAACTAAAATTAGGATTCAAATACATCCATCGCCTTTTAAAATTGATATTTAAGCCTGTCACCGGTAGAAATTATTGCTGGCTCAGAGATCATTTTTCCCAAGCCGCAGTTTTCATTACACATGAGATGTCATTTTCTTTGGGTCTGAAAAGTGTTTTTCTCCATTCAAGATCTCATCGATAACGTCTAAATTATTTATATTGTAGATTCTTTGAAGGACACAAACATATCTATGATTAGTTGCGTACCTCTTGCCCCTAGCAAACTTAATCAGTAAATAATCTCCAACGGTGACACAACCTGCACTAACCTAAACTAACCTGTCAGGTGCTTCAAGATCGCAAAAAACATTTTTCTAATTTTGTCTCGAAATATACTATTTCAGCACTATATCCAATAATATCAACGTCATCAAGGCTATCTCCGCTTTCGACCCATTCATCAGCTGATGTTACAGAATCAGTATCTTTACTTTCCTTAGCCTTTTTTTTTAATTGTTCAGATTTTTAGATTCTCTACGTCTTGCTCTGTTTTCTTTCTCCTCAATTTTTTTCTTCTTTGTCATATATTTTTTTCTGTGATACTCTTGCCATGCTGTTGTTACTACTGTTTTGTTCTTAAAAGGAGTATTTTTTTTTTATTTTTTAATGTGTTCCACACTATCAAAAAGTTAAATTTTCGTGATTGGATAGTGAATTTTTTCTAGTTCTGGTTAGTGATAAAATGGTCCTCCAGCATTTTCTGCTGCTAAAGCAATTAATATCCCTCGTTCTACATCTTTCATAGCCTACATCATTTGTTACGGGGTATATTGTTTTTTTGGACCCATATAAAATTGAAAACCCAGTAATTGATAGATATCCGCTCAGTTATTGATATCCTCTATCAAATACTGGACAAAATCATTTTTAAACTAAAAAATTAATATCGGCAACATCGCCATTCAGCACTGATTTTAAGGACACATAAAACGTTACAAATATTTAATTTCCCAGTTATTGATAGGTTATCAATAACTGGCAAACTTTTGCGTTGCCACTTTATTGATACCATGATATTTCATCTTATAAAGTTAGGTTAAGCACCAAATAATGAATAATGTATAGTTTCGGTTTTTAAAATCAATTATCCATCATTTTTTTTATTCTATCCATAATAACTCCTTAAAGATACATAGGTATTTTTTTTGTACATGCAATAAAGAGGTTTTTATTTTTTCTCCCGAAAACGAAGCAAGATACGAAAGCAATTCAAGGAACAAAAAAGTTGTATTATTAGTTGGTAAATCCGAAAAAAAAATACCAAAATTAGAAAAAAGTCTGTGGCGTACATTTCTTTGTCAGTAATATTCATTAAGGTGCTCCCCGAGACGCCACTGGACTTAATAAACTTAATTTAGTTAGCGCTAATTAAGCCCCTTATCATTTTGAATAACGGTACCAAATTTCAATAAAATCGGAAAATTACAAAAAACCGATATTTTTTTTTTAAACTTTAACATCCTGTATATTAAAAACGGCGCAACTCCGGACACATGTTCATGTGAACTTTGTCTCTTAGAATATCATAAGGAATCACCCCCTTAAGTTACGTACCGTACTTCTGAAACACCCTGTATACAGGGTGTTAGTGAATAAGTGCGACAAACTTCAGAGGGTGATTCTATAATATGTAAAAATAATGATAGTTTAGTTTAGATACAGGGTGTTAAAGTTTTTATTAAAAAGTGACGATTTATTTATTGCTCTTAAACCCATCGAGATATGCAAATGAAATTTGGTAGGTTTTAAGAGGTAGTTATTGCGCATTTTCTGACATGCAATTAAGAATTTTATGTTTATGATTGGCGCGCATAAGGGTAATAATCTCAATTTTTTTAAAGAAAAAAATGATACGCCACTAAGATATATCAAACTAAAAACCAGGGTTGGGCAAAATTTGATTTTTATTAAAAAACTCTAGTTGCACAGTTCGTACTTCTCGAGGGCGTCCGCAGTCGGCTGTTTGTTTCTTAAATGTACCATTTTCGCGCAAACGTTGGTGCAGACGAGCAAATATTGTGTATTGGGTACGTCCTGGATTCAACTCAGCATACAATCGTCGAGCTTGCCGACCATTTCCATTACTTCGACCTTAGACAAAATGCATGTCTGACAATTCCGCATTTGTATAATTTTCCATTCTTTTCGATAAAAGAAAAATTAATTACTTATTAACATTAATGCTATACCAAACTAAAAGCTTAAAAATGAAGAAACTCTAATAATTTGACATTTCGTTGAAATATTCGTATTTAACAGAATGTTGACAGTAGCCTACTAGATGATGTATTAAAGAAATAAAAAATACGCGTTAAGATGTTTTATTTTTTTGCATAAAAACTGCGCCCAATACGAAAAAAAGGCTAGAGAGATTTTTTGTCACAAATTGAATGAGAAATTCAAAAATTGTTTTTAGTTTGATATATCTCAGTGGCGTATCATTTTTTTCTTTAAAAAAATTGAGATTATTACCCTTATGCGCGCCAACGATAAACATAAAATTCTTAATTGCATGTCAGAAAATGCGCAATAACTACCTCTTAAAACCTACCAAATTTCATTAGCATATCTCGATGGGTTTCAGAGCAATAAATAAATCGTCACCTTTTAATAAAAACTTTAACACCCTGTATCTCGGAAATCAAAGCATTTGCGGACAAAAGTTATAGGTATAGCAAACTATCATTATTTTTTCATGTAGAATCACCCCTTTGAAGTTTGTCGCACTTATTCACTAACACCCTGTAGATCTATAAAATATAGTTACTTTTATTATTTTTTTGGTTATTTTTACAAAGTTTTGTTTCCGTGCATATTATGATAGATACATATTTGCAGAAAATAATTTTTTTTTTTTCAATAAATTGGCAGGTTGGGGAGAGGGGGGCACATTGGGACATTTATACTTTTTTTTCGTATAAAACCAATACGTATCAAGATATGTAATAAATTAATTCAGCAAATATCAACTTCACATTTTTATGTATACAGTATGAGGGACTGAAAGTATTTATATTAAAAATAAATATTTTATTCTCACTTTAAAATAATGCTGCAAATGTCCAAATGTACCCCAATGACGGGGTACATTTGGACCACCTAGGGGCACTTGTGGACACCTATTGAATACTAATAACAATACAATAAAACATGAAAAAAACTATATTTCAATATAAACATAGGTTATAAATCCATCAATCAGTTTATATTGCAACCACTTAGACCTATAAAAAAAACTCAAAAGCTGTATGTGAATAAAAAAAAATATGAAACTGATAAACCTTACAAATCAGTTTATATCGCACAAACTTAAATCTATTTAAAAAAAAATGTATTTTAATACAAAAATGAGAAAAGTTTTAAAACATACCTATCAATCAGTTAATATTGTAACCACTTAAGCCTACAGAAAACTTTTTTATTGATCTTGCACGAGCTGTAGTAGTTTGATCTTTTGGCTTCGGTAACTTTCGCTCAATTTGATCAAAGTCAATTAGGTCCTTGTCAACAACAATTGGAAACACAAAACCTTTATTCTTTTTTCTTAAAAAGTTTATTTGATATTGTCCGCCAACAATTTTTTCAACTTCACCCACGAAATATTTAATCATCTTTTTTGAAGCATATTTGACCAGAAGGTAGTCCCCCGGAAAAATGTTAGGCATCATAGTTTCGGGATCATGTAATGGAATAACCTGCTCCATGAATTCATCGTCTGAATTATCTTTGCTAAATTCGCTAATGCAATCTGATTCGCTGTCATTCAATACCAAGTCACCACTTTCTGATATATCGCTGTCATCTGAATAATTTTGCAATTTTTTTTGTGGCTTTTCCTTTTTCTGGGCATCTTTCAAAGTTTTCTTTCCTGCAATATTCTTCTTTACTTCCTCACTCGGAAAAACATTTCTTTTTCCTTTTTCTTTCTCTCGTCTCTCTTGCTCCAAACGGTCCTTCTCTGGAGTTTCAGTAAGGATTCTTGATTTTCCCAATTTTCTTCCTTTACTTGTTGGCAATTTCCTCTGTGCTTTAGGAAAAGGTTGGATGCTCTCTGGCGTAATAATGGCGGTAGACGTGTTACATATTGAACGTAAAGTTTGCAATGGCGTTGATGGCTGGTCGTTAAAGTTATTGTCTTCAACATTATTTGGAGGTGGAGTTTGGAATGACGTTGATGGCTGGTCGTTAAAGTTATTGTATTCAACATTATTTGGAGGTGGAGTTTGGAATGACGTTGATGGCTGGTCGTTACGGTTGTTTGAAGTTTGATTATTGCTAGATGGTGGCTCCTGATCGGTAACATATGCCGCTGCATAGTCATCTCTATTAAAAACTTGTCTATTAAGTGGTACGATGCCGCATTTTTTAAATGCAGAACAAATATTGTCCATCGTAAATGCTCTATGATATGCTTTTCCTGATAACTCCGCTATCTCATAAATCGAGATGCGTTTGCCCGGGTTTCCCAAAAGCCAATCGTTGAATGCAACTTTTAAATATGTCTTAAAAGGCCCATAAAGACCTACATCCAACGGTTGCATTCGATGTGTGCAATGCGGTGGAAATGTCACAAAATGAATACCATTTTCTCTACAAAAAAGGATGGTTTCTAGGCTAGTATGGGACTCGTGATTGTCTAGCACTATCAAAATTGGTTCATCTTTAGTGCACCTTGTAAATTTTTGGATGTGCTTCATAACTTCTAAAAATAGAGTAGCTGTCATCCAACCTGACCCGGATCTATTAGCTAAGCCGAGACTGCCGGTAGGTGAACCCTTCAAAAATACTGACTTGTATTTAGCCCTTGGAAAAATATAAACAGGTGGTACAGTGTTTCCAAGAGAATTTATAATAGCACAGAACGTGACAAGCTCTCCTCTTTCTGCTGATACTGTCTGACCCACTTGCTTCACTCCAGTCGCTGCTATTACTTTTGGTGCTTGAAGGACCGTGGAAACGCCTGTTTCATCTAGGTTGTACATTTTTTCAGGAGGAATTTTATATTTTTTTACAGCATTTTCCAAATTGTCAAAAAACTGGGTAACATTAGTTTCGTTAAAGCCTGTAGCCCGTGCTAGGCTGGTGTTTTCAGGCTTCCTTAGTGCCAAATTTGGAAATCTTGTCATAAAACTTTTCATCCAGTCTATCCCCGCTTTTTCGTTTTTATCCCATGCAGATGGATATTTTCTATTTAGCTTCTTAGCATACTCGAATGCCAATTTTCGTGATTGTAAATATGTCAGACCATAATTTATTTTTGAACTTTGAAGCAAATAATCACAAAGAAGCTTTTCTTGGTCGCTATTAAAAACCTGCTGTGATGAATACTTCGACTGGAATGGACGTTTGATCGCAGGAACAAATGGAACGTCTCTAGGCTTTGTTATATCATCATTGTCAGAGGTTATCTGCTCCTCCTCATTTGCGTCTTCCTGCCCTCTGCCTTCATTTTCCCTTATCTTCCTTGTTTTGATGTTTTTTACTCGATTTCCTAGGCTAGACTTTTTCAGATTGTATGCTTTAGCTGCATTTCTTATTGACAGGCGACCTTCCAACACATCACGTATTGCGGATAACATGTTTGTTTCCGATATGAAGGCCCTATCGGTTTTTCTTTTATACGTGCGTACCATGTCGATTTCTATAAAAAAAAACATTGTCTAGTAAAGGATACCTGAACAATAAATTAATTGTAGTGGGGCACAATGGGACACTGTCCAAATGTGCCCCCATCCATCTGTCCCAAACTGCCCCTGGAATCATCTTAACACAAATCCTATTATACAAATTTCTAGGTTAGGTTTTTCCCAACTTTAAAATTGACAAAATAAAGACTGATTATACCTATTTCCTGTATTATATTTGTTTTATGTTATAACAGTATGATAACAAAAATATTTACTTACCAAGCAAAGTAGAAAAAGTTACAAAAAGGTCTACAAAACACAAATGTTTGTGGAACGCCGGCAAATCACGTCCGTTGACCACGAAAATATTCCGCCAAATATAGTGCGGTGTTGCCACCTATTGGTATACGGCAATCGCGAATTTGGTGGCAGAGTAACAATTTAAATGATGATGTCCAATTGTGCCCCGTGTCCCAATGACCCCCCTTCTCCCCTTTACATAGTACAAAATTTGTCCTACTTTTTTATGAACAGAACTGTACATAATTAACACACAAGAAATTACTCTCATTACAAGTAAACTTAATTTACTTTTAGCAGCCTTTCGTACTGAACTAAATAGAGGACATTATGTTTAATACCTCCGATATAAAACCCAGTTTAAATTGCATTAAAACCCTATAAAATCGTTAAGTGTTGTTAAGTCATCTCTATAGCTGTAATAAACTATTAAATTTGAGCAATTTATCCTATTTATCGACTGGAAACTTTAACTAAGCTCTAGCCAAATCGGCATATACCCGGCAATTAATTAAAGTTCTAAATATTGACTTGAAATCTTTACCAAGTTACCTACTTTCCTAAACTTTTTGTTATCAAAAATGCTTTATATTTATAAAATGTAAACTATATAAGGCATTCATTTTCTCGAAGAAGCAATACACCGCAAAAATGATGAAAATTTCAGGGCTTGGAATTAAAGGTAAGTTTCCCGGATAGTTCCGTAAGTAATAATGGTTGTTCTTAACACCGTAACAGGTGCCCTTTGTCGCCTGGTCTCCTTCTATGATTTTCGATACAACATACGACGAAAGTTGCACAAAAATTACTGTACTTACTGTATTTCTAATTATTTAACAAATTAAGAGCAAGTCAGAACAGAGGTTTTGAATGTTTATAGTTGTCTTGAGTAACATATTATATGCATTTGTCTTGCCTTGGTACCTTAGGAAAGAAAATAAATATGTTTGAAAGCATATAATTGTGGACAGCCTCGATGTGGTGGGTGTACTAAGTTATAAAAAATGTTAATATTCAGCACACTGAAAAAAAGCAGGAGTAATAAAAGTAGGGTATTTGGATGTAGTATGTGATCTTTAAACAAAAATAAAGTTTTTTTACGTTGAAATATGGAGGTATACTCCGACACACGGTGAATGGTCATGACTAACTAATCCCTTTATACTTTATACCTACTTGTCCTTCTATCTTGATAAATAAATCATTCCGGTCCAGGGTGGTAGTAGGAAGATTGAAACAATGCTTGTATATGTACAAAAATGTATTGTGTATTGCTGACTTTGACGTAAATTATTAATATGCGTAAAACTAGTAAGCCGTAATATATAATTTTTATTATACAGGGTGTCATACGTAGAAGTTCCAGCCCCCTTTATTTTCTTTAGTTTTTGAGATATCAAAATAATTTTTTTCTTGTTTGAAAACGCATGGCAAAGGCTTTTTTGACATCTGTGTAATTACCGGGTTGAAAATGCGGAACTTCTGCGTGGAACACCCTGTACAAAACCGTATGAATAAAATGAATCATCTCAATAGTTTGAATCTGTACTATCACTGTCATTCACTCAAATAATTAGAGATTTTATGTTTTCCCAAAATTTTTTATAATTATTTTCGACTTCAAGTACAGGGTTCTTCCAACGAGGACTGAACAGGTGCTCATTTTTGAGCTTCCTTGTATTTAAAGAAAAATCCAAAATAGCCAATCGATGTACTTTTTCCTGCAGAATTCAAAAATGAAACCAAAAATGTATTTGAACAAGAAACAAAAGAGTTACGCTATGAATAAGGTGTTTTTTAAATGGAACATAGTTTTTTTTATACGATTTTTGGAACGAGTGATTTTTTTTTGTCCGTTCTGATTAAAATGTTTAATATTGTGACAGCTATTTTTATTAAATTTTAATGTTTTATCCAGTATAATTTAACTTTAACCTGATTGAAACATACACTAGGTAATAAAGGTATAATCACCTTTGAATCCTTCAAAGTCAAAAAATTTGACAAATTTACTATAATATTGCCGAAATGAAATATTCATTAGATGAGAGATTGCAGATTGTTATCTTGTTCTACAAATGCCAAGAAAATGCAAGAGAAGCAAGGAGAAGATTTATTGCAAATTTTCACAGAAATATATCCGTCAATACTATTCTAAGGATAAAGAACCTATTTGAGGAAAATAAAACATTACATGACAGAAAAAGAAATCCAGAAAGGAATAGAAATCGAGACCGTGCCATTGTGAATTATTTTCGACTGAATCCAACCAAATCAATTTCGGACGCAGTTCGGGACGGTCAATACGGCGGCGGTGTAAGACGCAGAAGAGTTACCCAAGGAACTGTTCACAGGACTTTAAGAAATCATAAATTTAAGTCTTATCATATCCTTCCACTTCAACATCTAACACCGGCACAAAAAGAACTTCGCTTCCAATTTGTTTCCCAAATTGTGATTCGGAAAGAAAACGAAGACCCTAATTTATTCAGAAATATCTTATGGACTGACGAAGCCACATTCACAACATCGGGGGGTTTCAATAGACATAATAATCATCACTGGGCCGTTGGAAATCCAAGAAAATTTCAGACAATTAAATTTCAAGGAAGGACTTCAATCCATGTTTGGTGTGGCATAAAAAATAATAGAATTTTGGGACCAATATTTTTTAACGGGACTTTAAATGGACAGAGATACTACGAGTTCTTAGAAAACGAAATTGAGAACTTTTTGGAAGATTTACCATTGGAAGAATATCAAAATTTAATTTGGCAACATGATGGGGCCCCTCCGCATGCCGTGCGTGAGGTTACTCAATATTTAAACGGACGCCATGAAGAATGGATTGGTAGAAATGGAACCTATGCTTGGCCACCCAATAGTCCCGATTTGTCAATATTAGACACATTTCTTTGGGGCCATTTAAAGAACGTGGTATACAAGCAGCGAAACCACGATATTGAAGAGATCATGCAGAAAATTGTGAATGAAATAAATCGCCTTAACCAGGAAAATCACAGTATAACAGCAAGTTTGGAAAGGCTACAAAGAGGTTATCGCACATGTTTCGAGAACAACGGAGGTCACATTGAACAATTAAATTATTAATGTTTTTTTTTTTTTAAATTAGTATAGAGTTGGATTTCTTTTTCTGTCATGTAATGTTTTATTTTCCTCAAATAGGTTCTTTATCCTTAGAATAGTATTGACGGATATATTTCTGTGAAAATTTGCAATAAATCTTCTCCTTGCTTCTCTTGCATTTTCTTGGCATTTGTAGAACAAGATAACAATCTGCAATCTCTCATATAATGAATATTTCATTTCGGCGATATTATAGTAAATTTGTCAAATTTTTTGACTTTGAAGGATTCAAAGGTGATTATACCTTTATTACCTAGTGTATGTTTCAAACAGGTTAAAGTTAAATTATACTGGATAAAACATTAAAATTTAATAAAAATAGCTGTCACAATATTAAATATTTTAATCAGAACGGACAAAAAAAATCACTCGTTCCAAAAATCGTATAAGAAAAGCTATGTTCCATTTAAAAAACACCTTATCCATAGCGTAACTCTTTTGTTTCTGGTTCAAATAAATTTTTGGTTTCATTTTTGAATTCTGCAGGAAAAAGTACATCGATTGGCTATTTTGGATTTTTCTTTAAATACAAGGAAGCTCAAAAATGAGCCCCTGTTCAGTTCTCGTTGGAAGACCCTGTACATGATTAACGCATGCTCTGGTATTAATTCACACCAAGTTTTAACTACTTTATTTTTATTAGCGGACAAATCTAAGTGGTATATTACCTGATTCTTTTATAGCCTCATCTACGCAATATATTTTATCATACGATTTTGTTTTTAGTACCTACCTCATTTTTTCAATTTGTGTTAAATATTTTTGTCTCCATTCCACTAACCGTTGGGTCTCTTTAATGCAAATGCGCTTGTCAACTTTTTTAAATCGAAGTCCGTCCAATTTTGTGCAGGAATCGGCGTAACGTTTCGCGACTAGCAGCAAATCGACCATTTATTTGCTAATAACTTTTCTCGCGAAGAATCAAGTGACGGAATCTGCTTAAGCTCATACATCGCATACACTTCCCTGCGAATCAACTATGCATCACCATTTCCAAACACTTTCAATGTGCCTTTGTCAGATCTGTCCTTCCTCTCCAGTAAATTGTCTTGGTCGAGGAACCGAGCTTCTATGCCCTCTGACGTTTTTAGAAGACCTGCAGACAAATATTTTCCGTAAGATTTTGACCTGATATTTTTGTATCACTCTGTGTGGCTATAAGGTCGGTCCAATGAAAGAAAATGCTTGTTTCGACTTCCAAAATAACATAGTAAAATTAAAAAAAAAACTGTCCGGAATCCATTAGAAGTGTAATATACCTATTCTTTCATATCAAAACTACAAAAAATATAAATTTTACCTTGATATACTCGCAAAACAATCCTCTTGCAATACATCTGTAGATGGCAATTTGTTTTTTGCTCGTTTTTGTCTTCAATTCCGTCGTCGGATTCACAGTTTTCAACCTACGGTCTGAACATTTTAAAAATTGCTAATATTAATAACACCACTGAACACCGTTGGAAGACACAGTTCAAATGATTTAATAATAATTCGACAATTCCTAATGTGTCGACAGCTATAATTAATTATACCTTAAATACGTACTTACATTATCAAAATAAAAATAAAATACCTCCCTGTTACTTAAAAACGCTTACAAACCAGCCCTTAATTGGTTTATGGTGGGTAAAGTCGCCCGGTCGTTATAAAGCAGGTAAAGTCATGACCATTAACCGTGTGTCGGAGTATACCAGTAAAAGAGCAGCCGTATTGACGAAACACATAATATTGATACATAATTGGACATACTGTGAATTATTTTGTTTTTAAAATATTTCACTATTAGACATTCAGAATAAGGATGGTATCCATAAATTTGCACTGTAAGTTTATAAGCTGGTATTTGCTGTATTAAAGCCTGTCCAGAGTCCAGAGATATAAGAAAGTTACACTTTGCCTTTGAATGGGATTATCCAAGGGTGGCCATAAACAAACAATGAATGAATGAATAAATGCAGGTAAATTATGGTCAGTACTTAAAAATGTTTTAAAGTAAACTGCAAATCCGGAAGACGTAATTTCATTATTAAAGTAATAGTTTGGTGATTTTAAACCGATTTTTACCTGATTCAAAATGAGAGGGTTAATCCCATAAGACAAATTATGTTCTAAAGACTGTACATATAGCCACTCTAGGTAGATTTAAGCTTAGTAATTATTCTTACTTCGTGTGTAATACAGCGTTTGTTTAATCGTGTGTAAGTCATGGAAAATATGTGCGAGCCCAATGCATCTCAGGAGATAACCCCGTCGAAAAGCAGAAAACACTTTTCTTTGGAAACTAAGGAAGTTATAAACAATGTTTATTCAACTCTCATTGAACGTGCGGTCACCAAGCAAGCAGCGTTAGAAGAAACGGCCACATTAACAAAAATTCCAACACCAACTGCATGGAAAATTGTGAATAATCCCATTTTAGCGAGGAAAAAAAGAACTGCTACTGGCATTTTCTCGAAGGTAGATGGAAGTGATCAAGATATAATACGGCGTAAAATTTACAAGTTATACGAGGAACAAAGGTTGCCTACATTAGATAATTGAATTAAGACGCTTATATATAATTAACCCGGCGTTAAATGTGGCAGAACAACGTTATGGAAGTGTATCCAACACATGGGTTTTAGATTTAAAAAAAATTGACAAAAGACAAGTTTTAATGGAATCCAGTAGAATTCGGGAATGGCGATTCGAATATCTACAAAAAATTAGGATTTACCGAGATCAGCAAAGGCCGATTATTTACTTGGATGAAACCTGGTTCGACACATATAATACCCCGGAAAAGGTGGGTTGACTCAAGCGGCAAGTGTAAAACAAGCGCGCCATCAAAAAGAGGTAAACGAATTACGATTTTGCATGCTGGATCTAAAGACGGATGGATTCCAAATGGACTTTCTCTGTCTGCAAAAAACATTAAAGATTCTTCTCTGGATTAGTATGAGGACACCACTGCTGATTTATTTGTAGATTGGTTTAAAAACAAGCTAATTGTAATTGTAATGGACAATGCAAGCTACCATAGTAGGCAGTTGACCAAAACTCCCTCCTCAAATGACACAAAAGCTACAATCCAAAACTACATGTATGATAATGACATTTATTTTCAGGAAGATTACACCAAAAGGCAATTAATTGAGGTTTTACAAAGTTTAAAAAAGTACAAAAGGAATACTTCTGTGATAATTATGCAAAAAATCTAGGGCATACAGTTTTAAGGCTTCCACCATACCATTGTATATTTTAAGCCCATCGAACATGTTTGACACCAACTGAAATCTGCCATTCGTCGTAGCAATATTTGCCCTACTATGAACTCCAGTGTACTGGAGCTTATAAAAACTGAAGTTTTTAACATCCCTTCACAAAGTTGGGCAAATTCTGTTAGACATGTTGAAAAAGTTAAATTCTAAGCAAAATACGGACCTGTTCGGCCATATTTCAATTTTACAGCTAGCCTGGGTCTTTCCTAATAGGGATCAGTTAGTTACTTTCTTATATCTCTGAGCAGACTTTACCTTTTGAGCAACATAAATTAAAAGTCTACAATTTAAAGGAAGATAAATATTACTTGCCCAAGACGAATCTCAATTTTGCCCATTTTTATACAATTCCGTGTGTCTTATTGGCAAACAATAAAAGTCCGCCTCTTAAATACATACACAATTTATTAATTTTTTAGGTATATGAAGATGAATTGTAAAAAATTATTGGAGATGCCGTCTCTAGCGGTCTAAGTCGCATTTTGATTCGACTTTTCGTTTCGAATTATTAATTTCCGAAAAAGGCCCTGTTTTGATTTTCAATCGATCAGATAAAATACTTGCCATTTTCCAATCTCACCGAAAAACAATAGGGTTCTTGTAAGTAAAAGTCAGCTTAACATCAGAAGATTTCAATCGAATATATCCGGTGATGTGGCCGCCCCGTGGCTCATGTAATTTTTTTTTTGAAGTTCAGTAACTTTTTCCTAAACCCCATATATTCGAATTTTATCGCACCACGTCCCCCGAACAACTGTCGAATTGTTGTGAAAGTTTAATCGTTCCACCGCGAGCCATTTTTGAGGAAACTAAGAAATTCGAAAAAACGTCGAGTTGACACCACCACTACTACTACTACGACAAACGCACAAGTTGTTGCTTTTAAGCTATATTATCTGCAAGCGCCCATAGATGTGGCTATGAGATATAAACGAGTGTTCGGTATTCCCCGCTGTTTGTGATTCCCCGGCGCTTCCCTATGCAAAATATAAAAATGAGTAAGTAACATGACTTAACAAGACTTTGAAAGTTCGCCTGAAATGGGTCTCTAGCTGCTTTACAAGTGTAATAGTGTAAATTCGCCATTAATTGCCGTGTAAGTTTAAATACAGGTGTATTACTCTATTTTCCGTTGCCCAAAAACACCCTTAAAAAGTGTGCATCATAACCAACCGCCAAAACGTGAATAGTTTCCCATCTTAATTAAACCGCACTAGGCCCGTTTGACTTGGGTTCTTTATCCCCTTTTATTTTATATAATTAGACAAGAAGCACCGTAGTCGCCCGAGCATCCAGGGAAGTTCACATAAGGTTTCTATATGCATGACCAACTTTGATAGCAAGCCTGGCGTAAATTTAAAATAGCCACCTTTAGTCGTTGTTCGTACGTTTGCCAGGCATCGCTAACATCGCGATATTGCGCCTTTGAGCGCGTTTTTTCGTTCGTCGCGACATACTTCAATTTTTTAATTTCAAAAGTTGTCTTCGTTTTCAAGTTTGTCTATTTGTTGTTAGTGAGTTTTTCCAAGTGATGCAACATGAGTAGGATTGGAGTTTTTGGAATTCTAGGATTTTTGTTATATTTTTGTTGTTATGGTGAGTTTCCAGACGGTTATAAATTATCGTTGTTCAATAGAAAGTCAATTCTGATTAGATTAGCGAGAATAAGGAAATACTGTCTTTCGAAACCGTTGTCTTTACGAAATTTAAGATGTATTTTCTCAAAGCATATTAATCTAAAATTGAAGAAATAGTCCATATTTTCAGTGGAGCCGAAGTATTGTAAATGAAACAATGTAGTCTTCCTCCACAGTTTAATAATTGCAAAAGTAAATAAAAAGCTCCCTACATGTTTCGAATGCTTAAGCACTCATCATCAGGGGATACTAACATCGAGTTTAGCGGAACTGTTATGTAAGTTGTCTCAAATTAATGAGTACAACTCTACAGGATGAGAAATGTAAAGTTGAAGACTTGCTGTACAAACTGGTCATATTAACATATTAATTGTATTGAGATTCAGATATAATTCAACAGTTTGGAACAAACATTGTGGATAAAGATGATAGATTGAGCTATAACATTTTAAGGAGAAAGGTTTTTTATTATGAGAGTTTTTAGATTCTTTTGAAGTTATTAAATTTTAACTTTAATATAATGATTAAAAATATTTCTTTAATTGTTGAAAAATAATTAAATATATTTATTGTTAGTGTTGTTAACTAACCTGGTGATATGGGGCTATGCCCTATATTTTAAAAAAGAGTAAAATTGTTTTATGATTTCATAAAAGATTAAATATAACCTGTGCTTAATCACAACCGTGGCATCTACTGCAACGTGATTGTTGAATGTTACAGCTAAATTTATTATCTTTATCTACAATGTTTCTTCACTAATCAAAATTTCACATTTATAATTAAAGCTTTATTTATATCTGAATCTCAATACAATTAATGTTAATATGACCAGTTTGTACAACAAGTCTTCAACTTTACATTTCTCATCCTATAGAGTTGTATTTATTAATTTGAGACAACTTACATTACAGTTCCGCTAAACTCGATACAGTATCCCCTGATGATAAGTGCTTAAACATTCGAAACATGTAGGGAGCTTTTTATTTACTTTTGCAATTATCAAACTGTGGGGGAAGACTGCATTGCTTCATTTAGATATTGGTCTAAATCTAAGCTAAGACAATGTTTTTATACGATTTTGTTTAGAGTTTTATCAAACATTTGGTATGTAGGATTTTATTTTCTGACATGCATAATTTGTCTTCTTATTACTTTCGCAATGTCTATGTTGTAGAAATGAAGTGTATAGTATTTGTAGAATTATATCGTTGATTATCCCTTTGACCATAAAATAAATAAGGAAATCCCAAATTTTAAAACCTTTTCGAGTAGAGCCGGACCAGGTACAAATTCAATTTATATTTATAATACTAAAAATACCTGTCTATTTATTTTAAGTTATAAAAATAAATCATGTGGTGTAGGTACATTTTCAAGCCGACCCTGATCCCATTTATTCAGCTTTGAAGAGGTTGAGGCGTATACAATAGGATTTAATCAGGTAGATTATTTATGGCAGTAAGAGTCAACGGTATAATTCTGCAAATATTATACTGAGACGTTGTTGGAAATTTTATTTTAATTACTATATCCATCGGATTAGTACTCTCTTAACTCGGGAACTTAAGAATAAATTTAGAAAATATTTTTTTCTGCAGCCGTCTCGAATTTATTAAATCGAAAGTACCACTTAACACAAATGGTACCGAAAGTAGCTGATTTCGGGACGGTCTTTTTTTACTTTCGAAACGATTTCTTTACTTTCGGGACGATTCTTGTTACTTTCGGGACGATTTGGGTATCTATGTAGGCGGCTTTGACAATAACATGAACTTTGTATTTTATTATGACAGCGTTTGTCATGTAACATTGGTGTGTGTTTTTTCGCTGTTCAAATCCAAAAAATGGAAATCAGTAGTGAAAGTGAGGCTGAAATTATTCCACATGAGAATATTGAATCTGCTAAAGCGGCTACTTGTGAATTATTGCCAGTAAAGTCAAGAGAGAGGTATGAATTGGTCTACAATTTATTAATTATTATCGTATATCTAAAAGTGGCCAGGGAACAAAGTTCTCACATATACAGGGTCGTTGGTATGTATGGAAACGGTCGATTATTTCTTGAAGTAAAACAGCTAGCAAAAAATAATTAAGACAAGGTTTTTTTAAAGTCTGTAAAAATTAAAAAAAAATAAGTATACAGGATGAGTCAGAAAGCCGTAGGAAAACAATGTTACCTTTTTTTAATGGAATACCCTCTGTCTTAGAATATTTTTGGATTTAACATTAAATTACAATTATTTTTTAAAAATACATTATAAGTCTAAACCTATAGTTTCCGAGATATCGACTATTGAAAATTACATTTTTGAACTTTCACAGCCTCTAGCTTTCTAACGGTATGTCTTAGAGTAAAACGGCTTACATATCCCTATCTTAGTTTTTTATTATCTTCCTACTGGTGTCAACTTCCGGTTAAACCGGATGTAACTGAAAAGCCGGAAGAATAGTACTTCCGGTTTAACCGGAAGTTAAATTTTTTGGGAAGATAATAAAAAAGTAAGATAGGGACATGGAAGTCATTTTGCTATATGGTATAACATTAGAAAGCTAGAATCTGTCAAAGTTCAAAAATGTAATTCTTCAAAAGTCGATATCTCGAAAACTATTAGATTTAGACTTATAATACACTTATTAAAAAATAATTGTAAATTTATATAGATTCCAAAAATATTCTAAGATATAGGGTGATCCATTAAAAAAGAGTAGCTTTGTTTCTCTACGGCTTTTCGACTCATCCTGTATACTTATTTTTTTTAAATTCTAATAGACTTCAAAAAACCCTAAAACTTTTGTCTTAAATATTTTTTGCTAGCTGTTTTACTTTAAGAAATATTCGACCGTTTCCATACATACCAACGACCCTGTATAAAGTTAATACGTTATTATCCATCGATATCCTTTTTAACATACAAAACGGCTACAGAAAAAATATTGAAGGTAACATGATCCAAAAGTGATTTTACGGGACTCGCAGGATTCCCCGTAAAATATCACTTTCGGAACTTGTTACGTAAATTACTATTTTTATAATTATTACAATACCAGGTGTAAACGAAATCATTGTACAGGGCACCACAGCGTTATGTTAAAAATATTTTTTCGGCAACCGTCCGGAAAGTACCCACTTCCCGAACGCTTTTTCTTTTCGAGAAAATAGCATTTTTCCGACCTAGCCCGGAAAGTACGTATTTTCTGGACTAGACCGAGAAGAATTACATCGTTGTTGTCATTGTACCGTGCGAACAAGAATTATTATCATCAGTAAATACCAGCATTATCAATCAATCAGTTATTCATCTTGAATAATTCACGCGATGGGTTTTACGAAACAGCACAAAAAAACTCATGGTTAAAGCGTATTTTCGAAAGGGGTTAGAGTAAATGGTGAGTGGCAATACAATCAGCGTTTGTGCATGGACGATTTTCGCAATAATTTACCTAACGTCGCTTTTACTGCTGGGGAGTTTTGTCATTGCCTGAAAAGAACCGTGGCTCTGTTTAGTTCTAAACAACATAAAAAAGGAGCTGAAAGACCATCTGTAACAACAGAACAACCTATTGCAAACGTTCGTGAAATAATGCAAAATTCGCCAACAAAATGTGTTAGACGCCTGTCTCAAGAAGTGGGAAGATCTTATGGAATATGCTGGACTCTCAAAAAACAGTTAAATTTGTTCCAAAAAATACCACCCTACCGGTTATGTAAATTCTTAGAATACACGCGTGTGGAGTAGTGAAAATCCTAATTTTTTTGTAGGGTCCACATTGGGCAATCCAAACCAGGTTATGTTTGCCCGCCACGGTCATATTGGAGTCACAAAGTGCTTCCAATATGGCCGTCGACGGCGAACGTCAGAAAAACTAACCTTTATTTTTGTGTGAACGCCAGTTTGACGTGTAAACCGCGATTTTGGTTTTGTGTATTTTATTAAGTTATTGTTGTTTAATATGTGTTTTTTCTGTTATTTATATTTAATAACACTTAAAGTTGATGATGTTATTGGAGATGTTAACAATGGCAAGTGTATATCTACAGTAATATACACACAGCACAGGACTCGACTGTAAACTAAGCATTAAATTCGTGTATATTTGCCACATATTTGCCTTCAATGGCCATATTGAATTGTTTGTTGGATGTTTTTGAGTTCTATGGAGCGAATTCAATATGGCCGTGGGGGGCAAATCGGAATTTGACACATCGTTGGATTGCCTAATGACACCCTAAAAAAATTGGGGTCTGATTGGCTGTTTCCTGAAGACGAATTGTTTGTCCTATTTTCTTCCATGACACAGTTACAGCCCAGCGGTATAGAGGCAATATTTTGAATCTGTTGGTGGGGCAATAACTTGACGGTGAACTACGGTTTAGTTATTTTCAACAGGACGGTGCAACCTACTTACTCAATTTTTTCGACTACAGATTCATCAGTTTTCGAACACCCTGAATTTCCACCCTTCACCTTGTTTGACGGTTATGAATTACTTCATTTTTCCTCATTTAAGGAACAATATTTTTAAAACAACAGTTGAAAATTTAGAACAGTTACAAGAAAGGATTATCCAAGAATGTGGCGACATTTCTCCAAAGATGCTGGTCAACGGTTTCGAAAATATGAAGAGATGTGTAAATTTAGGCTTGGAGCATGGCGGTGGCCAATATTAGCAATTTCTATCATTTTCGTTTCTCTATATTCTTACTTTGTTGATTTTGTAAACAAAAATAAATTTGTATTTGTTTACTTATTTTAATATTCATCAGTTCGGCATATCATGTCATAATATGAATTTGACATAATTTTAGGTAGGTACAGTCGACACGGTGCGTCATTACTTCCACGTGACAAACAATATGAATCCAATATAAACATTACGAGACTGAAGAAGTCAAAACAATCTGAAAAGAAAAATATGACATATAAGTATGTATACATGTGAGAACATTGTTCTCTAGCCACTTGCTGAGACCTTATACAATAAGGATTAACCAAATTATGCTAAAACAGCTATTCTCTGGGCTACATGCCCCAACGAGCGCTGAATTAAATAGCATGTATAAGGTCTCAGCAAGTGGCTAGAGAACAATGTTTTCACATGTATACATACTTATATGTCATATTATGATTACCACTTGTCAAGTAGTATTCTCTTACTATTTATTGTGAAAAGAAAAATTTGTAGGATTAAATTGAATTTCAAGACACAGAAGAAATTTAAGTTGACAGATCAAAACGTTGACTTTGACATCAATGGACAACTCTCCAAATATCTTTTGTCTCTGTCTAGCACGTTACTTTGAGTTCGAGACGTATTGCGCAACCCCGAAGACACTCAATTATGTTTTTATTCACTGTTAACGCTATAATAAATAAAGATGGGGTGTTGTAAATTGCGTTGTCTCTTGATCGTGTATCCATGACGCACCGGCAAAGAATAAATACATTTTGTACACAGCAACACCCAAACGGTTGATACACGTGCCGTTGGCCAGTGGGGGGGGGGGGAACTACTGTCGACTGTCGACGCCTCCCACAAAGACTCACCCACAAAACGGAAAATCTACGCTCTTATTGTAATGGCCTCCTTCCGCAGGCACTCCGTGCTGGTTGATTGGAGATTTCGCCCACTGCATTGAAGTTGTTTGGTATGGCGGACATAATGTTTGACTAAAGAAAGTAAATGCGGTTTTTTGTAAGATTTTTCCCCAAATGCCAAGCCGTATTCCAGTTGATTATCGTAAACGCGGGAAATATCTTTGAGCCAGGGCAATATATACTTGCATAATACGCCGTAAGGTCACCACCGGAAAGTTGTTCGCTATCTATAGTAATTGTAAATATGCGCCACTACCTGGGCCAAACCGTAGTTTAAGCGCATATGTAGATAAACTAGATTATGAAAATTAATGAATTAAAAAAAAAAGAAGCAAAGAACCACCGTTTCGACTGTGTATTGATGATGACTTATCTACTCTTTACGCTGAAAAATGTTTTTTACTCCTTTTCTTTATCGTTCTTGTTTTTTTGGAATATCTTGATATACGGTTGTTATTCGGGCTTTGCTAATTCATTGTATGCTTTCGCTTGTATAGTCTATCTTTAAATGATGCCAGTAATAAATCAATCAAAACCGTCTTCTCCATGGGCGTGCAAGTTTTTTCGGCATGTGTAGATTTAAATAGGCCTTAATTTTTAAATTTGTGCAGAATTAGTACAAGTATCGACATGAAATTCAAGTTTTGTCTTCAAATACATATTTTAATAGTAAATTTTTTAAGCTTAAAATTATGTAGAGCCGTTCATTTACCTGGAATTTTAGAAAGCAATTTTATCAAAACTAATCTTTTTTTTTGTACCTAATCCTGGTTACCTGTTTGCTAATTATGTGGTTATTATGCCTTTATGGGTGCCTTTATTGGAATAATACACCTATTTTTTAAAGTGTGAAGTGTCAGTGTTTTTTTTAATTAAATATGGAGCATTTTCAACAATTTCCTAAACGCCCTTAAGTCGGTCCATGTACAGTAAATGAAAAAAAATTAATTCTTAACTGTTACGATTCTATTAAAAGTAAGAATGCGGATTTGTGTTGACAATGCAGTCCAATTTACAGCAGATATGCTTAACGTTGGGAAAACAACAATATACATATAACTTTTAAAAGAAGAAAAAAGTGTTGTCGTCAGACCTCCAAAAACTTCTTCAGGGCGACCAAAACTTGAGCTGGATGACGTTTTAATGCAGAGAATAAGGCGAAAAGTTTATAGTTTCTTTTTAAAAAAAGAAATTCCCACGCTGGACAAAATTTTGTGCTTAATCCGAGAAGACCAGGACTACCCATTTATGTGTAGAAATACGCATTGGAAATTATTAAGGAAAATGGGTTCTCGGTCGAAAAGACATAATAGGCAATCGATTTTAATAGACAGAAGCGATATCGTCTGTTGGAGAACAAGATACTTAAGAAGCATCCGAAAAGCCAGAGAAGGAAACAAAAAAATATTTTACCTAGACGAAACATGGCTAAATGAAGGCCACACTGTGACTAAATTTTGGCAGGATGAAAATATTAAGACATCAAGGCAAGCTTTTTTGGAAGGATTGTCCACAGAATTAAGACCGCCATCTGGAAAAGGACATCGACTTAACATAACCCATATTGAAAGTTCTGAAGGCTTCGTTAAAGGTGGTCTACTGATGTTCCAATCTAAACATAGAGAAGACTATCACGAAGATAAGGATGTCGATGTCTTTGAAGAATGTTGCGTGCAGATGTTGGATCTTATACCAAAAGATGCAATAATTGTATTGGATAATGCAAGTTATCACTCTAGGCTGACGGAAAAATTACCGGTTAGGTGGGCAACCGCGATCTTTTTTGGGCTTAAAACTTTTTAGACATCTATTAAATTAATATTCGATTTTGTAATTGGTCGCGAACAGAGATCGTAATCAAAACAAGTAATGCCTGCGTTGTCATTGTTGTAGAAAGATAGTTTTGCCAATTTTTGGTGGCTCCATTTACAGTAGAAAGAATAGCTTTAAATAAAGAGGCTTAACTAAACTAACCTAAACTAATATAAAAAAAGGGAAAGGGGAAAAAAAGTCAAAAAGTCTTTCTCCACTAATTTAATAGTGAGCTATTAAAGGCTCAATTTTAAAATTAAATTGTCTCTACATGTTTCGAAGGTAGTAACCTTCATCTTCAGGAGACCAAAGTAGTGCTGCAGTTATTATTAGCAGTAGAGAGAAAACTGTTGGTGGAAAATGACGTTGATGGAGCTTTTTTTATTTAAAAATATTTTGACAAGATATTAATAATTGAATGTAATCAGCATGCTAAAATTGGAATTGAAAGTGGAATGTTATACTTAAATCAAAGTTTCTGAAAAGACACTGTCAATTTGTGGTCGAATTTAAAGAGGGAAGAAATTCTTTAAGGGTATATAAAATATAAGATCTGTTTTTTTTTAATAATTTTATTTTAAATCAAATGCTATTGTTTTCCCTACATAATGGGACGAACATAACGCAAGGTGACGGGACCTTAGATCTCCAATAACTAATTTTACAAATGAAATTTCAACATTATGTAAGTACAGACATTATTAATAATTTTATTTCATTACTAATTACAAATTTCTTTCTTATTGCAGAATTTCTCATAAAACAAATCACAAACAAAAATCTTTCTCTAACAAGATCTAGAATGTCCTAAAGATCCTTTTTATATATCCTGACGTATGATTTTCAAATAACGAATTTCTTCCCTCTTTAAATTCGACCACAGATTGACAGTGTCTTTTCAGAAACTTTGATTTAAGTATAACATTCCACTTTCAATTCCAATTTTAGCATGCTGATTACATTCAATTATTAATATCTTGTCAAAATATTTTTAAATAAAAAAAGCTCCATCAACGTCATTTTCCACCAACAGTTTTCTCTCTACTGCTAATAATAACTGCAGCACTACTTTGGTCTCCTCAAGATGAAGGTTACTACCTTCGAAACATGTAGAGACAATTTAATTTTAAAATTGAGCCTTTAATAGCTCACTATTAAATTAGTGGAGAAAGACTTTTTGACTTTTTTTCCCCTTTACCTATATTTCAACTCCACTTCGAGAATGGACTATTTCTTTAAATTAATATAAAAAAGATGATTGTCGTTCCACCACCACTTTATTTGAAGAGATGAAAAAAATGCCTGAACAAAAACTATGACAAATTTCATCAGTATTAGGATGCAAATATTTTTAATACATCTTTATTGGGCAAATTCGGCTTCAGAAATATAGCCGGCCTTCTTTCTTATTGAATCACCCGGTACATAACCATTAGAAAATATATAAAAGCGCGTACCAGCGGCAGAATATTAATCTTGCATTAAGTAAGTGTTTTTAATTATCCGGAACTAAATACCATAAAACAGTAATTGTCTCTAAGAGAACAGTTATTTATTGTTCGCGTTATCACATTGTAAAACCCATAGACATATAATAATATCTATGGTAAAAACCAGAGCAAGGTGACCCAGCTTGGTCAGGTTAGTTAAATATAGTATAATAATCCCCAATTTTTTTTGCTACATTTCATCACGTGAGTCGAAATATCAATACCTGAGTCACGGGCTAGAGTAGACCACTATTTCGCATTACCTGGAATCAAGGATGTACTCTTATTACCGGCATATGCACAAACATTCAGTTATGCCCCAGTGATTTACCACCACACACAACCATCTGTTGCTGTGTGAAGCGTGTCGGTGCAACGTGACCCTTAACAAGGGTGTCGTAAGTTTCAGAGGCGTTGCTAGCTGACGTATTTCAGGTCCGAAAATAATAAAAATAGTAATCTTTATTTCACAATTATGCAGTGAGCTCAAAAAGGTTGGAATAAATTCGTTTAAAATTCAGGTGATTATTTTCTGGAAAAACGCTTGGACATGTCGATTATTATTTTTAATTGCGAATTTTTTGACATAAGAAATGTGTATACAGGTTGTCTCAAGAAGAACATATACCGTCAACATTAATTTTTTTAAATAGAACACCCTGTATAATATATTATTTTTAAATTCTACGATACATTCTAAACACTTTTTGTTTAACATACCATATCTCCAAAATCAACGGTTTTCGATATATTGACATTTTAATATTTTTCCGAAAAAATGCCGAGATCCGTGGATTTTTAGTTTTAATTGCGCATTTCTTTATTATTATTGTAACCTGTTACCTGAATTAATTTATTTTGACACAGATATTTACTTCTTGTCAAAAATTCTTCAAATTGTGTAGATCTATCTAACTTCAAGTAATTCTGTAAAAATGGCGCGGTTAAGTGAAAAAGATAGGATAGAGGTACTAATAATGCTTGGCTATGGAGATAGGATGCGAACCCAAACAGAAGTGTGTGAGTTATTTAACAATAAGTACGCAAACCGAGCACCAATATCTCAATCTGTTGTTAGTAAAATTGTAAAAAAATATAGGGATTTGGGGCATGTTAGAGACAATTATATTCAAGGTCGACCTAGAATTTCAGAAGATGTGCAGTTAAATGTCCTCTTAGCTGTCCAAGAAAACCACCATAGTGTTACTCGCGGTATTGCCACGGAAAATAATATTTGTCAAGCAACCGTATTGTATTATTTACACAAAAATAAATGGCATCCCTATAGGGTACAGTTGGTTCATGAACTTAATGAAGATGACCCGGATAGAAGAACAGAATTTTGCGAAATAATGATGAACAGATACATTGAAGATCCTCAAATTTTAAAAAGAATCGTGTTCTCTGATGAAGCAACGTTTACTCTAAATGGGCATGTGAATCGCCAAACTTTCGATATTGGACTAAGGAAAATCCGCACTGGATCATGGAGTTCCACACACAATACCCGCAAAAAGTGAATGTTTGGGCTGGAATTGTTAATAACCGGATTTTAGGTCCCTTATTTTTTGATGGTACGTTAAATGGCGAATTGTATCTAGAATTTTTAGAATTTGAGTTAATACCGGCACTTGCTGTACTCTATCCAAATCCAGATGAGCCAGACATTCCGAACAATAACTTATGGTACCAGCAAGACGGAGCACCAGCCCATTAATGGAATGATTTTAATTTTATTTTATATCTTCGTCTCTTTGATATAAATAGTACATAGTTCATAGTTCTAGGTTAAGAGAGTATCTGTAATTGGCAATATTTGCTGTTGATACTGTGAATGAATAAATAAATAAATTACACACGCCCGGTGCGTGAGTACTTGGATACAGTCTTTCCTGGCAAGTGGATTGGTCGACGGGGTCCAATAGAATGGCCGGCAAGGTCACCAGATTTGACCCCGCTATGGCATGAGGTTAGATTAATAGAGCCCCAGGTAATCCATAACGTTTTGGAAGAATTCAATTTTAACATTTATTAAAATAAAATCTAATATAGTCTATGTAAATATTATAGACTAAATAGATGTAAAGAGTTCATTTTTAATTGTAGTTTTCGTACCAGAAGAAATGTCAATATATCGTAAACCGTTTATTTTGGAGATATGGTATGTTATACAAAAAAAGTTTAGAATGTATCGTAGAATTTAAAAATAATATAATATACAGGGTGTTCTATTTAAAAAAATTAATGTTGACGGTATATGTTCTTCGTGAGACAACCTGTATACACATTTCTTATGTCAAAAAATTCGCAATTAAAAATAATAATCGACATGTCCAAGCGTTTTTCCAGAAAATAATCACCTGAATTTTGAACGAATTTATTCCAACCGTTTTGAGCTCACTGTATACATGTACATAAAATGAAATAGTGTCAGGATAAAAGCAAAATTATTCATAATTCATAATTTGTCTACAGTATTCTTCTATTGAATATGGTTTAATATCAAGAAGAGTTTTAAATAGCTATTTATACAACAAGTTACGAAATAAGGGTCTTTTAGGCACGCGACGTGAAAATTGTCCTACGAGGCGAAGCCGAGTTGGACAACACGTCATAGTGACTAAAAGACATTGTTTCGTAACGAATGGTATACAATATTTTTTCTACGGGCGTTTTATAATGATAAACTTAATTTATTTTATTTCATACTGTATTGTAAAACACACCTTTACATATTTGAATTTAGTCCAGAAAATAAGGTTTTACAGCAATAAGTCCGGTAAAATTTTTTTACCGGACTAGTCCTGTAAAATTTCTTTACCGGACTGAAATTTGTAAGTTTTAGTTTACCTAATCAATGTCAAACACACAATGTTTCCACCAGTAAATATAAGCACTTTTCAAATATACGACGCAGAATAAAACTTCATTATAATTTCAAAACATAATTATAATTTTCAACAGAACAGTATGAAATAAAATATTGTACGTCATTCGTCCGGCAAATCCTTTACAGTATTCGTTTCAAAATTCCAGACTCAGCTCCTTCGTCGCCTCGTCTCGAAACACTTCACTCATACTGTAAAAGTTGATTTACCGGACTTATAACGTAAATATCTATTACCAAACATTTTATTACCTGTTTCATTTACACCTTTCATGTCAAAAAAATTGACACTTCTTGTCAAAAAAAAATTCGAAAGAATTTTTTTGTCAAAAACTGCGGCAAATATTAAGTAAAAAATGAGTGATTTAGAAGACTCAGACATTGAAAATGCCGCAAATGAGGCAATGGTGAACCCTGTTTCCAAAAAATCAAGGAGTTTGTATGAGGGCACATGAGAAAAATTCAAAAACTGGTGTGAAGAAAAAAAGGTAAAAAACGTATCAGAAAAAGTTGTTTTGGCATATTTTTCACGATTATCCGATGCCTATAAGCCATCAACTTTGTGGAGTACTTACTCAATGGTTCGAACGATGGTTTATTTAAATAAAAATGTTAATATAAAGACATTTACAAACCTAATCGCATATTTAAAAAGAAAATCTACGGGGTATAAGCCCAAAATGTCGAATGTTTTTTTCAAGGAACAAATAGAAATATTTGTCAAAGAAGCAGACGATAAGAACTATTTATTGGACAAAGTCATTCTTATTGTGGGAATGGAGCATGTCGCAGAGAAGAACTCACATATTTAAAGATGAATAATATCGAAATTTCGGAGTCTTTAACTAAAATAACCATTCCAAACACTAAAACAAATGTTGCAGGAAGCTTTGTAATTAGCGAAGGCTCTATTGACGGCATCAACTTCTTGAATATTGTCCGAAAGTACGCCCAATTACGTCCAGCACACATAACCCATGAAAGATTTTTTATCACTTACAGAAACTCCAAATGTTCCAGACTTCCAGTGGACATTAATACCATCGGAGCAACACCAAAGAAAATTGCTGAGTTTTTGGGGTTTCCAAAGGCAAATGAGGGGTATATAGACGATTCTTTAGAAAACAAAATAAAAATTTCCGAGAAAATTATTGTTGAAAAATCTTTGGACGCTAACAACAAACGTGTTAAATCTAATGAATCAGAATGTTCTACCAGCTCTACTAGTGGCATGGGTTTACTTGATATTGCTATTGCAGATTTATTTTCTATTTCTAGTTCAAATTCCTCATCTATTTTACGAAGAGAAATATCTCAACGTACTGTTTTAGGTTACCCAAGCATTAATTTTAATAATATAAGTAACTGTACTTTTAATATTTATAATAAATAGGTAAAATTATAGTCTGTGTTTAGTTTTTAATTGTAAACAATTACTTTTAGGCACAGCGTGCTTTAAAAGTTTTTTAATCAACATTACCGCCAATAGCCACATCAGGTGGTGTCGCTTTTAGAATGTTTCGAAATCATTAGAGCACATCTAGTCTAGCGGTAACCCTACCGAAGCACGCCTCTGGATAATTATTGTTTTCTTAGGCTCGAGTGACCGGTCCCTGAAGAGTGCCTTATCGTAAGACAAGGGGGCACGCGCCACAGGAAGTTTATGAACGCGCGCGTATCCGTTCTTGGGCAACGGCGAAAACAATTTTAAATAATTAATTGTATTCAACTGCTTCAAAAGGTAATACACGTGATGGTATGATTGTTTTATATAATTTATGGAGTTGTCTAGAAATTCGGAATGGTCTTTATAATATTAAATTTTTTAAATCCGTCTCAAACAAACTCATTATTAATGCTAATCCCTAATGCCGATAAGACCCAGCGGGTAATCGAATGAAAGCAGGGACGCACCAAGCGCGGATCCAGGGGGAGGGTCATGGGGGTCATGACCCCCCCCCCCCTAACAACCAAAACAAACAGAGGAACACAAAAAAATAGTATTAATTATATTTAATTTGCTCATATTATTTTCCAATGCATGATAAAATTTAATTATATTGATCCGTAAAATGATTTATGAAAACTTCTTTTATTATTTTCGATATTTATTATATAATAGAATTAATACACAAAAGTAAAATATATTACTTTTTTGTCAGTGACCCCCCCCCCCCCCCCAAAACGAGGTTCTGGATCCGCTCCTGGGACGCACTCGTTGCTGATAGAATAAAAGAAGAATAGGTTGCGCTGCTTTAAGGTAATAATATATATAAAAGCGTGGAAGAAGATATTTTTTTTATCTACCTGTATGCAACAAAAGTGCCGTACAGATTTTCTATGTTAGAAAGAAAACGCAAAAACATATTAAACGTAATTTAATAATAAGTAAGAATAATTAAATAATGAAATAATATTATAACAGTATATAAGATACAATACAATTAAAATTATAACATATTAATTAAAACAAAATAGACATAAGTATACCTAGAAAAAAGTACCGCGTCAGAAATAGTTACTTTCCTAACAAGTGCGCAAAGTGATACTTTTCCGCACGCAAGTATAGTTGGACGAACGACGCGTAGCGGAGTTCGGATAAATTCTTGCGTGCGGAAAAGCACTTTGCGCACGTGTTAGGAACAACATTTTTCCTACGAGCTTCATATCAGATAACAACAAAAATAAAAATATGATAATTTATTCAATAATTTTTAATTTAACTTTAAAAAAAGAACTAGGTATAGTGCAACTAAAAATTACATAACAAAAAAAATAATAATAGAAAATTCAAAAATTACATAACAATAAAAAATAATAATAGGAAACTAAATTATTTGTTTATAACATTTATAACAAAAAAGCAATTGCTGACATTATGCAAATTGATAGCCGATGCTGTAAGTTCATTCAGTGGGTGGTTTATGGTATGACTTGATGAGCACTGACTTGGCGTGGAAGGACAGTTGTTCAAATAGGTCGATGAAGGTGTTAACTCAGAAGGATTTATGTAGCTTTATGAAGAAGGGCAGTTGTTCGTGGCCAATATTTTATTCGACACGACGATATTTGATTTGTCGAATCTTCAATGCGACAGTCGTCGATTTCCAGCCTCCGAGTCGCTTGACATTAGTGATTCCTGCTCCAGAATCGGCCAACATGGTAGCCGATGAACGACGGAAACTATATCCTGTATAATGCTTTGGATTTTTCAATTGTAGATATGCAGCTATTTCCGAATGCATCTTACCGAATGAATTTATTCCAATACATTGAGTACCGCATGTTCCTTGTCGATACTGCACAAAAAAGCGCTTGTGCGGAGTGGATGGGTTTCGCAAATTTGCATATTTATGATAGAGTTGTAAATAATATCAATTATTTGTTTTATTAGATACTACAAAGATTCTTGAAGTATTGTTTTTATTGTCAGGAATTTTCACGACTATCAAATTTCCTTTATCCTCTATGTGATCAACCATTATCTTGCAAAGCTCATCGCGCCTGCAAGCACCGGCCAACCCAAAAATGGTGGCGACTTTTATTAAAAGGTAAATTTGATCAGGTGCTTCTTCCATAAATCTGAAAACTTTAATTTTGTCAAAAATTTTGGCCTTTTTCGGACGATATCCCACATTTTGCTTTTTTAGAAACAATATTAGCTTGAAATATTGACTTAAATCCAAGTTTATTTTGATTTTAAGGACACTTTTTAACATAGAGTACTTACTCCATAAAGTATTTGGCTGAACTGATTTTCGTAAATCTGCAAAATACGCTAAGAAGACCTCCTCCTTAAAACCATTTGTCCCTTTGTTGCGGCACCAGTATTCAAATTGTTTATATTGCTTCTCGTATTTTTCTTGGGATTTAGCGGGCAATAAATTTAAATTTGCAGAGTTTGCGGCCTCTAGAATGGAATCTGGTAGCTTCTCGTCAGAGCTGCTAATTTTAACAGCGTTTATACTTTCTGAGAATTTGATGGAAAGAAAAGTGTCGGTGTTTGTAGATTCTTGTTGACATAGAAACGGAGGAAAAATCTGACATCATGTGCCAAAATCAACATGTACATTTATTGTTGCTTGGCAATATTATAATCATTTATCACTATACGAGGTAATTAAAAAATAGAATCTTTTTTCGTTTTAGGTTGAAATACGAATATTGTGAATTACGATTAAAAGGTAAAAGAGAATACACTTGCAACGGCTTCGCACATTGCATAAAATTGTCTACAGCTACTAAAATAAATATAAATATTCCCTGCCAAGAAGATTTTTGAATAGTGCTACTTTTCCGCACCCAAAGTACTACTTTGCGCACGCTCGTAGGAAAAATAATTATTACATTTTAATCCAAGTCAGTTTCACTGTCACTGTCGTCATCTAAGTTCACAATAATTCTCTGGGCAACAGATCTATATTTACGTATGATTTTTCTACTTTTTGAACATGCGCTCACAATTTTCCCAGCTTGTGTTTGGAATATTTTGCGTCTCTGACTGTACTAAAGCTGTCACAGAAGAATTTAAGCTTGGCGAAACATTATTCCTCCTTACCGATGCTTTCAGCTGGTGCCATATATGTTCAGTTGGGTTGAATATGCAATGATAAGGAGGAAGTCTTAATACGGTATGACCCATTTCTGCCGCCAAAGTGTCACAATAATATTACTTTTTTATTGAAAATTATTTTAAAATTTCGAGCAATTGCTTTTTTGTGTAATTTTCCTCAATATATCATTTTCCATTATATAGTCCTAAATGGTAACTTTTGTGTTATTGGAACACGGAACTTTATTAAACCTACTACTGTGGTAGCTCGCATTATCCATCACTATCACCCTATTTGGTGGTATATTCGGTAATAATTTGTTTTTAAACCAGTCTTCAAATAGTTTTGCCGTAGTATTATCGTGATAATTAACAAGGGATTACTTTATATTTTTGGCTGATAAGGTCAAAGCGTTTGGTATAAATCCGTTTTTTGTCCCAGCATGAATTATTGTTATACGCTTACCTTTATTTAATGGAGCTTTGGTTCTGCATTGACCCGATAAATCTACCCAACCTTTGTCTGGAACTTCGTGTGTGTCATACCACGTCTCGTCCAAATAAATAATATCCCTTCCATCCTGTCTATATCTATGGACTGCAATTAGGTATTCCATCCTCCATCCTTAGAGTCTCAAGACATCACTCTATTTCTGTATCATCTTTTTTTAATCTTTGCAATAGGGTTTTTAAAGTGGGGATCATTTTTTCCCTGTGCATGGCATATATTTTTCTACGAATTGTATCGACATCCGTCGCGTCCAGTTTCTTAAAAGTATAAGAGTCTTTCCTCTTTCTTTCCACTATAGGTTTATTTACAACAAACCACACTGTACTCACTGGCCTGCGTGTCAAAGCTACCGCTTCCTTCACGGCACCAAATTTTGAAAAACCACGTTCAAGAAGGGTGGTGTAAACGTCGAAGATTACTTTTTTTGTGTCGGCTGATAAATTATCACGCTTTAATTGGTTTTTATCGCGACCCGTAGATCCACTTGACGTACTGGTTTCTTCCCACGGACGAAACATTCTTAGATATCACTTTTAATTGGCAACAAATAACTTTTTGTCTAAACATCTAACTGAATTTTAAAACCAAAAATCAGCAAATTTAAATAACTAAAATAAACCTGTTTTATTTTACCCCAATTAGTTTAAGAGGATTACTGAGAAAATATAATAATATAATAGTCTTTGAACAGATCCATACCTGGAGTCCCCAGATCAGGTGGCCGAATTTTACTCCTCACACAATGGGTTATTATGACGGTAAGGGATTAGCATTTATAATGAGTTTGTATGATAGATAGACGGACTTTAGGTACTATATTTTTCAAAGATGGCCTTGATCGCGAGCTACACCCTAAGAAAATCATAGCCCAAAATATGTTAAGATTGTGCCAAATAATTTGTTTCCGAAAAGATTTCTGGAATCCAACCAAATCCCAATGTTTACACTGTACTACATAATAAAATATAAATATAGCGTAGGAAATTAGCAAAAATCTATTTTAGTTTCGATGAGTTTTTGGGAAAATTTGCAGAATATTTTAAGTAATAGGCCTAGAAAATTATTACTAATAAATATAGTTCATGCGAGGCCAGAGTGCGCCTTTTTTCAAATGTCAAGTGAAATACAGGTTATTAGATGCATGCTCTCAAAAAATGTTTTAACTATACATACAGGGTGTCAGGAAATAACTGTGACAAATTTTAAGGTATACATATTAGTTCTTATTTGTGAAGGTACGTTTTCTAACAGAACGTCAAGTTCTTCAGATAGAGACTGCGTATCGGAGTTTCCATCCAATCGAGGTGGTAAAAAGTATGGTCCAATAATATCGCCAATTCACCGAGAACTGTTGCTAAATACGACCTTCTCTAATTTTATGAGGATTATCGTCCGCCCAAAAGTGTTCGTTATGAATATTCATAATGGTGGCTCTTGAAAAAGAGGCTTCATCAGTAAATAATATGTTCTGTTCTATTGTTGCTATCTGCTATTGTATGCAGCAAGCAACTAGTAAAATCCAACCTTGACTAAAAACGACGGGGAAGCAGAGCTTGCACATGTTGAATATGATATGAGAATAGCTGATAAACATGAAAAACCCTCCAAACAGTTGATGCACTTGTTTGGAGTTGCACTGCTACATTCCTGGCACTAGTTAGAGGACCATCATCAAAGATGCAAAACCCTATCTCTCGAAGTATAGCCTCTTCTAAATCAGTGGACTTTTTCTCTTAGAATATCATAAGGAACCACCCCCTTAAGTTACGTACCGTACTTCTGAAACACCCTGTATATTATACCTACAAGACTTACTGGCCAAACCAAACACTTAAGCCGCTGCTAACTGCATAGCACAACTCAGTGGCGTAAAAACCGCCCCCGCAGGCCCCGCATTGCGGAGGGGCGCAGCAAAGCCAGGGGCGCTTTCAAGTCCCTTGATGAAAATAATAAATCAAATGAAAATCTACGAAAATAATAGTTTCATTATCACAATATTAAAGTTAAAAATAAACAATAATGAATGAGAAATAATGTAATATGAGTCGATATAAAATAAGGGTAACGTACTAAATCATAATTAACAATTTTAATAATTTAATATTAAACCCCAATAACAGTATAAGATAAAAGCTTGTTGTCATTATTTTTGTAACAAAAAATTGTTCTTTGTTCTCTACAATACTTTATATCCTTCTATATTAAACAACGCTTACAAATGACAATATTTTTTACTATAGTGTAAGTGTGAAGGATTCAGACAGGTGCAAAATAGCAGGGGGCTTTCAAAATTTTGCGGCGGGGCGCACATGCCCTTAGTTACGCCACTGGCACAACTAGTGTAGCCTTGTGGCTGAAAATCGCAACTGTGGGATCCGCATTGGAGATATCATAATGAATAAGCATCTCCTATTCTAATTTTAAACGCAAAAAACACCCTTAAAACATCAGCAAGAGGCCATCGGAATTCAGTAGAACTAGAAGTATACCAGAACTAGAATTTAACAATCAGCTTGAAAACCTTTTTTTACTTTCTAAATGCGTCTATATAGTAATACGCAATGATACACCCTGTTTGCCATATCAAAACTTAAGATATCATGTACAGGGCGGCAAAAAAATATAGAACACACAGAATTACGTTAAGAGGGAAGTACCCTTAATTTTTATTTTAGAGTAAATTGTTATAAGAAAACTTGACTGAGGACTACAAAACGTGGTCAGATACAATTTTTCGTTCAAATATTTTAATTTACAGGGTACCGTCAAAAAGCCTTTGGAAAATATTTTTTTATTTTATTTCTTTAACAGTTACCTGCAACAATTTTGCAACAACTATGTGCAATACTATAGTAACGAATATTGACATGTTAGTCAAAAATCATTTATAATTTTTCGACTTATTAACAAGAGTTTTCCGTTAGTTTCTTCATGGTTGTAAAGTTAACGCTGCAGGAGAAAATAGAAATGGTACTTATCGTCGGAGATCACTATAAACCTATTAGGGAAGCCGCACTCATATTTAATACTAGACACCCTGACAAAATGGTATGTAGCGCCACTATAGCAAACGTTATGAATAAATTTAAAGCTACTGGTTCCGTCGAAAATGTATTTAAGAAACAACACAACAAATGGTCCACAACAGAAGAAAATCAACTCAATGTAATGCAAGTGGTTATAGAAGACCCAAAAAATTCTTTAAGAAAATTGTCAAAAACTATTTTAGTTGACGTCAAAAAGTCTACTGCTAAGTAATATTTTAAAAATAAATAAATTTCATCCATATAAACCGAAATACATTCACATTTTTTTTTCCTATTTTGCGCGTGGTTCCAAGGCGAGTGTGAAGTTGATCCTTTTTTTGCAAGAAAAATATTATTTACAGATGAAGCCATGTTTACTTCCAACGGCGTGGTATGCTCCCAAAATTGTCTGTGGTGGAGTGACAACAATCCAAATTTTATAATCGAATGCCGTAGTCAATATTCATTTAAAACCAATGTTTGGTGTGGCATTTTTAATGATCGGATCGTTGGACCATACTTTTTCCGACAAAATATAAATGCTGCCATTTACCTGGACTTCTTAAGGAACCAGTTGTCTCAATTTCTTGACGAACTGCCACTAAATATAAGACGTACAATTTGGTATCAACATGATGGATCCCCATGCCATAGTACTAACACTAACTGGGTATTTGAATGAAGTATTTCCGCACCGTTGAATAGGCAAACGTTCAAATATTCCTTGGCCAGCCAGGTCGCCTGACATCACACCCCTGGACTTCTTTTTATGGGGCCGATTAAAAGAAATGGTGTATGGGCATTGACCTTTTCAGGGTTGCATGGAAGAAGAAGGGGGCATGTGGAAACATAATATTTCACTTTAAACTATGAGTTTTTAGATCACTTTTATCATGTAATTGCTAAAATATTGTTTATTATTCACATTCACAATTTATGTTTGCTCTAAGGAAATTAAATGTTTTTAATATTAATATACTCGTAGATAGGTTGATTTTAGAACATGAAATAATCTCGCATTATTTTTTTACGTAATTGGTTTTCAACAAGAGGTAATGAATGCTCAACGTGTTTTTGATAGTACCCTGTAAATTAAAATATTTCAACAAAAAATTGTATCTGACCACGTTTTGTAGTCCTTAGTAAGGTTTTCTTATAACAATTTGCTCTAGAATAAAAATTGAGGGTACTTCCCTCTTAACGTAATTCTGTGTTTCTATATTTTTTTGCCGCCCTGTACATGATATCTTAAGTTTTAATATGTCAATATTATTTGCGCATCAGGCAGAACTTTTTATAAAGAATAACTTTTTTTCGTAAAATCAACAACAAAGAAAATTCCCATATGTCTAGAACTTTTCTGGACACGCTGTATGTATATTAGTTTACTTTTAGGCAGTACGTCACTTGGTATGCATTTAAATCTAACCTAAAGTGATAATTGTATTTAAGAAGATGTAATTGAATAACAAGACATTCACCCGTATATTGTTGTGTGGTCAATAGACATCTAATTTTGGTTTTAACTTTACGACGCACCACATAGGTTTTAAAAAAGCTGTGGAATTTTTATTTTCGAAACGTTTAGAAAGCCTACCCTGCTTCGTTATTTACAAGTTACTGTACTACATCAATATACAGGGTAATAGTGAATGTCACGTAGATATATTTAAGGAAGTGATAGTGCTCGTCAAAATAAAAAAAAATGCTCATAGGCATGCTGTCGAAAAGGCTTAATTTTTGATATACTTTATTTTTTTTTAGTTTTCAACACTTTTACTCTGCTGATCTTTTTTTTTGGAATACCCTGTGTAAATACTGATATCATATTTTGATCCCCTACATCTGTCATCGTTTTCTAGTTTATTTTTTTAGTTTGGAAATTAACAAGAATATTGCACACCTGTAAATAAAAAAAAATTAACACGTGTGTCAATGTTTATTCAATACAATCAATTAAAAATGGGGAAATATACACCGCCTTAATTGTGACGTTGCACCAACCAAAAAAATTATAAACTAACCAGAACTGCTGATAATGACTTTCTCTTGCTAATATGACTCTTCGTCTCATAGACTGGCGAACTCTCTCGAATATCCCAGTACGGATCTATTTAAAGACTATTATATTATTATATTTTCTCAGTAATCCTCCTAAAATAATTGGGCTAAAATAAAATAGGTTTATTTTAGTTATTTAAATATGCTGATTTTTGGTTTTAAAATTCAGTTAGATGTTTGCATTGGTTTAGACAGAAGTTATTTGTTGCCAATTAAACGTAATATCTAAGAATGTTTGCTCCGTGGGAAGAAACCAGTACCCCAAGTGGATCTACGAGTCGTGATAAAACCCAATTAAAGCGTGATATTTTATCAGTTGACACAAAAAAAGTGTTCGACGCTTACACCACCCTTTTTGAACGTGGTTTTTCAAACGCAGGCCAGTGAGCACAGTGTGGTTTGTTGTAAATACACCTATAGTGGAGAGAAGAAAGAGGAAAGACTCTTTTACTTTTAAGAAACTGGACGCGACGGATGTCGATATAATTCGTAGAAAAATATATGCCACGTATAGGGAACAAATGATACCCACTTTAAAAACCCTATTGTAAAGATTAAAAAAAGATGCTACAGGAATAGAGTGTTGTCGTGAGACTCTAAGAAAATGTATTTTAAAAGACTGAAATGTGGCGACCGCAGCCTAGTGGTTAGTGTGTCCGACTACTAAGCCGAAGGTCCCCGGTTCGATCCCGGGACCATGCATCGATCTTTATTTATTCGGTCGTCACCTCGTGGAAGGCAATGGCAAACCACCACGTAGTAATTTGCCTAGTACAACCTCTCAAATAGTGCCGTTCGGAACCGGCGATAAACTGTAGGTCCCATATACCTGTGAAAAATCTGAAAAAGGCACACATCACAGGTATATGCGAGAGGTCGCCTACGCTCGAATGAGCATGGCACATAAAAAAAAAAAGAAATGAAAAAAATTAACAAACGACAAGTAATTATGGAATCGGTCCGGTTAGTTGGAGGATGGAATACCTAATTGCAGTCCATGGATATAGACAGGATGGAAAGGATATTATTTATTTGGAAGATACGTGGTATGACACACACGAAGTTCCAGATAAAGGTTGGGTAGATTTATCGGGTCAATGCAGAACCAAAGGTTATGCTGGGACAAAAACGGATTGGCCTTATCAGCCAAAACATAAAGGACTCCCTTGTTGATTCTCACGATGATACTACGGCAGAACTATTTGAAGACTGGCTTAAAAACAAATGATTACAAATTATACCGGCAATTAGTGGGATAGTGATGGATAAGGCGAGTTACCACAGTCGTAGGTTAAATAAAGTTCCGTGTTCCAATGGCACAATAGTTACCATTCAGGACTATATGAGGGAAAATAATATTTATTTTAGGGAAAATTACACAAAAAAGCAATTGCTCGAATTTTTAAAATCGTTTTCAATAAAAAAGCAATTTTATTGTGACACTTTGGCGGCAGAAATAGGTCATACCGTGGTAAGACTTCCTCCTTATCATTGCATGTTTAACCCAACTAAACATATATGGCACCAGCTGAAAGCATCGGTAAGGAGGAATAATGTTTCGCCAACCTTAAATTCTTCTGTGACAGTCAGAGATGTAAAATATTCCAAACAATAGCTGGGAAAATTGTGTAGCGCATGTTCAAAAAGTACAAAAATCATACGTAAATATAGATCTGTTGCCCAGAGAAAGAATTATTGTCAACTTGGATGACGACAGCGACAGTGAAACTGACTTGGGTTAAAATGTAATAATTATTTTTCTGACACCGTACATTTTGTAGGTGGGTTATTATATAAAAAAGAGCGATAATTACTAATTTTAATTTTTTAAAACTTTTTGTTTGTATTAGAGGGTATTTTTATTTTTAGATCCTATATTTATTATAACCCTTTATGTATCAATAATTTTTGTTTCGATTCAAAATATTTTTAAGAAAAAAAAAATAAATTTGTAAAAAAAAAACATTACCATGTCAATGTATTTTCCAATTTCTTAGTCAGTCACTGAAATAATTGAAATAAAAGTATTTATTTTAAAAAACTATGGTTAAGAATTTATTAGAATACTAATAATTTATATATTTTCCATTCCGCCGATAATTTGTCATTTATGGTAAAGCATTTATTAAGGCCTAAACGGTGTAAGCAAAACTTAGTGCTCATTACCGTGCCTTCACTAAATTATTAAAATTTGCCATCATCGAAAGTCTATTTCCGATATAACCGGATTAAGGGGATTCCCCTGTCATATTTTTATTCATGAAATACAAACATCGTGATTAGTGCTTCTCTAGATCGTAGATGAGAAGGTTGTTGGCCGAAGTGTTAAACTGTAACCAATTTATTAACATTACCGTGTGTGTTTATTTTATACTCCAGTATTACTAGAAAAAATTAAGAAGTATTTTATATTTTAGTGCCTGAATACAGCAAGATAAGGTAAAAACTATACTTTAGTAGGCTGTAGCATTTTAAACTTGTCGGGATGTTTGCTCATTACCATGTTTAATATGACTGACATTACCGTGTTTTTTTAATGACACGGTAATGTTATTATAACCACGGTAATGCCGAAAGCTATTCTTTTCATGCAAAATTTTTGTTTTAGATGTCTCGTTCAAGAAAAAATAAAAGTAAAACACCAAAAAAAGGTTTTAGCAAAAGTCGAGAAGATATCTTACGTGATAAGAGAGAAAGAGAAATAGCCAGAAGACAGAAAATTAAAAATAATCCCGAAGAATATGATAAACAAAGGCAGAAAGAAAGAGAACGATATCAAAAGAGAAAAACCGAAGGAAAAATTAAATTAATCAATGATCTAAGTGACAGAGAAAAACGACAAAAAAGAAAAAGCTGGGTGATTAATAATAAAACTTATCGAGAGAAAAAGAACAAGCTGAACACTTTGGAAAATGAAGTTCTTTGTAACACTCCTACCAATAGTGACGTGGACGTTGAGCAAATTCCAAATAATGAATTAAGAGAGAAAGAACGTAATTTGCAAAGAAAAATCAATCGATGGAAGGTAAAAGCATATCGTGATGCAGCTCGACAAAAGAAATTAATAGAAAGTCTCAAAAGAGAAAATCGAAATTTAAGGTCACAAGCTCGGTCACAACCATTAAGATTAAAAATAGCAACCGAATATACAAGCCCAGAAAAAACTACTGCAGACACATCCACTTTATCACACTTAACCCCTAATACCAAAGTTAACGATATTATTGAGAATGCTGGTATTGCAGTTCCGAATTCAATTCGTAAACAGCTACTGTTTGGAGAATGTGTCAAGCAGCAGCTCAAGGACAATTTTAAATCTTATAATGATCATCAAAGCAAGAAAATATTCGCAAAAGTAGTTGGAGGAAAAGTATTAAAAAAGTACAGAGTAACTAACGAATTAAGCATGTCAGATTATTTAAGTAAATCACGTAACAAAAATTATCGAAATCATCGTTTTTCTAAATTACTAAATATTAAAAAAGATGTTGTTGCATTTTACGAAAAGGATGAAAATAGTCGCATTTGTGCAGGCAAAAAGGAATGCATCACACATAAGAAGTTAAAAAAACAGAAGCGATATATGAACTACTCACTTCAGTCTTTACATGCGAAATTCAACAAAGAGAAACAAATTAAAATATCTTATTCGGCATTTTGCCGCCTTATACCTTTTTGGGTAATTCCGCCCCGAGTTGGTTCTCGAGACACTTGTTTATGCATTCCACATGAAAATTTCCGTTTAATAACTGAAAAATTATATAAAGAAAAGGTTATACAGGCAAGAAATCCCGAAGAACTAATTACTTCCATTACGTGCCAATCAAATAGAGAGGATTGTCTAAGCCGAGGTTGTGAGAAATGTAAGGAGACTCAAGTACCATTTAACAAATTTAATGGTGACATCAAATGTCAGTATCAAAAATGGTGTACGAAAAAAGAAACAAGAATAAGTAGCAAAACTGGAAAACCCATTGTTGTTCAGCTAACATTAAAAGAAGATATTTTAGTCTCCCACTACACCCTTACAAATGAATTATTGCAACTTATTCCAAAATACATGATCCATCTAAAAAACATATATCACCAGCATCGAGCTTTGTCTTCCATGAAAAAGTCTTTGGCTGATTCTGCACTATTATTGCATATAGATTTTTCGGAGAATTATGCGTGTAAATATTCCTCCGAAGCTTAATCAGTACATTTTGGTGCATCACGTCAACAGATTACATTACACACTGGTGTTGCTTATAACAAAAATTATAAACAATCATTTTGTACCTTATCACCTAGCTTGAGACATGATGCTAAAGCGATTGCCGCTCATTTGGTTCCTATCATTAGGCATTTCTTTGCTGTTTCAAATATAGACGCCCTATACTTTTTTTCGGATAGCCCCAGCACACAGTACAGAAATAAAACAATGTTTTCCATCATTGCCATGTACCTTCCTTCCGTATTTCCTCAACTGAACAAGATTTCCTGGTCATATAGTGAAGCTGGCCATGGAAAAGGTGCTCCAGATGGGGTTGGAGCCACGCTAAAAAGAACTGCAGATCGTCTGGTAGCAGAAAATCACGACATCCCGAATTTCAACGAGTTTTTAAAAGTTGTAAAAGAAAATGTATTTAACATACACATTGATACTGTCGACGATTCGGATATTAACAAAGTTGACAATGATATTGTCAAAAGCTTTGAAACATTTAAAGGGACAATGCATGTTCACAATATATCGTGGAGCAGGGAAAATAAAGTATTATACTTTAACAGATTGACATGTCTTTTATGCGAAATTGGCAAATCCTGCTGTCACTTCCAAGTTGGAGCCATGAAAACTGTTGTAGAACACAAAAATCAGGAAAAAGTTATAGTTCCCGTTGCTAAAAATGCTTTTGACGTCGATTCCAAATCCTCAAAAGTACCTTCAAAACCTAATATTAAAATTGATGACTGGGTGGCAGTTCTATTTGATTTTTGGTATCCAGGTAACCTTTCTTTTAAAGGCCAATTTAGTCATTTCTTTCAAGACCTTTTTTTTTCTTTTAGGTATTGTTTTGGCACAAAATGGTGATTTTTTGAAAATTAAATTCATGAAGAGAAAAGATAAATATTTTTGTTGGCCAGCGAAACGAGACATCCAGACTATACCAGCCTCCGAAATTTTATTTAAGCTTTCCAAACCACCTGTTCCATGCTCGGCACAACTTTTTTCCATTCCAGAGCACAAAATAATAGATAATATGGTTTTTTAGTTTTTTTTTTATAGTTCCTAAATGTTAATAAAGTTTGAATAAAAAATGTATTCGTGTACCTACCTATATGTTTACTTTATATATATTTGCTTCTTTTGACATTACCATGAAGGTAATATCGACATTACCCGGTTACTTGACATTACCGTGTAAGCTATTTCTCATTACCATGTAGTTTTTTGTCTTTTTATAAGAAATTTGAAAAAAAACTGGGTGGTACATACTATAAATGATATTATCTAAGAGTACTACATCAGCTTACAATTTTTTTTCATTAAATTTTGGCGCCATTGTAATGTCTCTACAACTCAACAAAAATCGCTCATTTATAAATAATTACCCAGGTATATGTATATTTTGTTTTAATTAATAACCGTCCTATATGTTATAATTTGAATTGTATTGTATCTTATACAGGGTGGCTGATTAGTGCGAGGAAGTCCAATATCTCCGTTGTTCTTAGAAATATCGAAATTTATTAAATACAGAGGTTCTATGATAAACAAAACCGCACATTTTAAAAATATTTTTGGATATACAGAATGCGCCAAAAAAGCAGGGCATCATGAAAGTATATTTTTTTAAATGGTACCACTAACTTTTTTTTATCCCATCGAATTCGGTATAAAATTATACATAAGATATGATATTTTATTTTGGTGATTTATACGACGTTGTCAGATTAATCAATTTTTCCTCAAATTTTCTCGGAAAACATCATATCAAAAAAAATTATTTTAAAATATTACTGATCTAAACTAAAAAAGAAAATTTTATATTTTTATACACCTTAGAGGTGTCCGAATGATTCTACCCGAACAAAGTATTAATATCGTATACAGAGTGTTTTTTACATCGGTACAAATGTGGCAATCTTTAAATAAATATTACTCGTTTTTTTCAAATGGAACACCCTGTATATTATAATGTCAGTTTACAGATAATTGCAACCACTTCAAATATGCAATTATAATAAATGCTCTAAAACGCATCGTTCTTTTAATATTTTATGTTTTAATTCAAAATGTAAAAATATCGGCACTTTCAATAAGTTGGCCATGAGTTAAACAAAAAATAATAAATTGTAACAACTGAATTAAAAAAAAACTATAATAAATGTTCAATATGACCTCCATTAACATCTAAACAGGTCTCTAAGCGTTCTTGAAATGATCTACTAACTTCATTTAATACATTGTTGTTGATATTCCGAAAAACTTGTGTTATTCGGTCCTTCATATTCTCTTTTGTGGTTGGTGGCACTTTATACACTTCATCTTTGACGTATCCCCACAAGAAGAAGTCCATTTTTGTTAGGTCTGGAGATCGAGGTGGCCATTGAAATGGTCCACCTCTACCTATCCATCTATCAGGGAACTCATTATTTAAATGTTCATGAATTAGTGCCGTATGGTGGACTGGAGCTCCATCATGTAAATACCACATTCTTTCTTTTACAAAATTTGGCAAATTATATAACAAGCGTGGTAACTCATTTTGCAAAAAATCCAAATAGACTAGTCCAGTTACTCGTGTTTCAAAAAAATAAGGACCGATTACATAATTTCCAACTATTCCACCCCACGCATTTAGTGACCATCTGGTTTGACTATGAGTTCTAATAAAAAATGGGTTGGCGGTTGCATAGTAATGAAAATTATGCCTGTTGACATTTCCATTCTTATGAAATGTAGCTTCGTCAACGAACAATACATAATTGAAAAAATACCTGTCTTGCTGAATTTTTTGTTGAGCCCATTCACAGAAAGTAACTCTATTTCCATAATCCTGATCGTTCAGCTCTTGCATCAGTTGAATGTGATATGGGTGCATTTTATTTTTACTTAAAATATTTTGTACAGTCCAACGTTTTATATCCGTTTCATTTGAAATTATTCTTTGGGAGATATGGGGATTTTCAATTACTTTCAGCAGCACGGTTAATTCATTTTCTTCTGTATAAACACTTTTAGTTCTTTCAGATTTTTCATATTCAACTTTTCCGGTCCGAGAGAAACGATCCATTAATTTATCCAATGCCTCTTTTCTTGGTTGCCTTCTATCAGGATACGTTTCCCGATAAAGCCTTGTAGCAAGTAGAGAGTTTCTGTCACTTGCTCCTAGTATAAAAACCATATCAACCAATTCGTCTGTAGAAAAATTCATAGCGTTTCAACAAAAGAAATTTTTGATCTATAATACTAATCTTAACACCATAAATACACCACAAAATATGTCAGAAATCTAAATTCATTATGATTATGACAGCACGTATTGTTGATTTTTGTTTAACTCATGGCCAACTTATTGAAAGTGCCGATATTTTTACATTTTGAATTAAAACATAAAATATTAAAAGAACGATGCGTTTTAGAGCATTTATTATAATTGCATATTTGAAGTGGTTGCAATTATCTGTAAACTGACATTATAATATACAGGGTGTTCCATTTGAAAAAAACGAGTAATATTTATTTAAAGATTGCCACATTTGTCCCGATGTAAAAAACACTCTGTATACGATATTAATACTTTGTTCGGGTAGAATCATTCGGACACCTCTAAGGTGTATAAAAATATAAAATTTTCTTTTTTAGTTTAGATTAGTAATATTTTAAAATAATTTTTTTTGATATGATGTTTTCCGAGAAAATTTTAGGAAAAATTGATTAATCTGACAACGTCGTATAAATCACCAAAATAAAATATCATATCTTATGTATAATTTTATACCGAATTCGATGGGATAAAAAAAAGTTAGTGGTACCATTTAAAAAAATATACTTTCATGATGCCCTGCTTTTTTGGCGCATTCTGTATATCCAAAAATATTTTTAAAATGTGCGGTTTTGTTTATCATAGAACCTCTGTATTTAATAAATTTCGATATTTCTAAGAACAACGGAGATATTGGACTTCCTCGCACTAATCAGCCACCCTGTATATTATTATTTTATTGTATCTCTGGATATCCTAAACAAATGAAGCTCTATGGTATGTCCTCTGCCAATCCGCGGGAAATAGCTAATCTGTTCGCTACTTTTTTCCAGTCAGTGTATTCCGTGACAGACAATCAGAACAGTTATGACACCCACTCATTGCCCCATACTAATATCCATTTGTGTAACGTTGAAGTCAATAGCGACATAGTCTTTGGGAAGTTGTCGGAGTTGTGTATTGACAAGGCTGCAGGACCTGATGGCATTCCACCAATATTTTTACAGAATCGTAGTCCGACTCTTTTCCTTCCATTGGGCTCGATTATAGTGTATAAAATGTATAAAGAAAAGTTAAGTTAAGTTAAATGTGTTTTTATCTTTTTATTTTTTTAGTGTATTTTTGATTGTATCTATTACTACTTTGCATTTTTATTTTGTGCCTGCTTATAGGGTTGTTAGATTAAGTTTTTTTATTGTACTAGTTGGGTTTTCAATGCCTGTAATGTATATGTCTGTGAATAAATGAATAAAAAAAAATAATTTTTTTTTTTTTTGTTTGTTTTATAATAATAATAATAATAATAATAAATCGTCTTTATTAGAAACACATACAGAGAAGGCGAAAATTTAGCTGTAGTAGCTACTCCTTTATGGCTCTTTTATGGCTCTGGTTGTACCAATTGGCCAGCATCTCTCTTTGTATACGCTTATGAGCTTTTTGTTTTTCCCTTTACAAGATTTACTGAGATTTATTTTACAATCTACTTCTAATCCTAAGTACTTAATTCTATTGAATTGATGCATTGCAATGTTGTATTTTTATTTTTTTTGCTTTCTTTTTATTTTTTTTTTTCATTTCTTAAATATCTAGATTTATTATCTTTTCTTTTCTATATTTTTCTTTCTTTTCTTTTTTGTCTCATTTTTTTATTATTATTATTCATTTCCTGTTTTTTATTTTTTTTTTTATTTTTTTTTCATAGTTTTATATTTCTTTTCGCAATAAATTTATATAATAGTCTGTATATATTAATATTATTTTTGACCAATAAGCTTTCTAAGTTAAATGGGAATTGAACATAAGTTTTAAGGTCCTTAAAAATAAATGAATAAATGATTTATTACTTATTATTAAATTACGTTTAAGATATGTTTTTGCGTTTTCTTTGTAACATAAAGAATTAGTACGACACTTCTGTTGTTTACTGCTTGCTAAACGTTTTTATATATATTATACAGGGTGGCGCACCCTATACGACGCGGTCGTTTAATGGAAAACGGCTGAATCCTTAAAATTTCTTTTTATTGGGTAAATGCAGGAACTTTGAGGGTACAATTTAAAATTATTTTGAAACATACCGGATGTCCCAAAAAAAAGATCCATATCAAAGTTATATTTTTTTAAATGGAACACCCTATATTTTATAACATTTTTGGATTCTAAGGACCAAACTAGGATAAGTAACTGTCATCTTCCCTATACCTAACTCTTTTAGTTTCTGAGATATTTTAGAATATGTAGAATTGCATAGTATATTTTAAAATTTAATATCTACTAGACACATTAATTTTGAAAATTCATATGAAACTCCAATTATCAGCTAAGTAAATGAGTTTCGTAAGTTAATAAAGTTTTGGTCAAAAAGATATACAGGGGGTTCAAAAAGTAATGTTTAATTGTAATTACATAGAAATCAGGTTAACTTCTTTATTTTAAATGGAACACCCTGTATATTATTGCGGCAAATAATGGCAAATTAAGTTGTCTTTCCAAATGTATTGGGGTTCCCTATATCTATCTTTAATAGTTTTTTAGTTTTTAAATAATTTATTTTTAAAAGTACATCAGTTAAGACATTTTAACACAATTAGGCTGGCGCGACAGGGTCGTTGTTACCTACAATGAATTTTTGTATTAATATTGGTTAAGTTAAATTATATTATCCATTAAAAAGATTTGCGATACCTACCTTTAATAGTTTTTCCATTTTTTAAATTTTATAATGAGAATTTACTTTCATATTTTTATTCAAAACTTTTTTTAAAATATCAGGGTGGCTTTGAAACAGCGGCCATATTCGTTTATAATTCAATTGTCTATTTTGTTATGTGCGTGAAAATAAAGTGTTATTAAATTATTACAATGAAGACTTATCCCTATTCAAGAAAGAACATGATATGATATTGGTAGCTGGTGAGTGCGAAGAAAACTGCTTTTTGGCATCAAGGCTTTACGCTCAAAAGTTTCCCGAGCGAAACCATCCAAACAGAGCCGTATTTAAAAGACTTCTAGAAACATTTCGAAGAACTGGTAGTGTCGCTTACGAAAAGGTAAACAGGCGAAAACCCATGTTGGGAAATGAAGAAAATGAATTTCTTGTAATTGGCTCTGCTATTGAAAACCCCCATATAAGCCAACGGAAAATTTTTCAAGAAACAAATATAAGCAGACGAAGTATCTCTAGAATATTTAAAAAACATAAATTTTACCCATACCACATTCAACTGCACCAAGCACTATACGAAACGGATTTTCACCGAAGACTTGAATTTTGTTTATGGGTTCTTGACAGTCAAGGAGAGGAGGAAAACTTCTTTGACTATGTTTTATTTTCCGATGAATCGACTTTTCATAACAACGGGCTAGTCAATAGACACAACTTTCACTACTATAGCGACTGCAATCCCAATTTTTTTCGTACTCTCGATCGCCAACATAGATGGTCAGTTAACGCTTGGGGTGGAATTGTGGGATCACATGTAATAGGTCCATACTTTTTTGATGGCACTTTAAACGGTATCAAATTTCGAAGATTTTTGTGTCAAGATTTACCTCTACTATTGGAAAATGTGCCATTAGAAACAAGAGAGAGAATGTGGCTACAGTTAGATGGGGCGCCTGCGCATTTTCAAAGAGATGTACGGCAATATCTAAATGCACATTTTCCTAACAAATGGATAGGGAGAGGCGCCCCACCAGATCTAACTTGTCTGGATTTCTTTCTGTGGGGATATGTCAAAAATATTGTTTATGATATCCCGCCAACAACTCCAGAAAATATGAAAGAACGGATAATAGCTGCCTTTCAAACAATAACTCCTGAGATGCTAATTAAAGTTAAATTGTCCTTTGAAAAGAGAGTCCTATGGTGTATTGAAAAGAATGGGCAACATTTTGAGCACTTACTTTAATTTATATTTTTTATACATTAGTGAATTCTACATAGATTAGTCAAAAATATTGTTATAATGTTAAAAAATTCGTTAGTTAAATAAATAATGTTTAAAAACTAGAAAACAGTTTAAGTTAGGTATAGGAAACCATAATACATTTTGAAAGACAACCTAATTTGCCATTATTTGCTGCAATAATATACAGGGTGTTCCATTTAAAATAAAGAAGTTAACCTGATTTCTATGTAATTAAAATTAAACATTACTTTTTGAACCCCCTGTATATCTTTTTGACCAAAACTTTATTAACTTACGAAATTCATTTACTTAGCTGATAATTGGAGTTTCATATGAATTTTCAAAATTAATGTGTCTAGTAGATATTAAATTTTAAAATATACTGTGCAATTCTACATATTCTAAAATATCTCAGAAACTAAAAGAGTTAGGTATAGGGAAGATGACAGTAACTTATCCTAGTTTGGTCCTTAGAATCCAAAAATGTCATAAAATATAGGGTGTTCTATTTAAAAAAATATAACTTTGATATGGATTTTTTTTTTGGGACATCCGGTATGTTTCAAAATAATTTTAAATTGTACCCCCAAAGTTCCTGCATTTACCCAATAAAAAGAAATTTTAAGGATTTAGCCGTTTTCCATTAAACGGCCGCGTCGTATAGGGTGCGCCACCCTGTATATGTTGTTATCTTAAAGCACCGCAACCTTTTATTCTATCAGCAACGAGTGCGTCCCTGCTTTCATTCGATCACCCGCTGGGTCTTATCGGCATTAGGGATTAGCATTTATAATGAGTTTGTAAGATAGATAGACGGACTTTACTGGCAGTCATCGAAGATCACTGGCAGTCGTCGGCAATCGCTGGCAGTCATCGGCAATCACAGGCAGTTGACTGCCAAAATCGGCAAATTTTACCTTAGTAAGACACCCCTCGATACAGGGTATCCTAAAAAGAAGTTCAGTAGAGTGAAGGTGTTGGTACCGCAAAAAATATAACATTCTGTATACTGCCGCTGAAAATTTTGACTTTTATTGTAAAGATTCCAAAAACGAATTACCAATAAACAAATGTAAAATAATTATCTCGAAAAAAAACGAAAAACAATAAAGCCCTGACACCCTGTATATCAGAAATTAAGCCTTTTTGACCCCATGTTTACGAGTATTTTTTTCCTTTTCTTACGAGCACTATCACTTCCCTACGTGACATCCATTAACACCCTGTATAACTAACCTAAGCTACTGGTCACGTAATAAAAATACCATTTGTAGCTATTAAATCCTACTAAATCAGTATTAAAGACATTGACCACTGCGTGCCACACAGCGGAAGTACCCTGTCCTAACCGGATATACGGTACCATATGCTTTGTGTCTGACACTGACTGTAATATTACCTAAAAAGACCTTGTGTATGTAAAAATAGTTTATTAAAAATTCACAACTTATACCGAGCGCACTTGGAAAGTACGTATCACGTAACAATTAAAATATGCACGGTAAACCATCAGCAAAATAGATTATAGTTAAGCCAGCGTTATTAAAACTATAATAAAATTAAATTGTGCTAATAGCTCGAGAGGTGGTGGGCAAAAATTTAGAAGACCTACGGGCTATAAAAGAAATAAATTTCAGAAGATTAACAACTTTCCTTAGCTGCTTTTCAATCATGTTGAAAAGAGAACTAGAACGTGTGTTTTAGGTTCCTTCTTGTATACTATCTATGTTTTTTTAATTCTGTATGACAAAATTGAATTTTTCTTAAAACTAAAAACTTTAGGACTTGACTGTTCAATTTTTCATTCACCTCTCTAAAAACTATACTATCTATGTTTTTTTAATTCTGTATGACAAAATTGAATTTTTCTTAAAACTAAAAACTTTAGGACTTGACTGTTCAATTTTTCATTCACCTCTCTAAAAACGAAAAATCGCAATTTTTTAAAACGGTTCCTATTTTTTTCTAGGTTGAAAAAAAATGTTGACCGAAATTTTAAATACCTTATCGGAAAGCGCTCCTCAAAAGATGTAAAGTGTATACAGGGTGCAAAAAAATTGAAATTTCTCTTTTCTTTTAAGTGTTCTTGCTCGTCAGCATCTCGACTTCAACTACCCTAATCGCTGGATTGGACGTGCAGGACCTCAAAATTGGCCAGCTCGCAGTCCTGATATTAATCCTCTAGATTTCTATTTATGGGGTTATCTGATGGCTCTTGTTTATAAAACTCCTGTACTAGATGTGAATAACTTGAGGAATCGGATAATTGTCAATTGTAATGTCATAAGTCATAAGGAATACTCCAGGTATTTTTGAACGTGTCAGACAATCAATGACAAATTGATTGCAGTCGTCCATTTTATCAGAAGGTGGACATTTTGCTCATTTACTGTAAGGTCGAAATTGTTTATTTTTTATTTTATCTCAGAAACGAAGCAACTTCGGACATATGTTCATAGGAACCTTTTTTCTTAAAACGACCTTACGTATCACCTTCTGAGTTTCGTACCGTAAAAAACACCCTGTATATCTATAGTATCAGTGGAAAACTTTTATTTTTTTTGAGTGAAACTTGTCAAAAAACGACGGGTGAATCGAATAAACTCAAGTATGAGTGAAAAAAAAATAGAAAATATTTCCTCGAAATATGTATTATTTTCCATCATATAGTTTGGAATTTCCACTTTTGTATTATTTGAATTCGGCACTTTACTTAGTTGGCGACTGTGGTAACTAGCGTTGTCCATCACAATAACACTATTTTTGGGCACATTCGGAAGCAGACGATTCTGAAACCAATCTTCAAACAATGTAGCATCCGTGTCTTGATGGTAATCCAAAGATGTATTGGCAATTTTCTTCGCAGATAATAATAGAGCGTTGGGAATAAATCCATTTTCTGAACCTGCATGTAATATCGTAATTATTTGTCCATTGTTTGAGAGAGCTTTAGTTTGACATTTGATTGCTGAATCGCTCCAACCTTTTTTATGAGTGTCGTGGGTATCAAACCAAGTTTCGTCCAAGTATATAATTGAACGATTTTCTTCCCTATATTGTCTGATAAGATTCAAATAATCTCTACGCCATACTTGTAAACGCTGCGATTCCATTAGTACTTGTCGTTTGTCAATGGTACGATATTTAAACCCATTGCTTTTACTATTCTCCAAAGGCTTGTCCTGCCACATGAAATGTCGGTTTCGTCTGCTGTAAGTACCTTCTTTAGCGTATCTATTGTTGGGACTATTTGTTTACTGTACATGTCATAAATTTTCCTCCGAATCAAGTATTTATCAGCTTCTTCGATGCTTCTCAATTTTCCGCTGTCACACCGTTTTTTCCTTGGCTGGATGGGTTTGGTCACTATATCTTTTACTGTCGTTAATGCAACTTTGGTCAAAATACTCGTTTCACTAAAACTTGCACTCCGGTCATACCCTTTTTCTAAAAGGGTACATTAAACGTTCTTTATGATGTTTTTGGCATCAAGTGATAAATGTTTTTTCTTCGTTACACCATAACTTCCGGAAGCAATATTATCTGAAGTTTTACACAGATCTGACATATTTTGGATGTTCGATAACACACACGAAAATACCTTTAACGCACAGCTTGACAAAAACCAAACGACTGATGAACTAAGATGAAAAGACTCTGCTTTATATTGAACACCTGCAATTTGCCATTAACCTACCTAATATACCAATATAATAACATAATTGATAGTAACGTAAGGTCCTTAATAATTAGTTTAGGCATAGATGATGTTATAATATTGTAGATTAGTATTTTTGTAACATATTATTTTATATTTGTTGTTTTGTTGAAAATAGCTAACCTAAACTATTGAAATTAGTAGGTAATCAGGACCTGTACTCTTTCAAAAGGCACTTATTTATGGCTGGGTTTAAATTTTATTGCGGTCGGGAAATCAACGAATTATTGTGGAATGGAGTACCTATAATCTTTATTTTACAAACGTTTATGAGTAGTATACTAGTATTACACTGTCAAGGAACTTTATCAATCTTTTAAGAAAATTGGCACGTGATTGTAATTAAAAACAAATGAAAGACGTGCATTAGCATACCTTTAGATTTCATGAAATCTATGACAAAAATATATAAATCTGTTAAAACAGAAAAGGGTGTGGGCTTTTAGCAACTACCTTAATTACTGGATTACTATTGGTAATAAACTTCCGTTACTCGGAAGATAAACTTCAAGTCGTAAAATTAAGCTCAAGTTCTATAAATAGAGCCGATGTTCGTGGCAGCGATCGAAAAAGGTTGTCTGTTTATTAGCTGCGATCATTTATGAGCGACCTAATTGAAAGATAATTAGATAGTGTTAATTAAAAAATAAAATGTCAGATAGAGACGCGAAGAACTGAAAATACCAACGAAAAACTTGTGGACGTTGACTGGGTGTGGATTTTACTTAACAGAATATTGTTATAGTTTGTTCGTCTTAGTATTAGTATATAATCGACACGATGGATCTTTGCCGGTACTTGCACGTGACTAAAACCATATGAATCTAATTTAAATCACGAGATCCAAAAGTCAAAATAAAGTCTAAGGTCATAAAGGTCAAAATTTTTGTTGCTAGCGGTCGAATTTGAATAAATAATAACAAATATATAGGTAAATACTTACCGCCAACACGAAAGTACGATAAAAAAATAGCTCCAAAAAGAACAATTTTTACGATTTTATTGAATTTCAAGACACAAAAACGTTTAAAAACAAAAATAAAGTACTTCGCAACATATTTCGTTTGGCGTAATGACTGCAATAGAACCCCTCATAAACGGCTGCCGCTTTCGCAGAGATGTATTAACCCACATTTATTTTTAATGCCATTTGTTATCAAAATTAATAAACTGTCTAATTAAGGTTTTCTAGAAACAACTTAATTATTAGGATATTTCTCAAAACTTTTTAGTTACAGGTAGGTACCTCTTTATATAGCTTATATAAATAGTAAACATAATATTCGAAATAGATTAGTACCTATCTATTTTACTTTGAAACAGTGTGCAACAAGTTAATATTAAAAGTATGTGGAGACCTTGGGATTCTTCAGCTAATGCGATATCTAGCTACCCTAAACATTCCCGGAAGCATTTATCTTCTGACGCCAGTTGAAAAATGTATGTGAATCGTTATTAAAGAGCCGCCACCCTCAAGCAATTGCCATTAAAAATACCAGTGAATTGACGCAAGTTCCATTATCGACGGTACGAGATATTATGCTAAAAGGATATTTTAAAAGAAAAGTTCGCAAAGATACCGGCAAAATGAAGAGCTTAGATGATTGTGACAAAGATTTTATTCGCTGGAAAATATAACAAAAATATCGAGAAAATGTTGTGCCCACGTTAGATTGTTTAAAAACACGGTTAACAACTGACGATGCAACGATATCATGTAGCAGGACAAGTCTTCACCGCGCTTTGCAAGAGATGGGATTTAAGCATAGGACAATAAACAAAAGATAAATTATTATTTAGTCCGAAAGATTAAGAAAAATGAGATTTCTGTACCTTAGGGAAATAAAAAAGTTTAGATCCGAAAAACGTTCAATAGTTTATCTGGAAGAAACGTGGTTTGCCATTCATGAGACTGTTAAAAAGAGATGGGTTGATGTAACTGAAAGATGCCGAAATAAAGCCCCTTCAAATAAAGGAAAACGAATAACAATAATTCATGCAGGTTGGGAGAATGGATGGATCCCTAATTGTTTATTACTATCGGCAAAAAATATATAGGATTCAAGTCTGGACTATCATGAAGATACCAACGCCGCTCTTTTTAAAAGCTGGTTTAAAGACAGTTTGCTTTCAAATGTACCAGAACACAGTGTTAGTGTGATGGACAATGCAAGCTACCACAGCCGGAAACTGGAAAAAGTGCCGAATGCATCGAGCACAAAATCCGCAATAAAGGAGTTCATGTTAAAAAATGACTTGTACTTCAAGGAAACGTATAGGAAACAACAGCTGTTTAAGTATTAAAGGCATTTAGTATTAAAAAAGAGTATGTGTGTGATAAAATGGCGGAAGAAATGGGTCACACTGTGTTGCGACTGCCACCCTATTATTGCATTTTTATTTATTAATATATATACACACCTACTATATACAGGACTTTCATTTCAATATTCTTGTAAAATTAGCAGAAATCTAACCTCTAAAGTTTTGAACTGACAATTAATATTCAAAATTAAAACAAAGAAAAATTATAGGGAATTTCCACGAGAAAAACTATTATATGGATCAAATACTGATGTGGTAGTTAATACAAGGAAAATATGGTGATTGAGATATGAGTGTAATCCCAAGCTTAGACAAGTCACCGAAAGGAAGGTCATTACATTAACCTTAAGTGGCAGACCGAGGTAGGGTAGGTGGTATACAGTAACCAAAACGTAGTACTTTTCCCCAATTCTTAAAGCTAAAATACCAGTCCAATATGCGGTAAACGTTAATATTTTTAGCCAAATTTGTATGATGTTATAGTGACAAAACTCGGCATGTTACAAAATCTTTTAAAATATGTAATAGATCCTCTTCTTGTACAATCTTTGGAAAATCAAGTGGATGAAAATGACACCCTGGAACTCAATATGGAGCTCCTCCCCCCCTTACGCATTACCAGTTATAGAGTGGCTTAACCCGCTTAACCAACAGTTCCCTAGCAAGTGAACTTGCAGACGAAGTGCAATAGATTGGCCAGCAAGATCCCCGACTTGACTGCTCTTGATTTTTTCCTTTGGAGAAAGATGAAAAATTAAAAATTGTTAAATATCTAATACGTGTTCCAATAAATATTGATTATTTTACTTTTCTTTTATCAATCGAATTATATAATATCTTAACAAAACAATCTTCACATTATTTTTATTATTATTATTATTAGAGTTTCGTAAATCAAATGTGATTAATACTGGAACTTAAATCAAATAACCATACACAATAAGAATAAAATGATAGAAGAACAAATTAAATCGAATTCCTTTATGCATCGTTTTATATTTGCTGCGTTTTCTATTGTTGATATGGCCTGTAATGTGATGTTATGCAAATATCTCAGAAACAAATTGAGATATTTATCTAACCTGAACGAATTGCTCAACTCTAGCATACACTTTCTTTAAGGCTAACCATTTTTAGACTTTGCATGCTAGTTCTTGTTCCTAGTAATAATTATAAAAGTAATGAAAAATAATTGGGATGTTTATTTTGGGAAGTAACATATAAGTAATTGCAGTGTTAGCAAGAAGGCCATTACTACAAATGATAAGAAAACGAAAACAATTCTTACATTTGTTTTTGTTCCACTAAATATAACTTTAGAAGTTAAATGGCTTGACTTTCGACATATTATCGTTTATTTTATGGCTTGTAATTTCCTAACAGTGGTCCTCGGTATTAATTACTTAAAATTCCTCGGCTAACTTGCCATTTGATATATTTTTTTGGGATTACTATATCTTGACGACGTCTAGACATTTTTTTTTTATTGTGTTCATATTGTGTTGTAATAATTAATAGTGTTATAAAATATAAAACAAACCGACTGCCAGAAAATATTTATAAAAGTTGTCTTAAAATGGCCATTACAAATGACTCCCAGATGTTTTCTATTTTATTTTGTCACCTTGGGTAAGCAGTAAATAAACAATAAGTTATTTCTAGCAGTGAAGCCAATCACAAAATTCGCATGCCTCCTCGTCAATTTTTTCGGATCTTCGGTTGTATATTAGCAGCATAAAAATACGTATTTTGTGAAAACGTTTTGGTACACTTGGAACTGTGCCATGGTATCAAATTGGGCGATGAGTAATGCTTGATTTTAGATGTTCTTGATTGCAGTAGATACACAGGGTGTCCGAAAAATACGTGTACAACGTTTGACGACAGACTCCTGACGTCAAAATAGGTCGATCTAAGCCGACTTAGTTATATCCAAAATTGTCTCGTTTAGCCGGTAAAGGGCGTCAAAAATTTGTAAAATGTTGGTTTTTCCTAAATTACGTGAAAACCTGCTAATCGATTTTAACGATTTTTAGTATGTAGGCTAATACTATAAAATGACGTTTTCTAGTAGTATAGTCATCGGCTGTAAATAAGTGGAAGTGTTATAAAAGTGATATAATACGTCAACATTTCTCCTGATTTTTTATATCAACGGCGTTATGACAACCCAGATATTTTTGTCGAGTGGCTGGATGTATTTGGAAGCTATTTTACCTCTTCAATATTTTTCGTTGCATGAACTGTTTTGCCAGAAAAAAATATTTACAATTACCTGCATACATCAATTATTAACAGTAATAATAAAACAAAGTACAACAAAGTTGGAAGTATGTATTAAAAATATTGTAAGAAACTAAGTAAAACGAAAACATTACTTAAGCAAATGTGTAAAATGACCGCCATCTTGCTAAATACACTTATTAACACTCCTTAAAAAATAATATTGGACCCTATTTAATGTGCCTGCATTTAAAATCCGCGTCAATAAATCATGGCGTGTGTTTACCGGAGTCTTGTAAACTTCTATTATAATAGCGCCCCACAAAAAGAAGTCACACATATTTAACTCCGGAGAACGTGGTGGCCATTTTACTGGTGCATCATTGCCCCTTCCAATCCATCGGTTGGGATATTGATGGTGTAAGTATTGCCGAACGGCAACGGAAAAATGGGGCGGGCACCATCATGCTTATACCACATTTCCCTCCGAAGTAAAAGGGGCAAATTTTCCAGAAGAATTGGTAATGTGTCTTGCAAAAAATTTAAATAAATATTTCCATCTAACCTGTCTGGAATAACAATAGGACCAATAAGGTAGCGATCAATAATACCTGCACAAATATTTAATTTAAATTTATGCTGATGATGTGCAACTTTAATGGCATGTGGATTTTCATCGGAATAAATATGTTTGTTGTGCAGATTGGTTACTCCAGATCTTGTAAAGCACGCCTCGTCAGTAAACAATATTTTTCTACAAAAATTTCGATTACGGATTCTTTTGTTTCTAATAAAATGGGGGAATCAGTCGGTAAAAGTTCCTGGACTTTTTGCACGTGATATGGATGTAACAACTGTTCTTTTAAAACCTTATTGACAATCGTTTTAGGAACATGTAACTCACGTTCTAAGCGACGGGTACTGGTACTTGGTTCTTCTTCAACTCTTTCCAGAATGTTCTCTTCTGTTTCCACAGTTCGAGTTGTTCGCATACGACCCCTGCCTTCAAATTATTTCTCAAAGCTGCCCGTTTCCCGAAGATGACGCTCGATATTGGCAAATGTTTGATGGTTTGGTATTCGACGGTTAGGAAATCTCTCCATGTAAACCCAAACACTCTGACGCCCATTTCCTTCACAAAACCCGTATACCAGGAGCATGTCGACCTTCTCAGAGTTCGTATAATTTTCCATGTTTAATGGTAAAATGAACTTGTAATTCAAGAATGTTGATCGTATACTTTAGTCAATTTCATAGACTGGTTACAATTTGTCAATAATTGTCAAATTATTAAATGCCATAGCAACAAAGTCACTAAAAAAATTATTGTTACAGGTAATTTGATTTTAATTTTATTACTAATGTTAATGCTCATCCTACGAGAAATATTGAAGAGGTAAAATAGCTTTCAAATACATCCAGTCACTCGACAAAAATATCTGGGTTGTCATAACGTCGTTGATATAAAAAATCAGGAGAAATGTTGCCGTATTATATATCACTTTTATAACACTTCCACTTATTTACAGCCGGTGACTATACTACTAGAAAACGTCATTTTATAGTATTAGTCTACATACTAAAAATCATTAAAATCGATTAGCAGGTTTTCACGTAGTTTAGGAAAAACCAATATTTTTACAAATTTTTGACACCCTTTACCGGCCAAACAAGACAATTTTGGATATAACTAAGTCGGCTTAGATCGACCTATTTTGACGTCAGGAGTCTGTCGTCAAACGTTGTACACGTATTTTCCGGACGGTCGGTGTTTGGAAATGACGATGACAAATTTGAAGGTATTCGTATGATTCTATTCGTATTATTTCCGGACACCCTATACTTAAATACTCCTAGACTTTTCAAGGCACTAAAAGCACCCTGTAAATTAGATTGAGCCAAAAATTAGTTCAAACATTTTCGCCAAATCATCCGGTATTAGTAGGTGTTAAAATATCCGATTATCCCTTATAAAACTTTCCGCTCGACGACCTTTTTATCGGCCCTTCAGACCCCACAACCTGTTAAAAAGGGTTATTGTTACGATCGGTATTCGGGAAGTACATTTAAATTCAACATGCGGGCGGGCCCCTGTCAAATTTTCCCAGCCTGTATGAAAAGAGTTGAAGGGGGATAATGATAATAATCTCGTCGACGCATTTACATCCGGGTTTTGAAGGATTAACCTGCTATAACACCAAAAAGAAATAACGCTTATATTAGAAGCGATTAAAAAGGATTTTAAGAAAATGGACTAGCCAAATTTTCCTCGTAAGAAAAACAATTTTAGAAGTTGATTCATAAAGATATGCACGAATTTTTTCATCAGTTTGTATTGGCTTGAGTGATCAGTTCTTCACATTCCAAATGACAATGAACATTTAACTAATGTATAAAAATATTGCATTATCAATTAACAGAAAAGTAAGTTAAATATTATGTAACACTCCATTGGATACGTCGTCGTACAACCTTCTGGTCGTACGTCGTACGTAGTCATCTATATAGATGCCACTGATCCCTCAATATGGATATTGGGTAATGTCTTTCTATATTGAAAGATTGGTCATACCTATAAATTAATTATAAACTAGCCTGAACTAACCTATAATACGACTGAGCATCCAGAGAACGAGATATTGTAGCTATTTCGTTGGTAGAATGGACACTTCTTAGACCCGATTCAAAACCCATAGAGTTTGAAGTCATACACCCTGACACTGGTGAATTGACTAATTGCAGAATGGGATAATATTCATTAACCATTATTTAACCATTTAGTGACTTTGATTGCTGACTTGACCCTTCCTTTTTCAGTTTGTGCAACCCTGACAATTAAGCAAATCATCGGACCTGAATCAGTAGAAGACGGTTCCATGGACGATCTAGTCTTGGACTGCGATTTCGAGGCGGACGGCGAAGAAGAAGTCGTCCTCAAATGGTTCTTCAACGGCTTGGAAGACCAGATCTACCAGTGGATCACCAGAGCAAACCACTCCTATGCCAGGGGACCCTTAAAGAATCTGATAGATGTGAACTACAAAGTGTCCAACGATCCCAATACTATGCTGAGAGCTTTGAAGTTTAAGGACGTCAGTCCGGCACTTTCAGGAAATTACACTTGCAAAGTTAGCAGTGAGGCGTCGGATGTGTTTTTGACGAAGCAAGTTATCGTTTATTGTAAGTATAAGATAAGAATGAACTCCACAGGAATCTCGTAAACCCTCGGGCATGCAGAGATAATTAAATTAGAGAAAAGTAGCGCATCATTGAACTCTGAAATGTTTTCTAATTTCAAAAATTCAATATTAGGAATAACGAAAATAATAATACACAAAGACGGATCATCAATCATCCACCAAATCACTCGTTATCACTCGTTATTTACTTCGACAGCAATGGGTTGAATGTTCCAGTCTATCTAATCCATGTTTTCTTTCATATCATTAATATCTCGCTTTCTGTGTGCCAAATTGGATTTTTCCAAACATCAGGAGCAGCAGTATGCAATGATTCTTTCCACATATTCATACAATCAATTTCTCTACAACCAGGTCAACTAAATATTTTTCTGTTGGCTTATGTCTGAAAAGAATTTTAGTTTAATATTTAAGAATATGTTTAAAAAAAAGGGCATACAAAATGTCTTGTACCAACCTATTAACGATTTGTAGAAGTTCAGCTTTCTGGCATTCTGGATCTCGTGTCTGTCATCATTAAGGGCTTTCATAAGGGAGAATATAACTCGGTTTTGTTCTGTGATTTAAGCAAAGCTTTGGATTGTGTTAATCATAACATCCTTTTGAGAAAGCTTAGGGCTTATAAGTTCTGCCCTGACAGCATTGAACTGCTCAAATCATATCTCGAAAATAGGACCCAGGTTGTGGAGGTATCTGGAGTGGCATCATCGGAGAGCGTAATTGAAGTGGGAGTGCCACAGGGCTCAATTTTGGGGTCAATACTGTTCCTGATATACATCAATGATCTGCCGGCCTTTGATGCAGAGGCGAAATATACGCTCTTCGCTGATGACACAACAATCTCCTTCACTTCTGATACTTTGCTGGGGGCGCTCGGTGGTTCGCTGGAGGCCGAGGGTAGGGCTGAAGAATGGTTTTATGCAAACAGACTGCTTTTGAATAGAACTAAAACCAAAAGGGTAACCTTTACATTAAGAGATGTCAGAGATGCTGAAGGTTATGATAGCACGGAGGTCAATAAATTTTTGAGTGTCACTGGACCCCAAACTTCAGTGGGTCGCTCATGTAAACGGCACTGCCAAAAAACTCAGCAAGAATCTTTATGTTCTGCGTAATCTGTGTGCTTGTGTTTCACCGAATATCTTAAAAACTGCATATTATGCAATATTCCACTCGCATATATCATATGCGATACTTGCATGAGGACACTCCCCAGATGTGTGTAGATTGTTTGGTTTGCAGAGGAAGGCTGTGCGACTGATGAGTGGCATCGCATATTGGGATGACTATAGGGGGGCCTTTGTGAGTCTTGAGATACTAACCTTGCCCTGTTTGTATATTTTGGAGAACCTTTTATTTGTTAAACGGAACATAGAATCATTTCAAATTCATAGAGATGTCCACGATTATGGTACACGAGGGATATGCCAATAAATTTTTTAAAAAAGGAAATCAAATTCATCCTGCTTAGAAATGCATTTTATTCCCATAATTAGTTTTTTAGTAGTAGTAGAAGTAGTAGTAGTGGACGGGGGGGCTTTGACGCCAAGCAAGTAGGCCAGTTTTGACCCTTTTTGCCAACCCCGTTTTAAAGTCTGGGTAATGTCAGCCAGACGGGACCTACAGTTTAACGTGGGTTCCGAATCACAATATAACCGACAGATGTTATTCTCGGCACAGTATTTTTACGGTCTTGTTATTATTAACGTCTCTCCGCTCACCACAAACCTCGACGAGCCGGCCCTTAAACGCCCTTGTGTGCAGCTAAGAGAGTTATGTATGTCGCGGGGACCCTCGAACCATCCGGAACAGCATCAGACCCGTGCACTCGAGACTCCGCCGCCAATTCTTTGGTCAAGGTTTTTACCTCAACCATACGAATATCAGGCAGTGTCCGACATACACCATCCGCCCCACCGATCATCCTTTATTTGGCTCAAGGGTCCCTCCTTCGACAACATGCCATTTCTAGAGTACCTACTAGACTGAAGTGCCGTTGAGAATTTGTCGGTGTGTGTTGCATACGCAACACTACGTAGTATGGTGACCTGGGCCCTGCAAACTGAAAAAAGTCTGCTGGGCCAGCCCGGGCTTGAACCAGGTACCTGTAGCATGAATGCTGCCACGCGACCAGGCCGCCACGAGTTTTTTAACTATTTTAATACTTTAATGTAAAGAAATAGTCCATTCTCGAAGTGGAGTTGAAATATGGGGGCGCCTTTCTTTCCCCTTTCCCCTATTTTAATACTTTAGTTTAGTGTTTTTAGATGTGATTTTGTCCTTATATTTTATTTAGAAACGCATTATATCCATTAAATTATGTCAAATTTAGTTATCTTATGTTTTCTTACATCAGCTGATTGATGACGTGCATCAGGTTACATGTTTCGCCAATATGATGGCATCATCAGACCTATAAATATGTATATTTATATGTGTTATTTATGTTTGGAGATTGAAGGTGGAATTCTTGAAAACGAAAAATAATTTTATTATAGAACTGTAAAAAAAATATTAGTTAATACAGACTTGTTAGATTTTTTAGATAAGCTTCTATAAATTTCTAAATTGTTCAATAGTTATAAACAATTGTAAACGTTATCCAATTGCATAACTGAATTTAAATGGTACGTTAGGTTCAAATAGTACCTATGCGTTTTTTGAAAATAATCTATATTATAAATATCTTAGATATTTTAAATAAGCTTTGGTTCATACGTTTCTAACGATTTGTTATTAGCTTATTCTTTTTATGTGCCATCATGTTTAATATTTATGCATTTGAAAATTAATCTAATGTTATTGTAAATAATGGAATATAAAAAAATTGTTTTTAAAGGCAACTAGAGTTTGTTTAGATACAACAATAAAAACAAGAACAAATTAAATATAGTGCTAATTTGCATTGATGATGAGTTTTTTTAGTCCGAGACTTCTAACAAGAAATAGCGTGATATGTCGTTGGATTCATAATAGAAAGTAGTGTTTATAAAGCGTAAAATAAAATATTTTACTATGTAAAAAAACGAAAGTTGATGATGGTTGCGATAAAACGAAACGTTGGATCGAAAATTTAACTAAACATTGTTGTAGAAGATAAAAGGTGGCAATGAGAATGTAATATTTATTTTGACATATATCTTCAATAGAATCAGAAAACAATAAGAACAATATCGCAAAAATCCGGGTTTTCCGGAATATCTTCGGAATTTTTGAAATTTCAAAACATGACGTTTCCGAATTCGGTAATGCGCCACTTTTCTCTAATTTAATCATCTCTGTTTGTCCGATGGTTTACGAGATCGCTGAAGAGTGCATTTTTATCTGTTGTGCGTTTGTCTCTTCAGTCGCTCTATGAAATCTGTTTATGCTGCTAACTATGACAAATAGTTTAAAAACTAACTGGCTCTATTATTATAACAATTTGTATACAGAGTGAATTTCTGACGTTACCCTTGGACATATTTTTACTTTCTTGACTGCCCCACATCGTATGTAAAAAAAAATTGTATACAGGGTACTGCAACATTGCGTCGGGCTTTCATAGCTCCTAAACGAATTAAGTTAGAAATTTCATTCATATGTGGGCTTATACTGTATCATAGAGTGTATTTCAGGAAACTATGTTTGCAAATACAGGGCTGCCCAAAAAAGTATGGTAACATAATGTTGAATTTTCTTAAATGGGTATTATTATCCTTTATAAATATCTATAATTTTGTGCAATTTGCTTTGGTAGTTTAAGAGCAATAAATTAAAAACTAAGATAAAAAAGTTTAGCGGCTTTCAAGAAAAAACAGAAAAAAATCTGAAAACATTTTTGGTAATCACGGCATTGTACAGAAATAATGACAGATACGATGAGTTAAAAAGTTTTCATCAATTTTATACAGGGTGTTCTAAATAAGGTTTCAAAAGTGAGTCATTAAAAACTCATTTTTCTCAAATTTTTCAAATGGAACACCCTGTATATTTTAACTAATGTAACGTAAAATTCATAAACAAATATTTTTTGCAATACAAACATGTAGGTTATTTCCAGCCGTTTACGAAATAATTGCAAATTTCGTAAATTCTGTTGTGTAAAAATTTAAAAGGAACGTTTATTTTATCAATTAAACATATTATATAAACTAATGTTATAAACTACAATAAATGTTCAAAAGGTCTTCCATTTTGATCTGTGCATAAATTAATACGCTCTTGAAAAGATCTATTTACTTTCCTTAACATTTCAGATGGTATACTACCAAACACGTCCCTAATTCTTTGCTGCATATTAATGGCAGTTGTCGGCGGATTATTATAAACAATTTGCTTTACATATCCCCATAAAAAAAAGTCAAGCTTTGTTAGATCCGGCGATCTAGCAGGCCAGTGTGTAGGTCCGTTTCTACCGATCCATTGGTTGCGAAAGGTATCATCAATGTAATTTCTTACATCCCGTGAGAAATGCTCCGGAGCTCCGTATTGCTGAAACCACATCCTATTTCTAATGGGGCAACGTCTGCCAGTAAACCTGGTAAATCATTTCGTAAAAGTTTAAATACATGGGCCCATTAAGATGATCGTTAAAAAAATATGGACCCATCACCGTATCACCAATAATTCCTCCCCACACATTCAAAGACCACTGGTGCTGTTGATCGATTTGTCTCATATGTCGCGGATTTTCTGTGGAATAATAGTGAAAGTTATGCCTATTGACACAACCGGTGTTATGAAATGTGGCCTCATCAGAGAATAAAACAATTAAAAAACATAGGAGCTTCTTGAAATTTAATTCTTGTCCAAGCACAGAATTCGAGTCGATTTTGAAAATCTCTATCGCTAAGAGCTTGACGGAATTGAATGTGGTAGGCATGAAAACGATGCTTTTTTAAAATTCGTACAGATATTTCGCTAATATCTACTGCTTTCCCTATTTTATTTTAGCTTATGTGTGGATCTTCAGTAACTGTTAATAATACTTCTAATTCTTTTTCCTCATTGGTGACAGGTTTTGTTCTTTTTTCTTTTGTGTACACGACATTTCCAGTTTCAACACATCTTAATAATAATATTTTAAAACTTTTTTCGTCAGGCTACCTTCTCTCTGGATAACGTGACGCGTAAACTCTACTTGCTAACAAGCAATTTTTTTCGCTTTCGCCAAGTGCAAAAATCATATCACCTAACTCCTCTTTACTATAATTCATTTTAATATCTTATACTTAAGCGCTAAGTACTATTAGCCTTAAATGACAACTTTTTTGAATTAATTAAACTTGTCAAGTTCTAATAAAAATGGAATCCCTATCGTATTTCAAAGCCTACCAAGATTTTTATGCGTAACCTTTACTAATACATTATTTTGCTGTTATTTGAACAGAAATGTTAAGGGAAGTAAATAGATATTTTCAATGCGTATTAATTTATGCACAGATCAAAAGGGGAGACATTTTGAACATTTATTGTAGTTTATAATATTAGTTTAGGCATATGTTTAATTGATAAAATAAACGTTCTTTTTACATTTTTACACAACAGAATTTACGAAACTTGCAATTATTTCGTAAACGGCTGGAAATAACCTACATGTTTGTATTGCAAAAAATATTTGTTTATGAATTCTACGTTACATCAGTTAAAAATATACAGGATGTTCCATTTGAAAAATTTGAGAAAAATGAGTTTTTAATGACTCATTTTTGAAACCTTATTCAAAACACCCTGTATAAAATTGATGAAACTCTTCGATTCATCTCTGGACTCCTTGTCATTATTTCTGTACAATGCCGTGATTATCAAAAATTTCAGATTTTTTTTTGGTTTTTCTTCAGAGCTGCTAATTTTTTTTATCTTAGTTTTTCCTTTATTGCTCTTATATTAAACTACCAAAGCAAATTGCATAAAATTATAGATATTTATAAAGGATAATAATACAAACCAAAATTTGCAAGAAAATGTGTCCCATTTTAAAAAATTCAACAATATGTTATAATATTTGCAGAATTATACTGTTGACTCTTACTGCCATAATTAATCTATCTGTATAAATCCTATTGTATACGCCTCAACCTCTTTAAAGCTGAATAAATGGGATCAGGATCGGCTTGAAAATGTACCTACACCACATGATTTATTTTTATAATTTAAAATAAATAGACAGGTATTTTTAGTTTTAGGTACCTATAATAAATGCAAAATAATGATAACAATTAATGATAATTGAAAATAATATAATTTCAAAGTATAACTATTAGGATAACAAGTACATACAATAAAAATTAATTAAATTCTTAAAAACTATTGACAATTTATTCAAAATTTAACTCTGTATCACTATCTTCATCTAAGCCTAAACTTATAATTAAGGGTTGAACATTTGTAATAATAAAATTGTAAGAATTTTCCACGTTAAGTACATGCTGCACACAGTTTTTCCAGCTGTCTGCAGAAATTTTTCTTACTTCGTTTTTAATTAATTCTACTACAGATGCATTTAATGTAGGAGAAATATTATTTCTCCTAATATTGGATTTTAATTGGTGCCATATTACCTCAATAGGATTGAATATACAATAGTATGGAGGAAGACGCAACACTGTATGTCCATTTTCTGCTGCAAGTTTGTCACACTCGTATTCCTTATTGATTTTAAAAGCTTTTAATACTTCTAGCAGTTCTCGTTTTTTGTAAATTTCTTCAAAATATAAATCATTTTCAATCATAAAATTTTGAATTTCTGCTTTTGTATTATTAGAATTGGGAATGATTTTTGCTTGCCGACTATGATAACTAGCATTGTCCATTACAATGACGCTTTCAGGTATATTTTTAAGGAGTTAATGTTTCAACCAATCTTCAAAAAGTTGTGCGTTGGTATCTTGATGGTAATCTAAAGAAGAATCTGCTATGTTTTTAGCTGAAAGCAACAGACAATTTGGAACAAACCCGTTCTCTGAACCAGCATGTAATATTGTGATTCTTTTGCCTTTATTTGATGGTGCCTTGGTTTGACAATTTTTGGAAGAATCATCCCAACCTTTTCTTGGAGTGTCATGGGTATCGAACCATGTTTCGTCCAGGTAAATAATTGGACGATTTTTTTCTCTAAATTGTTTAACAGCTGTTAAATATTTAAGTCTCCATTCCCGTAAACGTTGAGATTCCATTAATGTTTGTCTTTTATTAATGCTTCGGTATTTAAAACCCATTTCGTGCAATATTTTTCTAAGACTTGAAAGGCTACACGAGATATTTGTTTCGTCTTTAATCAGCCGCTCTTTGAGGGAAATCAAGGTGGGTACAGTTTGTGCCTCATACATTTCGTAAATCTTTCTTCTTAATAAATCCATGTCATTTTCGTCAATGCTTCAAAATGTGCCAAAATCACTCCGATTTTTTCTAGGATTAACAGGTTTAAGTACTATGTCTCTTACCGAAGATAAAGGAGTTTTCATAGAGGATTTTCAGGAGTAAAGCATCATCGAATTAAAATTTCTACTCAACAAAGATTGATACACATTTTTCATTATTAGTTTGGCATCGGTAGATAAATGCTTTCTTTTAATGACACTTGAAGATGCCCCCCTATCAGCACAATTCCAAGGACGCCACATTCTACCACTAATAAGTCCAAATAAAAATTACTCGCCGGAAAACCACTAAAGACTAAAATTATTCCGACCGATGTAATGGTGGTCTTCAAGTTGGCTTTCGCTTTGACTCCTTTTGTTTTTCGATATATCTTTTCGATGACATTTTGGATTTTTTTAATTTAAAAATCAGTTTGTATTTATATATGCATCAGGCATAGGTATAAATTGAATTTGTACCTGGTCCGGCTCTACTCGAAAAGGTTTTAAAATTTGGGATTTCCTTATTTATTTTATGGTCAAAGGGATAATGAGGGTTTTATTGCAGTCTAAAGATCAACGATATAATTCTACAAATACTATACCACACTTTTTTGGGCAACCCTGTATATGCAAAAATATTTTCCTGAAAAAATACACTCTATGATACCGTATTACCCTCCTATGAATGAAGTTTATAACTTAATTCGTTTAGGAGCTATGAAAGCCCGACGCACTGTTGCAGGACCCTGTATATCCTTTATTGCTTAACTTTAATAACAAATTTACATGTTAGCTATTAAAAGTGATTTCTTATTCTAACTCGTGCCGTCCTGTTACCCATGGCTGGTTACCCACAAAGAACGGCTGTTGTTCTTTCCTCTATGTATTACGGTTACATCAAGAATTTACTTAGTTTTACAGGGTCGTAGTCAGCTGTATTTTCTACTATTAATTTCCGTGTGTTTTTGGTTGTTGGCCAGATAATGCCTCCCTATTGGCGTCCTTTTTTTTATGATGAGGCACAGCACTGCAGGATAAATCATTTATGGCGCTCTGGGAGCGTGTGCGCAGGAAACGATTCACGTGGGTCTTGAATCTTTGGAGATTATACTCGTTGGGGAACACGATCTCAGGGAGGTCGTTCCATAGCGATGACGTTCTCCAGATGAACCAATTCTGAAACAGTGTCGTTCGAGGGACACTAAGCTGAACCACGTACTGGTGGGCTGCAGTGGCTCGTCGTGTATTTCTACCTCCTAAAATTTGAATTAAATATTTTCAGTTGTTTTTCGGATTTTGCATTGTCACACTTTAATATCCTCATCTTGTATATGTAGCTTCGCTGATGACAGCACGCTATTCATCTTTTACTTTTGATGTTCAGACCCCGACAGCAAGAAGTCTCACATCTCAACAAATACTTTGAAGAACTTTGGTCTTGGGGTGAGAGTAACCAAGTAAAACTTAATGCTAAAAAATTCCGTTTCTAAAATAGTTAATATTAAAGAACCAGATATAGTAAGGGCGGGACATCGATTCCCGTGGCTTCAACTAAATTATTGGGCGTCAATTTGAATGGTCATATGTAAAGGGCACTTAAATTCAGCCAAAAAATGCGCATATATATGCCTTGTTTGCCTTTAAAATATGCAGTTATATGCATTTTTTTGACCAAATATGCATACTGGTTTGCAATATTTCTTAATTTATTATAGTTAAATAGAGTAAAGAAACAAACTGGGTTTTAAAAAAGATGTTTATTTAAAAAAGAAATGCAAAAAAAAAACAAAGAAAAGTATAAGTAAACAATTTTTTAACCTGAAATTGTATAAAAGACATTTATTACTAAATATTTTTCACAATTTTCAACTAAAAGGGATTGTCTTCTATCAGTAAAAATATGTTTATACAAAGAACAGTTTCTTCCAACATCTACTGATGTAATCGGACAATACTGCAACTTAGGTAGTAAAGTGTAACGCCAAGATACAACTTCGTTGGATGGTTTACCTTCATAAATGCTTTTTACTGCAGTTAAGTATTTAAATCCAATCCATTTTGTGTCTTACTTGACCTCCTACTTTACCGAGAATATTGTTACGCTTAGCGGAAAAACTTTCAACAATACTAATTGAGTCTCTTAAACTTAAATTCCTACTCTCCAACGAGGATAGCATGTCTGGTATAAAACTGAAATTAACCTTAATAAAAACAAGATCTTTACCTACACTTGCATTTTTTAACAACTCTTTACTTTACACAACACACTGCGAATCGTCATCTAAATCCAAAATTAGTTCTTTAATGGTTTCGAAATGTTCTGCGTAGAATATTGCGGCCTTAATCCATGTTCCCCACCTGGTAATTACAAGTTCTGGAGCTAAACTAACTCCTAATAATCTCTCCCTATACATCTGCATTCTTAGAGGTGCTTTTAGAAACACTTTTTTTACATTTGCAATTAATTTATTTACTAAAGGATATTCAGTACTGACGGTTTCTGCGACTCGGTTTATTCCATGTAAAAGACAAGTCACTACTTTTACCATATACGGTGCTGCAGCAGACAAAAGCACTTCTTTTCTGGATCTTGGTAAAAAAAAGCTCGATAGGGACTGATGAATAAATCGAGTTAAGGTCACATTATTAGTTTTGTCTAGCTGCTTAGAAGCTATTAAATATGGATTTGTTGCTTTATCTTCTTGAAGTGCCAATCATAAGATTTGCGACATATGTGCGACAAGCATCTGCGCTTTCATCAACAATAATGTGAAAAAAATTATCACCCAGTGAAGCTCTAATTTCTTCTAAAAAGGTTTCGTATGTTGAATGGATATTCTTCTTTCTACGCGTGGATTCGTCAGGAATGGTTTGTTGACAATATTTTTGCAAAAATCCTCTAAATTGCGGATTTTGCAATTTTTAAGGGTATGTTTGCTGCGACCAAATCCTTGCATAATCCTCCTTCCTTTTCAGAGTTCGATTTTTCATTATAATTTTGAAATGCGTTTTTTTACACTCAGCTGAACTGGCTCAGATTTCATTTTTTGTAACTTTGATTTTTGCAGCGGTGTTTTCACATGTTGATCGATTTGGAACTTCTTTTCACAAACAATAATTGTTGTACAAGCTTTACAGAATACTTTTTCTCCACGAAACTCTAACTCTGGGAAATTTTTAATCCACGAAGACGTTTTCGCAACTTTAGACATTTTGAACACAATATACCTGCAAACCCCGGAAACCCCCAACAAATACCTTGTGTATAACCAAAATGTAAATATTAATTATTATATAATAATTATCTTCAGATTGGACTGGACATTAAACCTATGAGTCTGCGATTTTTCATGACCGGGCGATTTTAATTTTTTGATAACGCCGAAAACATAAAAATATGCTCATAAAATAACAATTTGGGAAAAATATGCATTTTATTATAAAATTGGCAAAATATGCAATAAATGCATATACAGTCGTTGGTATGTATGGAAACGGTCGATTATTTCTTAAAGCACAACAGCTAGCAAAAAATATTCCAGACAAAACTTTTAGGGTCTTTTATAATCTATTAGAATTTTAAAAAATTAAGTATACAGGATGAGTCAAAAAGCCGTAGAGAAATAAAGTTACTTTTTTTTTTTAATGGAACACCCTTATATCTTAAAATATTTTTGGATCTTATATAAAATTAAAATTATTTTTTATTACGTGTTAAGTCTAACCCTAATAGTTTCCGAGGTATCGACTTTTGAAAAATTACACTTTTAAATTTTGACAGCTTCCAGCTTTCTAACGGTACGTCTTAGGGTAAAACGGCAGTAGTGTAACTAGCGGGATACTGTGACAGCGGATGGCATGTGTCCATCCGAAGCGACCAAAGATTGGATGTGGTCCTACTTCTTCGCCGAAGAAGTGACGTAGCTCTACAAGAAGTATTTCTTAGACTAAGAAGTGATTGACAGTGACGTAATTAACCAGTGGCTGTTGACCAAAAGGACCCTATTATATATGTGTTAACATGTCTTAAGTGGATGTATGGATGAACATTTTATTTGTGTGCTAAAGAAGTGACGTAATTCTATAAGAAGTAGTTCTCAGCTGAAGAAGAAATATCGACAATGACGCAATTTACCAGAAGGTGCAGATGTTGGTCAAAAGGACCTTAATAAAATTACAGGTAAGTTCTTGTAAGCTGATGACACCTGTATGTGTCAAGTATCCATACATAGCACCACATTTAGGTGAGACCCTACTGGCCAAGGTGAGGCCCTACTGGTCAAGAGAAAATGACGCAATAGCTAGTAAAGTAATTTAGCATGCCTGTGGTTAAAATTATTAAAATATTAATATATTTATCTCAGAGAGAGGTCAGCTTCAGGTCAAAATATTTCTATTTATAGAATTTATACAGATAAATGTGTGTGTATATAAAATAAAACAAGACTTAAATTATTTCACATTTCATGTTTTTATTAAATAATAAATTTATCTCAGAGAGAGGTCAGCTTCAGGTCAAAATATTTCTATTTATAGAATTTATACAGATAAATGTGTGTGTATATAAAATAAAACAAGACTTAAATTATTTCACATTTCATGGTTTTATTAAATAATAATATATTTATCTCAGAGAGAGGTAACCCTGTAACAAATATTAAAAAACAACATAAATTCTTCTACTTATAAAATGTATACAGATAGATGTGTGTGCATGTTAAAATGAAACAAAACTTAAATTATTTTACATGTTTTTATGAAAAACAATAATCCCTAAACATTTACATTTTATTTATTTTATTTTTTCTTCTACAAGTAGTCAGTCTAACAACATATTTAATCCTTTGTTCCTGTATAAGTTCTTCTCTTTCCAAACAAGCATTCAGGTTTGTGAAAATTTTGGTATAATTTTTTAATTGATCTTTTAATATCACCTCACATTGACTCCATTTTTCATCTGTGGCATATAATTCATATACGGTATCAGTTAGGTTACTCCTTAAATTTGCTATTTCTTCTTTATAACCATTTATTAAAGCATAAGCAATACTATTTTTTTCCTCAAGATTTACAACTTTTTTACGTAGTAAGAGCATTGTTGATTCAAGTTCAATATTATTTTATAAAATTTGTACTTGGTTGGTATAATTTACAGAGCTAGTTAAATTTGATGTATTATTTTCACATATTTTAAGTTTTTCCATGCATTCATCAGTAACCATTAACTCGTTTTCATACAAATCATTTATGTTATCAAGGTGGGAAGCACACTCCATATACAAGTTTAGACTTGTATTATATAAAACGTTATAGTCATCTCTTAGATAACTACATTCATGTTCATGCACATGTGTTGTGTTATGACTCACATTTGAATTTCCATAAACAACCACTATGAAAAAGTAATACACAATTGTGAAATATTGGTAGAACATTTTAAAGCTTGAAATGTACTGTTTGACAGATTGATTAATACTAATAACGTTATTATTGATGGTACCCTTTTTTATTGTATTGTTTCAGGTGATAATTTTTTTCTTGATGACATTTACTGTGTGAAATAGTGCAGTTTTTTGATAACCATAAATTGCTTACATTAATTTCTTGGTAGCACAAATAACATTGGTTGCCTTCTTTTACCCTTTCAAATTCTTCTTTTTTACAACCATGTACTATTCTAATACATTTTGACATGGCTGGTTGTCTCAAATGTATTTATTTCTGCTTCTGCTGATGTCAGACACTTACTGAGATAAGAATGTGTTATTACTTCCAATAAAAGGGGTAAATTGAAAATGTATATTTTAGTCTAACTTAAATCCTCAAAACATGCCTGTACCAATAAAATTTAAGTGTCCTAAATGTAAGGGTGAATCAGATGTACCACGTGGTGAGCCATGTCTAGCTTGTGAATGTCAACAGCATTTTAAATGGATGGATGGTGCAAAGCATGTACCTTCACATTACTATGATGGACAAGAAAGAAAGGGAGATAGGAGGAACACGAGAAATAACCAAGGAAATTCTTAATGTTATAACCCTTGTTGTTGAACAATAGCAAAAATAAAAGATCAAAAATATATTATTAATTAGTTTTATTCTTAATATACCAATTTCTTAACAAAAATACATTTTCTCTAGCACAAAGTAAATTATTACTGTAATGATGAGTTTCACAATGAAATTTTTTTCCTAAGTTTAATTTTTTATGGCTATCTAAGTTAACACAACCCATATCTAATAAATCAACAATTGTATTATTATAACAAGTTAATTTACCTAACCATCTTTTTTTCTCTAAACCCTTAACAAATATTTTTTCATGTGGTTTAATTATCTTGCTTAAATATAGAGCAATACATTCTAAAGGTAAATAATTTGAAAATATAGAAGGTGAAGGTGGATACTTATCACCTCCAGAAGAGAGCTCATCATCTCATAAAAGTCCATGCACATTCTTTATTGTCCAATCAATATGTTTACCAAAAGAGTTGCTTAAATAATACAAATCAAATGGTAGCTGAATATATTTATGAAAAACTTTACCAGTTTTTATATTTATTATAGCAATCTCTCGACATATAAATGAAGTATTTTTGTACTGGAATCCTTGTACGTCAACAATATACATTTTCAAAACACTTTCACTGTACTGGTTAGAGGGTTGTAATTGACTAGACGATCATGTAAAATTAAACAATAAGCTGTAGTCTTCTCAGGCACTGTTTTGGTGGTTTCAAACTCTATGCGGATATCTACAGCTCCACCTTTCAGGATATCTTCACCTTGCCGCGAGCAGTCAATAACTACTATTGGTGCTGTACTTTTAAATCTTATTGGGTGCATACAAGGTTCGCTGTTGTATTTATAGTAATAGGACTTTTGAAATTGCGCAAACATCTCATACAAAAGAGAATATTTATTGTTATCAAAGTCTAAATTTAAGCTGTCGTAGGGAAAAACTTCAGAATTTAAATAGACTTTTAAATTGTTTAAATTGCAATGGTTAAAATGACTCATATTTTTAGCGATATTGTTTTTCATATCAGTTTGCAGGGAAAAAATAATAAAACGTGGTTTCTCCAATAAATTTGAAGATTTTACAGCCCAGGTGTGGTTTTTGGCTTGCTGCAGCTGTGGATATTCATGCAATTCCCAACTTCTAAACGCAATCGATAGGTCCCTGTTGCTTTCAAATTGTTTTAGTAGCCTTAATTTCTGATTGTCGCTTACGGTAACATGTGGCATTTTCCATAACACTTTATTTAACGATATTTTATACGTTTCTTTTTTGTCTTCCATCTGGATCATTCCATTTAGGTCTGAATTACTTCTTATCAGAATTAATTCTTGGCGCACGTTCATTACAATTTTATGAAAATCTTCTGCGAACCCCAACAACATTTTTAAAGGGATGCAAACGTTGAAATTACCTTTAGCATCCAAAAGTGAAGGATTTTTTTCCTCGTTCCATCCAGCATTTTGCAAAGTGTCACATTCAGTTTTCGTATAGGAAGCATACCCTTTCATAGTTGAAGTTATTCCAGGATTTCTAACCCTATCGATAACCACTCCTCCTAGTTCATATCGAATCTCATCAAAAAGATAAGCAATTCCATTATTGGTAAACCCTACATTATTACTAAATGTATTGTCTTCTTTCAGTAGTTTTCCCTCAATATATAAAAAACTTTGACTAGGTAAAGTGTACAGGTGTTTGTATGGGGATTCTAATCTCTTCATTATTGTTGAAAGTTGTTGATGTAAATGGCTGGTGTGTGTGATATTGATAGCTAACTATTGAATCATCATGGATGACACTTTCATTAACTTTTAAAATGTTATAACTCATTTTCTTGTCTATATTTACATGTACATTTAATTAAAATCCAAATTCTTTGTAGATGTGTGCGAATATTGCACTTAAAATGACACCAAAACCTTTTTAATTTCTTAATTTTTTCCTTAGTTTAAAACCCAATGAGAGCAATAGTTGTTTATTTTCAGGTGTTACTTCTTTCAGCAGATGTTTTGAACTGATTGGATCTAGTTTGTTTGTAGGGTTTTTATACAAATTGTGATAAAAATCCGTAGGTAAATTAAATGAATTGTGACTGTACAAGAAAACCATTTTTTCTCTTCACTTATGCAACTCTTTTTAGATGCAAACGTGCTGTAACCAACTCTTTTCTGAAATTGATCAAATTTCCATGTTGATCAGTTATTTTAAGAGATATTTCATCAATGTAGCGCGTGCTTATTGGTAAGTATATAACATTGGATGGTTTTTCCACTATTTTGTAACCAGGTGATACAGTGGGGAAAAACATGTGGATAATATGTACTGGATGTCCATTATTATAGGAATTGGTTACTAAATTACATTCTAGACATATAGAATTAACTTTAAATATATCTACAGGATTGTCTGAAATATGACTTTCATTCGCTTCTAGCACTTTCTCTTCAAATCCCAATAAACTACCAATAGAACATTTCTTGGTAAAATCGATTTTTTTATTACATTTGATTTCACATTGTAAGGTATTACGATTCTCAGTTATAGACAGTTCAACTGGATCTGTTTCTTTGTTGTTATTTTTTAAATAGTTAATCAAATATTGACTTATATCTTTTACTTCATATGATCCGTGGGGTATTACGACAATTTTATCATTCCCATAATAAAAAACATTATTTGAATCATCAACATTTGGGATGGAATTGTAACTTTCAAAATTTATTAACCCCAAAACGTACTCTTCATTTTCGTTTAATATAAGGGGAGGGTATATTCTTGCAGCAAGCTTAGAATCATTTCCTGATAATGTAAACGTGTAGGACATATTTCTTTTAAAACGTTGTTATCTTGACAAATAAATTACAATAAATAAAGCAAACACTTATTAAATCAACTATTTATTAGACTAATACAGGGTGGTACAAAAATTTTAAACATAAATGCCCACAATTAATTGAATTATATGATTGATATGGTGTATGGTTATAGAATATGTGACAAGGTCTATCTGAATGGAAATATTGTTGAGTCTCCAGTGGTGGTGGTAGATTACCGAAACTATCAAAATAATATATGCTCCCTTCATACTTCTTGTATGCAGTCCAATGTGTTCCAGGTCCAGAATTATTATCTAAATTAATTACTTCAGATTCAAATTTTCGAATATTTTTCGGTAAACGATCTTTCATAAAAACACCTCGAAAATATGGTATTTTTAGTTTTTTTGCATACATATTCAAATCTAAATTGGTTAGAGCGGTTTTGGGCAACACTAACGGTAATTTTTTAACTTCGTACGCGGCTTGAAAAAAAGTCCTAAACCAGTTTTGTAAGGTTTTAAATAAAGCCTCTTTCCCATCGCTATGGCTTCTATTGTTTTATTGTGACGTTGATTTTCAGCAAGTTGTTGTTTTGCAGCTCGTGCATCTGTAACAGCTTTAGCAATTCCAGCAGCACCTCCACTTAAAGCCCCTAGTGCACTAAGACCAGCAAATATCGGTATCAGAGGTAATATTCCACCTGTTTTTGGAATTTGAATTGTTCTTTGTGGATATTTAATTTTACCAGTTTTATTTTCAATAGTTTTTAGAGCCATATTAAGAGCAGTACTAAGAGTCTTGGGTTGTTGTTTTATTAGATCATTTTTAATCTTTTTAGTTATAGACTGAAAACTTATCAACTTTTTTTTACATTTTTTACTTTTTCTGATTTTTCTCTTTTGCTTCTGTTTTTTAATACTTCGATTATGAGGACGCTTCACATTTTTTGTCTTTTTACGCGTAGTTCCTACCATTATTTTGTATTTGACTGTTCTTTTAAAATGTTCTTTACATACTAACACTTTAAAGCTAAGTGTTCAGCTATATATAATTAATTATTATTTCTTTGTCTTTTTTGTTAAAAAGTGTTTATCCTCATCATCAGAAGAAAAATTATAGTCATCATCATCATCATGTTTTCGTTTAACTGCAAGTGTTATTGAGGGTGAAGATTGTAGTGTTAGTTGATTGTTTTTTTTTAGCTTTTTAATGGTGTTTATGTCATTGTCACTAATATCATGTGTGCTAAGGTCTAGTTTACGTTTTCTAGCTGGATTATTAGTGAGTTGAATAGAGCTTGATAACTCATGATTAATTTTCTTTTCCACTAACTTCCTTTTCTTACTAACACAATCATTATCATCATCATTGTAGTCTAGATTTCTCTTTTTTATAGGCTTTATTTTATCAGAGATATCAGACATTTTTTGTTTAATTTTTTTTTCATGATAATTATCAATATGATCTAGTCTCTTTCCTCCTTTCCTTCGTTCCTTTTTATTTTTATTGTTTGTACTAACCATTTTTTCTGCTAAAAATTCCATTTTTTTTTATATAATTATGCATAGCTTTTATACTTTGCTGTATTGTTCTCGAACTTTGATTCATAATGTTGAGCTGTTGTCTTTTACTTGCAGACTGATTTGTTTTAGGAGGAGATTTTAATTTATTTATTTTCTGAGTAAAATTACTGTTACCATAACTACCCATACCTAATTTAATTTTACCATGCATAGCTGCTGAAACACCTGCAGCAAGTAATTTTTCTTTCCAAGGGGTATCTGATGCACCTACTCTAGTTAACGCTCGTTGCAATAGAATTTTGTCAGCTTGATGACGATCGAATAATTCCTTTGATTTTGAATAGGCTATATCATGCTCCTTGCAAGCTTCATCCAAGGGATTAATCCCCTTATCCCCACGTGCCAGTCTTTTTTCCAATTTTGTTCCTGGACCACAAAAATTATAACCAGGTAAATGCATTTCAAATGGAAGTTTATTGATCATAGAGTTTAAAAGACCTTCTCCTTTAAACTCATTATTATTTAAGTAGTATCTCATTTTCAATACTATTACAGGGAGTATCTAACATAAACTGCCTATATATATCCGAAGTTTGGCTTTTATAACTATTTGCTATTTGAATTAAAATGAAGAAGGTTGTTAAACAAAAAACTGCTTTACCAGTTAATAATCATGATATAACTAAAACTCGAAAGGTTAAACATAGTAAATTATTTCCAACTACCGTTCGTTGTATCAATATAGGACCCTCAGGGTCTGGGAAAACGAACTGTATGCTAAGTTTACTTGAACATCCTAATGGATTGAAATTTGCAAATGTTTATCTCTACTCAAAATCTTTAAATCAACCTAAATATGTATATTTAGAAAAATTATTAAAACCTATCAAGGGCATAGGATATTATGCCTTCAACAGTGGTGACACAATAATGTCTCCATCTGAAGCAAAACCAAACTCTGTTTTTATATTTGATGATGTTGCATGTGACAACCAAGATATTATTCGTGAATATTTCAGTATGGGTCGTCATAACAATATTGATTGTTTCTATCTTTGTCAGACCTATGCAAAAATTCCAAAACTTTTAATAAGAGATAATGCTAATGTCTTAATACTTTTTAAACAAGACGATTTAAATTTACGACATGTATATACAGACCATGTGGGCACAGATATGTCTTTTGAAAATTTTAAAGACATTTGTTCATACTGTTGGAGAAAACCATTTGGATTCTTATCAGTTTTCAAGGACAATAACTTGAATGATGGTAGATATCGATACTGTTTTGATACTTATATATATGTTTGAGTTATGTTTAAAGTATTATTAGTTGTTAAAACAGAGTGCATTCAACTTCATACATTATGACTCTACCTAAAAATCCTGTAAAGAATAAAAAAGATATTAAGAAAAGACTTATTAGCAAGAGAAAAGATATAAAGAATAAATTAAGCATTCTTAAACATGGTCAAATAGCACATGAAAATCTATTTCAACCTATAACAAAACACCTGCAAAATATTGAAAATAAATTGGAAACACAAAAAAATAAAAACGATACCAGTGCGCCACATTTAAAGTTCGGTGAGGAAGAGGAATTAATAAAAACAGAACGCTCTGATGAGGACGATAACAATACAACCGATGAAGAGGAAGATAATCTGCTTGAAAATGACGATGATGATGATAAGAAATCAATAGCATCTGAACCAATTGCATCAGCTTCTACACCTATAGATTTTTTTTTACACCGTTGGGAACAAATCAACAAACACCTATGACAGCACCACGTATGAAACGTAAATTATTTGCATCAGCAGGTAAAAAAAAAACACCTTATGATTTGAGAAAATTAATAGTTAAAGGACTTGAGGAAGATCTACAGCAAGAAGAAACAGAAAAACAAAAAAAAAACTATGAAAGAGATCTGAACAAAACCATACAGGAAAAGTCTTTTACAGATTATTATGATCAACATAATGCTCTCCCTTTAAAATATATTAAAAAATTTATTAAAGATACCAATAGTGATAATTCAGATGGAAAATTTCGTGTTAAATTTGATAGAGAAATTGAACAGTTTTCAATTGGAAATAAGAGAATTGATTTTGATGGACCTGACTTAATAATAGGTGGAAAAAAATTTCGAGGTACCAAGGGGTTATATGGTTTACTTTTTAATCAAAATATTCCTTCTGTGTACACAAAAGAAGATGCAAAAAACTATGCAAGTATTTTATTCAAAACAAACGCTGTAAAAAAACACATTGATTCAAGTAAAAATTTAAAGTTTAAAAAAATTATTGAACCCCTAATGAAACAAAATCAAACTGCATTGGAATTAGAGAATAAGCAAGGTCAGGGATTGTTAATGGAAGTCTCTAATAACCTACCTAACTATATCTATTGGGACGATCCAAATGAGTTGGTTAAACGGCTTAAATTGTTACTTGCTTCTCAGACTGCAGGCAATACAGGTCATACAAACGAAATTAATTCAATAATTGAGGAACTACGTGAGGCAAATATAATTGAGTAATTGAAAAATTTTAATATTAAACTTTTGAAGAAAAATAAATATGACACCAACTTTTACAACTAATATAAAAAAACATATAGTTGAGGAAATACACAGACCTGCAAGAATTAATTTTAAGAGACGCCGTGTAATAATCAAAGGTCTTCATGATCTCTATCAAGTTGATCTTTGTGAAATTGGTCCCTATGCAAAAGAAAATAATGGTTACAAATATATTTTGGTAGCTATAAATTGCTTCTCAAAATACCTCTGGGCTTTTCCGCTGAAAACAAAAACTGGAAAAGAAGTAGCTGAGGTAATGGAGAGAGTTTTTAAGGGTTCAACTCCACCGAAACTTCTACAATCAGATCAAGGTTCGGAGTTCCTCTCAAAGGAGTTTCAACAACTTTTAAAAAAATATAAAATTGGACATTATTATACTTTTAGTGAAAAAAAAGCTTCTATTGTTGAACGTGTTATTAGAACACTTAAAAGTATGCTTTGGAAAGAATTAAATGTTGTAGGTTCTTATAAGTGGTATAATTTGTTGTCTACTATTGTTCATAAATATAACAATAAAAAACATAGAACTATAGGTATGAAACCTTCTGAAGTAACTAGAAAGCATGAAAAGAATTTACTGCAAACTGTTTATAGTCATATTAAGATGGTATATAAACCAAAATTTAAAATTGGTGATCATGTAAGAATTTCTAAAATACGTGGTGTTTTTGATAAAAAATATCAATCTAATTGGTCAACTGAAATATTTGCTATTAAAGCTGTTCAATTAACAAATCCTACCACTTATTTGCTAAAAGATGTAAATAATCAAGATATTAAGGGTGGTTTTTATGAACAACAATTACAAAAGGTAAAATATTCAGATGCCTACTTAGTTGAAAAAGTGTTACAACATAAAAGTAATAAGGTATTGGTTAAGTGGTTAGGGTTTAATAATAAATACAATATTTGGATATTAAAGGATAATGTTGTATAAATTATACAGAAAATAAAATGCAATCTCTAAAATAAAAACTGTTTTTTTATTAATAAAAATTACAATGTCTTCCACTGTGATTGAATGAAGTTATACTCATCGTCATCATTGTCATCATCATCATCCACAATCTTCTTCTTCCGCTTACTTGATGCGCCCGCAGCTACTACAAGAGAATCATCAATAATATTGATTCTCTTCCTGGAGGATGTTGATGGTGTTGGTTCTATAGCCGGTAATTGAGGTCCCTCTTCTAGAAAGGGCACATCAAAATTGAATGAAAATTTTTGAAGTGCCGTTTCAAACAGTTCAAATTCCTTTTCATTTTCCAACTTGGTTCTTAAGTACTTTATTGGTAAGTTACCAAATTTTTTTTCCAATGTTTCACCCCTTGGGCAATAAGTAAGGGACACAAATATTTTGCCTCCCTTTAATTCAATTGATTTGACTCCATATCTAAAAAATAAAACAAACAAATATTAAGAACAAAGCTCTTTAAAAATAGGTATTTGTTTTACTATTTTTTTAATCACACTTTTTCTAAAAAACAATAATACTTACTGAAAGACTTGTTTCATGACCACAAGGGCCATGTCAAGTGGAAAGTCTCTTAAATTTGTAGAAGATATTATAATGGTGGATGCGATAGTTGCCATTTTTCTCGTTGCTATTATAACACTTTTTAGGAACAAATAAATACTTTAATTGATGCTTACAATAAAGCGTCTACTATATTTATACTACAACAAACATAACATTTTTTAAAATATGACATGATCACTCAAAGGGGTAACTAGTGAAAAACTGTGCAATAAAATAAAATTTTATTACATGAAAATACATGTCTAATTTACTCACCATTCCCCACATGAAAAAATAAAGAAAAGTGATAAAGTCTATATGGTGACTTGAAGTCTACAAAAATGAATGAGGTTAAAGGTGAAGTAAGCAGAATATTTGATAAAATTTTTAAAATGTTCCAAGTTCTAAAAATCATATTGATATTATTTGGTTTGTTTGCAAGTGTTGTGTATGCAAAATTAAAATTGATAAGAATATTAGGGTGCACTAATAAATTATTACACTAATTAAATTTTGTTAATATGGAAAATCGTATAGTGTAAATAAAATTAACATTACAACAAATCTCTATTTTCTTATGAAATAAACAACTTATTTAAATTTTTATTTTAATTAATTTTCTTAATAAAATTAGAAGTTAATTCATATTGCATTCAGTACACAACACAATGACTACTAAATTAGTTGACAGTCTTGCTGCTAGAGTGATTAGAAAATTTGAACAGGTAAAACATTTAGTTAAATCTAAGAAACAAATTTTGAAATGGCAAATAATTTTAAAAAAATATATTAATTCGTTAAGAAAATGTATTAAAAACAAATTAGATTGTGTTAAAAGTTTTTCTAAAGTAGAAGCTCAATTGTCAGTGCTACTAAATTACAAGGTTAATTTAAAAAAACTTCAACGAACTAAAAAAGTTAAAATGAATTATTTAGTTTGGCAGGATGTTGATTCTTGTTTTAACCATAGAATTAGAACCGGAATTATAACCAATTTAGGTATAAAAGATCCTATAATTTTTTTTCAAAAAGCTTTTCGCAGTTTTTCAATCAAAATTAAACAGGCATTAAAAACATCAATTTTAAAAGTAAACGTTAACTTTTTAGCAAATTTTGTAAAACCAAAAACTTTAGAGATTGATTTAAAACATTTCCAAACTAAAAATGAAGTTATTACTAATTTAACAAATTTAAAAAACTGGTACAAAGAAAATGTTCAAGAAAAAATTTTAAACAAGCTGTCAGAATTTCAAGAACGTGATTCAGGGTATGCATTATATGAAATTTTACAGTTAAAAGTACACATAAATACATACAGACCGATCACTGTAGGCATTTCTACCTTTGTAGAAACTCCCCAATTTATAAAAAACAGTAAATCAGTACTAAACATTCAAAATAATGATGTTTATTGTTTTCTTTGGTCAATTGTTGCTTATTTATGTCCTGCACCAGCTTATAAAAATCCAAATCGTGTCTCATCTTACCCTCACTTTAGTGAAATTCAATATGGACCAACTAAAAGAAAATTAAATTATAGCTCTTTTACCTTTCCTCTAAAGTTAAAGGATATTCCCAAATTTGAGTTATATAATGAATTAGCTTTTAATATTTTTACTTATGAAAAAACTGAAATTTTACCATTTGCTATAAGTAAAAATGATTTTCCTATTAAAATAAATTTACTTTTGTTAACCTCTATAAATAATGAGGGTGATAGCAGTGAAGATGAGATGGATATGGATTTAAATGACTATTCAAAAAGGAAAATTAATCATTTTGCTTTAATTAAAGATTTATCACGTTTATTGCACAAACAACTACCAAACCAAAAAAATAAGTCATGGTTGTGTTTACGCTGTTTAAATGCTTTTGTATCACTTGAAAATTTAGAAAAGCATTCTGTTGATTGTAAAAATTTAAATAAATCTAAAATTGTATTCCTTCAGAAAAAGAAAAAATATTAAAATTTTCAAATTTTAAATATAAAGAAAATGTACCGTTTGTAATTTATGCTGACTTAGAAAGTATTTTGATTAAGTTAGAAAACAGCTCTAATATCTCAACCAATATAAAAACAGAAAATTATCAAAAACATGAACCTTTTAGTATTGCTTACTATTTGAAATGTTCATATGATGATACACTTTCGCGTTTTAATTTGTATACAGGTAAAGACTGTATTGACTGGTTTATAACGGAATTAAACGATTTGGCATTTGAACTTAATGCAATTTTTGGAGACGTTGTGAAAATGAAACCTTTAAGTCAACAACAATTGGATTATGTCCAAACTGTTACTTGCTGTCACATTTGTGGAAAAAAGTTTGAACCACAGGACAAAAAAGTTAAAGATCATTCACACCTGATTGGTGAATTTAGAGGAATCGCTCATTCCTTCTGTAATATTCAATATGTAGATAACCATGCAGTACCTGTTGTGTTTCATAATTTATCAGGATATGATAGTCATTTTATTTTAAAAGCTTTAGCCACAAGAATTGAGGGTAGAATAAGTTTATTACCTATTAATAAAGAAAAATATATTTCATTTTCAAAATTTATTACAAACACTAAAGTAAATTTTAGATTTTTAGATTCATTTCGGTTCATGACAAGTAGCTTGGATAAATTATCTTCATATTTATCAGATGATCAAAAACAAATTATAAAAAAATACTATCCTAAAGATCTAGAATTTCAGTTAGTTTGTCGTAAAGGAATTTTTCCCTATGAATATTTAGATAGTTGGGAAAAATTAAATGACATTCAATTACCATCAAAAGAAAACTTTTTTAGTAAAATTAACAATAGACATATTTCAAACTCAGACTATGAACATGCAAAAGTAGTTTGGAATACGTTTAAAATTAAAAATTTGCAAGAATACGCTGAACTCTATTTAAAAACAGATGTTCTTATCCTTACAGATATTTTTGAAAACTTTAGGACTACCTGCATGGCTACCTATGAATTGGATGCATTAAATTTTTTTAGTGCTCCAGGTTTAGCACTGCAAAGTATGTTAAAAATCAGTCAGGTAGAGTTAGAGTTATTGACGAACATTGATATGATTTTATTTATTGAAAAGGGAATACGGGGAGGAGTTTCTCAATGTTCAAATAGATATGGTAAGGCAAATAATAAATATATGAATGAGAAATATGATGAAAATCAACCTTCATCATATCTAACGTATTATGATGTAAACAATTTGTATGGTGCTGCAATGTCTTTACCTTTACCTATATCTGGATTTGAATGGGTGGAAAATATATATGAGTTGCCAAATATAATGAACATTCCAGACAACAGTGATATTGGCTATATTTTTGAAGTAGACTTAGATTATCCACAAGAACTTTTCAATTCTCATAAAGATTTACCCCTATGTCCAGAACATAGAATTCCTAGCGGTTCAAAAATAAAAATTCCAAAATTATTAACTACTCTGTATAATAAAAAAAATTATATTATTCATTACCGTAATTTACAACAAGCATTGAATTTAGGTCTAAAATTAATTAAAATCCACAAAGTTTTAAAATTTAAACAAGATTGTTGGCTGAAACCTTATGTTGATTTAAATACAGAACTCAGAAAAAAAAGCAAAAATGAATTTGAAAAAAATTTTTACAAATTAATGAACAATGCAGGATTTGGGAAAACCATGGAAAACGTAAGGAAATACAAAGACATAAAATTGGTAACAAAATGGTCAGGTAGATACGGAGCAAAATATTATATTTCACAACCAAATTTCCAAAATTGTACTATTTTTGATAATGATATGGTTATTATTGAAATGTCTCGTTTAAAAGTAAAATTCAATAAACCAATTTATTTAGGCTTTTCAATTTTAGATCTATCAAAAACGTTTTTGTATGATTTTCATTACAATTATATTCAAAAAACTTTTGGTGATCTATCAAAGTTACTTTACACAGACACTGATTCACTTATTTATCAATTTTATGTTGACGATATCTATAGGTTTATTAAAAAAGACATACACAAATTTGATACCTCTGATTATCCATTAAATAATAAGTATGAAATCCAACCAAAAAATAAAAAGGTTTTAGGCATCATGAAAGATGAAAATAATGGTAAAATTATGACTGAATTTATAGGACTTCGATCAAAAATGTATTGTTTCAAAATTCAAGTTGAAAGTTCTGAAATTGAAGCATTTCAAGCCAATATAACAGATAAAGGTGAGGATATTTCAACTGAAGACATTCAAAATTTAGGAGTAGCCAAAAAAGCCAAGGGTATTAAATCCTCATCATTAAGCAAAATTTCTTTTGAAGATTTTTATCAATGTCTGTTCAATAATTCTACATTAGAGACCAGTCAATATTTAATTCGCTCAAATAAACATGATGTGTATACAATTGCTCAAGGAAAACTTGCTTTATCTCCTTTTGATGATAAAAGAATTGTTAATTACTTGTTTACAGATACAAAACCTTGGGGATGGGAAAATTATCAAAAATGATTTTATTAAAAATGTTTCTTAGATCTAATTAAATAGTTCAACTGTGAAATTTTTTCTACTAATCACTATTTAATAGCAGCAAGAAGAATCTTTAGGACGAAAAGGAAAGGTAATAAAAAGAAAATTTATATATATATATTGAATCAGTTATTTTGAAAATAAGTATTCCAGATTTTTACATGTCCCTATCTTAGTTTTTAACTATCTTTCTAAAAGTGTCAACTTCCGGTTAAACCGGATGTAGCTCAAAAGCCGGAAATATAGTTTTTCCGGTTTAGCCGGAAGTTGGTATTTTCGGAATGATAATAAGGAAGTAAGATAGGAACATGTAAGCCGTTTTGCTCTATGGCATACAGAAAGCTAGAAGCTGTCAAAGTTCAAAAATGTAATTTTTCAAAGTCGATATCTCGGAAACTATTGTGTTTAGACTTATAATGCGTTTAAAAAAAAATAATTGTTATTTTATGCAAAATCCAAAAATATTATAAGATATAGGGTGTTCCATTAAAAAAAAAAGTAACTTTATTTTTCTACGGCTTTCTGACTCATCCTGTATACTTAATTTTTTTTAAATTCTAATAGACTATGAAAAACCCTAAAACTTTTGTCTCAAATATTTCTTGCTAGCTGTTGTGCTTTAAAAAATAATGGACCGTTTCTATACATACCAGCGACCCTGTATATGCACTTTCCATATATTCCGCCCTTTAGTCATATGTCTTGGCGTAGTCACGTTGCGGCCATAGCTAAAGGCAGCCTCGCAGAAGCTTGGGGTGCTTTTCCGTACTAACAACGTCTTAAGCCGCGTTTTCAGAGTTTCGTTCTGTCGTAGCGACACGCAGTTGAAGTTTGTTTAAAAATTAATTAAAAATAATTAAAACGACCCCCCTGAGGTCCTGTTACCCAAACAAGTATAATATCCAGAGATGCAAGACCAACGAAATCGATTCCTGCGTACGCGCACCGCTCACCATGAAGGATTTTCCTGCAGTGCTAGAGCAGTCTGATCATAAAGGAAGGATTTTGATTTTTTACTACACACCTTTACCAACAATGCCAAGTTTGAATAGTTACTCCATATATATATATAGCTCCATAGCGTGGTGCTGGTAAAAATACCCATTTTTCTAAACTCCTCTGCTTTTTCCTTCTGTCCGACCCTAGCCTCACTGACAAAACGAGTATGCATGTCGGTCTCATAGGAGAGAAAATAAATCCTTGTTCTACATCAGATGTAGCAACGTGCTGCAACTCTCCTCTGGTTATTTACGCTTTGTCTGGTTATAGCACTTTAAGGTCCCTTTCCTTTTTGTCAGACCCGGAGCCTGGATGATGAGCCGTCAAACGGCGAAACCCGTCCAAGGATTGGGTCTGACGGAAAGGATCAAGGACAACTCTACACACGAACTTATTTTTTTGTTTTTCAGCTCCTGCAACATCTTTCGACATATTTCTCATCGGCGGAGACGACGAATTCGAAGGTGACGAGGTTGTTTTATGTGACGTTGTCCATGTCTCACCCAAACCGAGTTTCGACCTATACGTTGCTGGATTGTATGTATAATTATTGCTCTCTTTATAACCCACATAGCACAATCTCGTTTTAGAAATATTTCATATTAAAGGTGCAGAAAGTAGTCCATTCTCTCAATGGTTAAAGTTTTAAATGGTATAAATAAAAGTCTGTCGTAACCACAAATGCATTTAATAATAGAATGGCGGAAAAGAGATTTTAACATTGATCTAGGACATGTTTCGTCTTTAGAGAAGGTCATCTTCAGCAATATTAATAGATTTTTCAAATGATAATTATGGTTCGGGGAATAATCCTTGATATATGAGATGCAAATAAATTGAAGGTTAACTAAAGTTTTAACATACTAAAAAACGGTGGGAGGAACATGTTTTATATCTTTAATTATTACATGGTAGGTTAAAATAAGAGGAAGAATTTGGTGAAGAGTCTCTTAATTGTATACATCATGCATTGAAGGTTAATTAAAGTTTTAACAAACTAAATAAACAGAATTGTCGCTTCATGAAAATACGGGTATAATAAAATAATTACCAGCACCGAAAATAATAACTGACTAATAACTGAACTAACCAAATTTCAGCTCGATATGTCAAGAAATGGCGAAACACGGTCGAATTTACAAAAAAAATTAAATTTTGAGGAGTGGGAAAAAAATTCGGAATGAGAATAAAGCAAAGTTCATATAGATGCGAATCACGAATTGCGAATACGAATTTCGCATCCGAAAAATTACCTCTGCCGTCCTGTTTCATATAGATGCGAATTGCGTTGGTGTTTTAAGGATATTTTAGTGTTTTTAGATTTTAACATTTTGAACGGTTGGCAAAACATTAACCGAACGAAACTACATAACCTCAAGCCTTAACGTGTCTCTTTGTTCGAGCTCTGGAAATTTTTTGTTCATTTTAACCTTTATTTATTTATTTCTCCTGTGAGTTCTACATTTTTATTACGATTATAATCACAAATCTATAAAAAGCACAAAACTTAAAAAATACTTAATACTTAAACTTAAAAGTAAGGTTATAGGAATTGTTCAAGACAGCTGTACGGTCGGATACATGAGCGCATGCTCACAAGATCCCTCCCCCCCCCCCGATTTTAAATTCGTAAAATCTTAGTACTTCGTGATCGGGTGATGCATGGCTTAGATCTGTTTAGGTAAAGTCTGTGCGTTTTAAGAAGTCCGCTAAGCCATAAAACCTCTTGAGCATTATGTCGGTGGCTCTCAAAAGTCTCAAACAATAAATTATATTGAAGGTAATTTTGGATGTTGATGAATTACATTTTCTAAATAAAATAATTTAAAGTAAATAAAAAATTAGTTTAGGTAAAGAAAAATAATAATTTTTTAGCTTTTGTAGTATTCAGACAAATTAGTTTTACGAATTCTTTTTTATAAAGTTTTGGTTCTAAAAAGAACCGATTTTGTAGTCTTTTTTCTGTGTGTTCAATGCATTTCCGCCATTCTTCTTTGCCCGCTTGGCTAAGCGCCTCCTCCCATAACTTTATAACGCTAGGCTTACCAATATTTTTACAGGCATGTTTGTCATAATAGTTCTTGCTAATACCCCATACCAATTCAATTGCGTTGTAATGACAATGGTAGGGCAACAATCTCAAAACTTGATGTCCATATTTGAGGGCTAATTCGTCAACAACATACTTTTTTTTAAATGACTGCTCTTTACACTTGCTTAAAAGTTCAATTTTTAAATATAAATTTTCATGGTTAATGTTTTTCTTTGACAACCACTCTTTTATTTCTTCCTTTTTCCAGCTGCTTGTAGGGAATTTCTCTGCGAGTCTCGTATGGTAAGAGGCATTGCCTAAAACAATTAAGGAAGGTTTTTCTAAACTTTTTAAAAGCTTTTCCTCGAACCAATGCTCTTTTCAAGAATAGCTTTGAGGGTAACATACTCCCTGGCTTTATACATATCATAAACAATATTCCTAATAGAGAGTTTTATCCCATGGAATAAATCCAAGGTTTTTGAATGGAGTCGAACCCTTTTATATGGTCTGTCCAAATCCTCTTCACTCTTTTTTCGAAGTCTTCTTAAGGTCTTCTCTGAAATGCCGCAAGCATCAGACGTTCGTTTTTGCACTGCCAAAACAGACTCTAACGGGCCCGAGTTACCTTTTTCTAAAGTAAAATAACGTTCCACTTGTAATACCAAACGGCGTTCACCTGGAGATAAATGCCTTCTAGGCGATGTGCCACCTTGCTGAACATTTTCCATAACTTTGCTTAATAACTGATTTTAATTCACACACAATGAGAAACAAACTAAAAGTGAAAAGCACAACTACTTATTTAAAATAAACTAGAACATACCATCCCGCACTTCAGCAAATTTTAATTATTTCTTGGAAAATAGTAATTATTATGAAGATTTAATTATAATAATCCCAAAATAATGTCATTATCGGAAAAGTATATACCTGACAAAATCTTTAACATATTTAACCATCCCGCACTTGAGCAAATTTTAATTGGTTCTTGGAAAATAGCGATTATTATATAGATTTAACTATAATAATAGCAAAATAATTTAATTATCTATTTAATTATTATTTATGCTCAACGCGTAATTCTAAGATAATTTTGTTTTGAAACCTCTGATTTCGCCCAGTAATAGAATACAGTAAACCAGTAGGATGTTCGGTGTGATCAAGTATAGCGAAGGTGCGAAGATATTATAACTTAACCGACTTACTGTTTTAAAAGCGATAACAACCCTTGGTGATTTAATCCGATATCTGACTTCTTAAAACGCACAGACTTTAATACAGCAAACACCAGCAAATAATTTCTATGACGCTACTGTCAAAAATTGACGTAAAGCTGGACATAACGAATAAAGATTATTTCACATTAAAAACACATTTTCGTTTCACCAATCCGGCAATCACACATACAAAATAAAAGCCCCATTATGTTTTTCTTACTAAGCCTTTAAATTAACATAACATATCTAAGACTACAGATTTTCACAAAAACATTAATTAATTAAATGTTCAAACAACCCTTCATTAACAGTTAAACAATATCCTAACCGATCATAAAATTCATTTCTAACATTATTGAGTTGATATTGAGAAATTCTGTCCGATTCTAACGAAATACAGTTTTTTAGCTGGTCTAGATTTTCAACTTTTAGGTACATCTTTATAAATAAAGTTTTTTAAGTGACCCCACAGAAAGAAGTCGTTTGGCGAAAGGTCAGGAGACCTGGCTGGCCAAAGCATTAGATGCCGTGGGCCAATAATATTTCCGTTAAAAATATTTTGCAAGTATTCCCTAACCATGGGAGAATTATGGGCAGGACAACCATCCATTTGATACCAGATCTCCTGATTTTCCCGTACAACTTCTTCTAGTGCTGGTTCAATTCGATTTTGTAGTAAGTCCGAATAGGTTACTGCTGTAAGGTTGCCTTCCATAAAATATGGTCCAATAATGTGATATTCTGCAATTCCCGCGCAAACATTTATTTTTGTGGATATTGCGTCCGAGTATGAAAGACGAGGTTCATTTTCTTGGCTCCAATACCGGCAATATTGAACATTTGGTTCGTTGTTGAGAGTGAATGTTCATCAGTAAAACAAATATTTCTCAAAAAATCTTTATTACTATTTGCTCTTTCCATTACCTCAAAACAGAATACCATTCTCCGTTCTTCATCACCTTGCCGTAGCTCTTGGTGTGTTTCATAGTTGTAAGGAAAATATTTATGTTTTTTTAAAGTGCGCAACACTGTGGTTTGATGTTTTCCTGTGGCTTGACCAAGAATCCTCGTGCTAATCATTTTATTTTCCTCCACGTGCAGTAAAATATCAATATCCCTATTATCCCTTTCTTCAGCTCTATTGACATTCTTAGTTGAGCATTTACAGTTATTTATTACAATGCCTTTGGACTCAAATTTACTAATGATAAGTTTAATTAATGAAATGGAAGGGATGGGCTTATCAGGGAATTGAACTCAAAAGTTTCACACTGCTCTTAAACTATATCCTGTATAATACCACTTAATCATAGTTACTTTTTCCTTAATGAAATAGCTCAAATTTAGCTATAATTAAAGCGCCTTTAATGAAAATATTGTCACTGACGCTACTTTTCGTTTTGTCAATGCCAAATAATTATTTGCTGTATTACCTAAACTACGAAAATTTCGTAATTTTGCCATCACATTTATTTGAATAAGTTTGGATTGGCTTATTAAAATTTATTCATACTTGGCACATGGGTTTATTATATCGGCCTCTTCAAAAAATTATAATACAATTTTTCTCTAAAATGTACAGGGGAGCCAATATTTAGCCACCTCAAAATTTACATGGGATTTCCTATGTTCAACTAAGCCATTCAACATCCGGTATGAACTTTACTTGAGGCGGTGATTACGCGTCGACCCCTTAAAAATAAATTTGACAGCTGTCACAAATTGAAAATGAGGGAAATTTTTTTTTTGAAAACCTTAAAATTTGTCATCGCCATTTCCGGGCACCCTGTATATCAGTTTATCTTTTATGCCAAAAGAAATGCCTATACACTTCTAATTACTTTTAGGAATGGTTCTGTAATGGATTTGCCCGAGATGTTCGTTCCAAGTAAGAGAGAAACCTTAGATGAGAATGGATTTTACAACATTAGCGTTACATTGTCATTTAATGCCAGTTACCTGGAGGAGGGCACCACGAAATTTGTTTGTCAACTTGGTATACCTGGTACTAATTATTCCGAAACCAAATCCGTTGAATATGTAGTAGGTAAGAGGACCGAAATATTTTAAAAAGCACATAATTATGGAATAGATAGAAATGTACTCGAATTTTAAACGAAATTCGATCAATCCATTCTTTTTTCAGTTTATTAGGTAGGCTAGGCTGTCTCTTGGACTACTTACAGTCTATCTTTCAATGGCGCGAAGTAATAAATGCTTATTAAAAATGCAAAACGCATACCGAGGTATCAAGAACAATTTAAAAACCGACCCTTAAAATCTTTTGTGTTTACATTAAAGGATCCAAATAATGAGCTCTCTTTAGGTAGGTCCACCCTAAATTTATCGCAAGCTATTGTTATATTTGAGGATTTACTATTGTTATTGGGAAAATCCCTTAGCCAGGAGCTTGTATTCTCCTAAAATTGTATTATATTATATTCGTAGGTATTTATAACATTATTAATTACAAAAACAAGATATAATATAGAATCTTACAAACAAAGCATTTTCAAAAGTCGAATAATACTTTGTCGTTATGGCTTAACCATAGTCCGATTCGGAAGAACTTTTATTAACATCGTTTATGATAAGCGGTTCAACCATTTCTTCGATTATTATATCTACCTGCCACATTTTGGATTCTTCTTCTATCACATGATCGATACACTTTTCCGCACTGATTTTACCCATACCTTCACTAAAGAGTCTTTTTAAGCCCACCATTATATAAGTCGTGTTTTTTTCTGGCGACATCTGTCTTTATTTGAGCCCATATAAGTTCGATCGGGTTTAATTCGCAGTGATAAGGAGGGAGCCTGAGCACAGATATTTCTCATAACTTTGCCTTTTCATCAACTCCATATTTTTGAATGCATTTTTATGTAAATTGGCTAGTACCAATAATTCTTTTTTTAAGGAATCTAATGGAAATTCTATTTGTCTTAAACTTTCTCCGTCAGCCTAAAGTGATAACTTGGATTATCCAATACAATTATTGCATCTTTTGGTATAAGATCCAACATTTGCTCAAACCATTCTTCAAAGACAGTATTTTTAGATTGGAACATCAGTTGACCACCTTTAACGAAGCCTTCAGAACTTCCAATATGGGTTATGATAAGTAGATGTCCTTTTCCAAATGGCGGTCTTAATCCTGTGGACAATCCTTCCAAAAAAGCTTGCTTTGAACTTTTAATATTTTCATCCTGCCGAAATTTAGTCACCGTGTGGCCCTCATTTAGCCATGTTTCGTCTAGGTAAAGTATTTTTTTGTTTTCTTCCCTGGTTTTTCGGATGCTTTTTAAGTAATTTCTTCTTCAACAGACGATATCGCTTCTATTAAAATCGATTGCCCATTATGTTTTTTCCACCGAAAAACCGTTTTTTTTTTTAATAATTCCCACAGCGCATTTCTACACATAAATAGGTAGTACTGGTCTTCTCGGATTGAGGTCAAAATTTTGTGCAGCGTGGGAATTTCTTTTCTTAAAAAAACTATGAACTTTTTGCCTTATTCTCGGCATTACAAAGTCATCCAGCTCAGGTTTTGGTCGTCCTGTAGAAGTTTTTAAAGGTTTAACGCCAACACTTTTTTCTTTTAAAAGTTTATATACAGTGTGTCCGCTTAAGTTCTGTACACATGGGAAACTTTTTTAATATTAATTTTACGAAGAAAGTTACTCTTTATAAAAAGTTCTGCTTACTAAAAAAATAATATTAGACTATTTAAACTTGAGATAGTATGTACAGGATGATCAAAAAGTAAAAAAAAATCAAAATTGACCTTCGAGAAAAGTACCCTTAATTTTAATTTTAGAGCAAAATGGAATAAGAAAATGTTGATTGGCATTAAAAATTATATCTGTTTCTACTCGTAGTAGACTATTATTGAAAATAAATTTGACAAATCAAAAAATATCATTTTTTGAAATGATTTATAATTTATATTTAGGTAACCTTTGATTCTTTATCCCTGTTTTGTAGTAATTTTATGACGCATTTAAATAATTGATAGAAAAATGATAATTTATTTTGGGAAAATAGAATTATAATAATAAACATTAAAATATGAATTTAAATAAAAATATTCATTAACTTTCCCTCACTGTACATTTGCCTCGACATATCTTCCCTCCATTTCAATACATTTAGCCGTTCTTGCAGAAAATTCTCTTAAAACATTTCTAATCATGGAGGATGGTCAACATTTGGAAATGGCCTTTGTAGGTATACATTCTGTTTTAAGTAGCCCCACAAGAAATAATCGAGAAGGCTCAAGTCCGGAGACCTAGCGGGCCAAAAAAGGTCAGAATATCTATCGATAACTTTTCCATTAAAAAGGGTATTTAAATATTGTCTTACATTCCTCGTACTGTGGCATGGTGCACCATCTTGTTGGTAGGTACCATATCCGTAGTCTATCGGGTATGTGAAGTCCATGAATAAAATTAAACAAATAAGTATTTAAAAAATGCAAGTAACGTTCACCATTTAAATTTTGTCGAAAAAAAAAGGTCCTATTATATTTTTGTAAATTCCCCACCACACATTTGTTTTAAATGAATACTGATCACGTGTCTGTATAGTAAAATTTGGATTAACGTCACTCCACCAACGACAATTTTGTGAACTTGCAGTCCCGTTCGAGGTAAAGGTTGCTTCGTCGGTAAAAATTATATCTCTTGTCCTGAAAGGGTTATCTTCTAACTCTCCTTGTATTAAAAAAAAACAAAATTCTAAGCGTCTCTCCATATCACCTGGCTTCAAGGTATGTATAAAGTTTGGTTTGTAAGGCCGAAATTTGTTTTCATTTAATATTTTTGAAATCGAAGTTTTCCCTACATCATTTGGTAATGTTGTTGACCTTTTTCGCAATGATTTTTTAGGATCTTCTACTACAGACAACATTACTTGGTTCACAGTTTCATTATTTGCAACCCTTGGTCTACGTTTCTTATTGTAGTTATTTTCCACACTTCCAAAGGTCTTGAATTTAGTCACTATGTTCCCTACTGTTGTAAAAGAAATAATTTTATCAGGATATCTGTAGTTAAAAATTTCGGCAGTTTCCCGATACGTTTTGTAATCTTCACCAACAATTAAAAATATTTCAATTTTATCTTGCATGCGCAATTTCAACGGGCTGTTTATCTAATTAAATATTCAAACGGATGTTTCAGACAAATAACATAGCTGACAGTTAAAATTCAATTTCAGGTGGGAAAGGTTGGCAAGATAATGGACATGCCATTAAGAATTAAGATTTAAATTTTTAAGTTTATTTTCAATAATAGTCTACTAAGAGTAGAAACAGATATAATTTTTAATGCCAATCAATATTTTCTTATTTCATTTTGCTCTAAAATTAACTTTTCTCGTAGGTCAATTTTGATTTTTTTACTTTTTGATCATCCTGTACATACTATCTCAAGTTTGAATAATCTAATAATATTTTTTCAGTAAGCAGAACTTTTTATAAAGAGTAACTTTTTTTCATAAAATTAATATTAAAAAAGTTTCCCATATGTACAGAACTTAAGCGGATACACTGTATATTGTTGTTTTATCATCTTTAAATTAAAAATTCTCCGTATTTAATTAAAAAAAAAACACTGACACTTCACACTTTGATTAGTTTCACTGATAAACAAACACCCAAGCCTAGGTATGTATAGATATAAATAGGTGTATTATTCCAATAGAGGCACCCATAAATAACCACATAATTAGCAAACAGGTAACCAGGATTAGGTACAAAAAAAAAGGAATAAAATGATTAGAGCAGAGGCGGAATAAGTACCTAGACCACAGTATAACGGAACTATACAGTAGCGACACGAGGCGATTTAGACAGACCCAAATTTCTCTGCGCAATGTGCGTAGCGGCCATCTTTTTAGTGACAAATAAGTCAGTCAGAAAGGTAAACAAAGCTTGTGTGGATTGTAGTTTGTTTAGTTTTTGTAAATTTATTGGTTTTTATCGTGCGTTTAAGTGTTTGAAGGTGCTTTGAAGTGTTTGTGCCGAACTTTTGCTGATTTTCGATGGATTCCCAAGAAAAAATAAGGAGCAGATGTGCTTTAAATTAACTTTACTTTCTTTCAGTGTAAAAGCGATTTCAACATAAAATTTCATATGTTTTCTCAGTGTAATAGAGGACAATACCGTCATCCGCGTCATCCTTCTGTCACTGAAACTGACCCCTGGAGATCAAAGGGGCCGACAGCTCGTGTCGCTACTGTATAGTTCCGTTATACTGTGCCTAGACTCTAATTAGTGTTGATAAAATTGCTTTCTAAAATTCCAGGTAAATGGTACGGCTATACATAATTTTAAGCTTAAAAAATTTAATATCAAAATATTACAAATTTAAGAATTCAGTAATGACATATAAATATGTATACATGTAAGAACTTTGTTCTCAAGCCACTTGCTGAGACCTTATACAATAAGGATTAACCAAATTATGCTAAAACAGCTACTACTTACTATTTATTAAGAATTCAGGCTTATTTAAATCTATACATGCCGAACAATCTTGCACGCCCATGGGGAAGACGGTTTTGATTGATTTATTACTTCGCATCATTTAAAGATAGATTATAGAACAATCTGTTTGACCTCACTTTGCGTCTGTTTTATACAGGGTGATGGCTAAGATACCCAGCCGTGTAAAATCTGCTGATTTTAAAATTAATGTTTTTAAATTTTTTAAGTTTTCAATTTTGTGGGTTTATCGGTCGTATAGGTGTGAATAAAAGTTTAGTTTAAGTTGACATTTCGGTTTATTTCAAATTTAAACAAAGATCAGAACTACAAAATACATGAAAATTAGAGAACGACATGAAATTACTAAAAATACTTATACTTTTATTTACATGTTTATTTATATCTATAACAGCACTGATTTTAAAAGTTTCATTTTATTGGTAGGAGGGTACGTATTAAATATGAGAAAGACCAATTTAAGTAGGATTTTTCTTATTGCTATTATTATGCTAATTATGTTCATGGTAAAACTTTGCAATTTATTAGGTATGCTTTATTCCACAATTATTCGTTGATTTCTCGACCGCAATAAAATTTAAATGACAACCCTCAGTCGTAATGCCAACCATAAATAACTTGCCTGACAAATATCTATTGTGTAGGCACCGGACCTTTTAAAAGGGTACAGGTCCTAATTGCCTACTAATTTGAATAGTTTATTTATTTTATTTATTTATTTATTTACAACAATACACTACGGAAATAACATTCCAAATGGTATAAGCCTACATAAACTAAGAAAATTTATAAATTATAAATATACATTTTAAACAATAACAGAACAATATTTAAAACAATTAGAATCAGGTCGTGTTAGATATATACTTTTTGATAGAACAAATGCTTAGTCTAAATATGTCGCAGTCGGGGAAATGTCGATTGTAGTTCCTTAACATTCTGGAGGTGAAAGCATTCTGTCCATAGTTCGTCCGATGGGCTCTTTCGAAAAACAGTTGTTCCTGCCTGGTGCGTCTTACAGGAACCAAAAACAGAACAGACTCGAGCAAGGAGATGCAGCAAATGGCACCAGAGACTAGCTTGGACAGAAAGACAAGCAATGACTTTCTGCGTCTCTGCTCTAAGCTCTGCAAGCCGCATAGGAGAAGTCTTGTTTCGTATGGCACGCCGTGATAGGGAAATCTTAGTTTGAATAGAAGATATTTGGCGAATTTATTCTGCACACGCTCGATTCTAGAGACGTGACACTGATAATAGGGGCTCCATACAATGGAACAATACTCCAGAATCGATCGGACTAGACCATTATAGAGAGCTAAAATTGCCGCTGTGTCGAAAATTTGCACAGTGTGCCGCTTTATGAAGCCAAGCATTCTAAAACTCTTCAAAATTATGTTATCAATGTGAGAGACGAAGGAAAGATCCTTGTCAAAGATAACGCCTAGATCGTTGAAATGTGAGACGATATCCAGGGTGGAGTTGTCAACGAAGTAAGTATAATTTGTGGGAGAATTGCCCTTGAAAAATCGAAGGACCTTACATTTGCTCACATTAAGTTGAAGATGGTTGGATCTGCACCAGACAACCAACCTGTCCAAATCAGACTGCATACAGTTAGAGTAACTTACTCGAGAGAAAAACTTCAGGTCATCAGCATACACCAGACACTCGGACCCAGTGAAACAGGATATGACGTCATTTATAAATATAATGAATAAGATGGGCCCGATGTGTGAGCCCTGAGGAACACCAGAAGTAACTAGAAACTCCTTGGAGGTAGATCCGCAAACGGTAACACGCTGTCGGCGATTACTAAGATATGAGCTTATCCACTTGAGATATGGGCCAGTGATTCCAATATCAGAAAGCTTATCCAGGAGCAGAGCATGGCAAACGCTGTCAAAAGCTTTTGATAGGTCGGTATATATGACATCGACCTGATGACCCGCTTCAACCGAAGAAACCAAGAAATTATGATAAACAGCCAGGTTAGTTGCAGTTGAGCGACCACTGAAGAAACCATGCTGCTGAGGTATGATGTAATTTTTGTAAGTTGAGAAGATTTCGTCAGTAATGATAGATTCAAATAGCTTCGGGATGGCGGAGATTAAAGATATTCCGCGGTAATTCTTGACATCGCTTCGGTCACCAGATTTAAATACTGGAACAAGATTGGAAAATTTCCAAACATCAGGAAAGAGCCCACAATCAAACGACCTTTGGAAGAGTATGCATAGGGGCACGGTAAGTGATGATTTACAGCCTAGTAGCAGTGAAGGTGGTATGCCATCCGGTCCAGATGTCTTAGAGGTGTCCAGGTTGGAAATTCTTTGGGAGGATCTCATCGAGAGTAAAACGTCGTGATGCTAAAACATGGGCAAAATCCACCGGCCTCCTATCGCTCAAGTCCACCGCAGAGTGGTCGGAGTAGCAGGAGCGAAAATGTAGAGCAAATGCATCGGATATATCATCCGGATCAGAGAGATCCTGATTGTCAAGCTTCATGAGGTTTGGCAGACCAGAGCTCCTTGTTAAATTAGGTTAGCTATTTTCAACAAAACAACAAATATAAAATAATAGGTAAGTATCTTTATTTTAATCATGTAATTAAATAGCTATTTATACAAAAATACTAATCTGCAATATTATATTAATACAATATTTAACTTAACCTACTCTATATTTAGCTCTGTTTCATTATCACTATCGTCACTATATTAGTTTAGGCATAGATGATATTATAATATTGTAGATTAGTATTTTTGTATAAATATTAATAGCTATTTAATTACATGATTAAAATAAAGATACTTACCTATTATTTTATATTTGTTGTTTTGTTGAAAATAGCTAACCTAAACTATTGAAATTAGTAGGTAATCAGGACATGTACCCTTTCAAAAGGCACTTATTTATGGTTGGGTTTAAATTTTATTGCGGTCGGGAAATCAACGAATTATTGTGGAATGGAGCATAAAGTTCTTTTCACAATAAATGGTTTTTGACCTTTTAACTGCAATAAAACTAAAGGGTCGATCCCATTGTGTGGACAAGACAACTAACCTGAACTAACCTGGACTAAGGAAATTAAGTAATTATACTCTTTATAATTATTAATTATACTCTTTATAATAATTAATTATACTATGATGCGTTTTTATTAGTCACTTAAAGATCATTTTGCCGATTTTGGTGAAATTTGGCATTGTTGTTCGTTGTGATAAGACGCTAAGTTAGCACTAACTAGATGATAATTATGAGTTCCAGTGGCGTCCCGGGGGGCAGTGTGACGAATAATATTGACAAAGAAAATGTGACACTGACTTATTTAAAAATTTTATATTGTTTTTGGGTTAAACAGCTAAAAAGACAACTTTTTTGTGTGTTAATATTTTTTCGTATCTTACTTTTCGTTTTTTCGAGAAAACGAATAAAAGCCACTTCATATGCATGTCGAAAAATTGATAAAATAAAATCAAGTTAACTGGAACTCTTAACAACCATCTAGTTAATGCTAACTTAACGTCTTATCACAACGAACAACACTGCCAAGTTTCACCAATATCGGCAAAAGGATCTTTGAGATATTAATAAAAAACCGATTTTTCTTTTAAACTTTGACACCCTGTATCTTGAAAACGAGACTTTTTAGGACACATGTTTATATAAACTTTTCTACTTTAATTTGGTTCAGAAATGCGCCCTTGGAACTACGGTCTATCATTAAGTAACACCCTGTATGTACAGAGTGTCCGGTAAAGTACCTCCTAATTTCTGGGGGACATAGAGAGCAGATCAAAATAACTCTAATTTGTCATAAAAAAAAATCCCAAAGTGTTTCTTAACGGAGATACAGAGCCTCAAAATGGTACCCAGCTATTTACTTTTTTGGCTCCAACTTTGAATCGACTTGTATAATTTAATGAAATAACCATACTACAGTAGATGTTTTACATCGTCAGAAAAGTCAGGGACGGACTTGTCACCACACTAGTTGGTCCAAAGTGTTGAAAACTGATTTTTTAAATAATTTGGTCATTCCTCGTCAAAAAAGATGCTCTTAATTTATTCCGATGAAACTGACGGTTTTCGACATAAATCTGTTTTTATGCAAAACACTCAAAAATTACTAATGCTAAACACAAACAGGTAAAAATAAAATACGCATGTGCATTTAGTTTTTGGGAAGCGCTTTCCAACTCTTCAAGGGCAATGCTGAAAGATTTCCAGGTCAGACATTGTCACATCCAAAAACCTTTTAAAGGGTTGATTGGAGCTTAATTAATTTACAATGTTATTAAAATACAAAAATAATGGAGGCGCTTAATGGCAAATGTCCAATATGGGCTCCACATACTTCGATACATTTTCTTAGTCTTCGTATATTTTCCCGCTGCACTTCATATAATACTTCGGCGTTATTACTGGCTTCGTTAGAATGCTGTGACTAGTAGTTCTTCTCTAGTATTTACTGGTGTTGAATAAACTAGTTTTTTTTTAGATGTCCCCAAAAGTAAAAGTCTAAGGGATTTAGGTCTGGAGACCTTGGTGGCCATAAAACAGGCCCACCTCGATCTATCCATCGAGGGCTAAAAACGTTTGTTAGTGTTGATGTACTATACGGTTATAATGAGGTGGAGCACCATCATGCCTGTGCCACATTTGCATTCTTCTATCAAGAGGCACATCTTCCAATAAATTATTCAAGTTTTGCTGCAAAAATTCTAAATAAATAGGTCCATTGGTCTTGGAAAAAAGACTCAATGGACCTACAAGGTTATTTCCGATAATGCCAGCTGGATATATGGAAGATGCGACTTAATGAGGGGAAGACACAGGCCATATTTTTCTCAAGGGCGAGACTAAGACTGCCAGAAACAAGGGTCAAAGTAAATAAAAAAGCCATAGAGTGGAGCCCTAAAGCGAGCTATCTTGGTCTCGTCTTTGACAAAAAGTTGTCCTGGAACGACAATGTCGAGACTAGACTTAAAATAGCACACAGACAAATGGGTGCAGTGTATCCCCTACTCTGCGCCAAAAGCAAACTTAATTTAAAGACAAAGACAACAGTTTACAAGACCATAATTAGACCTGTACTGACATACGGTGTACCAACATGGTGCACCGTAAACAAAACAAGATACCAAAAACTACAGATACTACAAAACAAAATAATGAGGATTATGACTAACGCACAAAGACACGTACCGACAGCTGTATTACACAGAGACCTAAAAATGGAAACAATTGCGGAACACAATACAAAATTAATAACTAAATACTTTGAAAGGACAGACTTATCGACAAATCCAATGATACAAAACTCACACATACGATCGACATTACACAACAACTTTAAATATCCGAAAGATTGGCTCCCACCCTAAAAACACAAAAACAAAAACAAGGATTAACAAAAACAATAGAGAAACAAAAAAAAAAGTCATGAAAAGTACCAAAATAAAAAACTGATACAACACCAAAAAAAAAAAAAAAAAAAAAACAACACGGAACAAAATAGCGAAAATAAGCAAGCAAATCAATGAAGAAAACAGAACAATGCAAGAAGATCATCGCAACAAAGAAATTCCAGTATAGTAGAAGAATAAGCACCAACAAATTTAAAAGAAGTAAAAGCTCAAGGGAGCTGACTTAAGAGAAATACCAATACCATAATATATTTACTCTAAACCTTTGTCGGTGTTTGTTTTCAATTATGTCGTGCGGATTTTCATCAGCCCTAAAATGTTGAGTTTATCATGCCTTATCTCTTCTAAAACCGGCTTAATCGGTAAACAAAATAAAGTTACAAAAATTTTTATTTACGTTATGTTGCTGTATAAACGAGTTGGAGCATTGAAGTATTGCTGTATAATCATCCGGAGAAATAGCGTGTAGTTATTGAACATGGTTCGGGAAAGTAACTGTTCTTTTAGAAGCATATTCTGCGTAAGAATATTCTTCAATTTTATAAAATTATTTTTACTTGAAGGCGGTTTTTACAAGTTCCGTCAATAGTTATCCATTATGTGGGTAGTACCAACAATAACCTGATTTATACCTAAAAACCGCTAGTTCTATTGAAATAAATTAAGATCCGTTACTTTTGCTCCTGATTACCTGATTTATTTATTTATTCTGACTACGTTACTAATATAATATAGTTTGTAGCAAGTCTTACAAAATAAAACAAAATTAAAAATTCAGAACAACAGTAAGTAGTTAAAAAATAGAGAATAAGAAAATAACACAAGAAACAAAACAAAAAGCAATGTTACTAACAAAAAAATTAAATTAAAAGAGCAATATAGGGTCTTGAGTCAGATGGTCAAGTTACGGGCTTCCTGAACGAACTCCTCAATGGAGTAATAAGCCTTCTCAATTAAAATTTCCTTTAGCTTATTTTTAAAACGATCATTTCCCAAATTCTTCAAGTCCAAGGGTAGGATATTGTATAGGTGAATCTGTATTGAATTTTTTTTAGATTTAGATAGTCTGAAATTTGGTTCAATTAAGAGATTAGCAGAGCGAGTGCGATAATTGTGGTTCTCCGCATGAGTCCGAAACTGATGCCTCCCTCTATGCACTTCCAATAGCTGATAGAATATATAGATGGAAGGGAGTGTCAAAATCTCTGCTGTCCTGAAAAGTGGTCTACAGTGGTCAATTATACCAGCACCACAAAGAACCCTAACTGCTCGCTTTTGGAGTTTAAATACTCTCCCTGCACTAGAAGAATATTCCCACAAGGTCACTCCATACACAAGGGGAGAGTGAAACAGTGCAAAGTAGGCATTCCTAAGGATATTCCCAGAAAAACAACGCCGGAGCCGCCTCAGAAGAAACACCACGCTGGAGAGTCCTCCACACAAGAAGTCAACATGACAAGCCCATGTCAAAGAACTATTCAGCGTGATGCCGAGCATCCTGACCGGTCGAGCATTGGCGTTAGCAAAAACGGAAAATTCGAGGGATTTGATAACCGATTATAATAATCAGAGTGTTGAATATGTCAATGTCAATATATATTTGTAGGTTTTGGCACATTTGAAACTATGATTAATTTAATCATCTATCAAATGAGTAAATTAGTACCGATAGTACCTACACCTTTTTTGAAGAGATGACCAGAGTATTTAAAAAATCAGTTTTCAGGTCTGTCAAATGACACCGGTAAAAATTTTGGACCAACGAGTGTGGTGCCAAATCCGTTTCCGACTTCCCTGACGATGTAAAACAGGGGTCTCCAAACTAAGGCCCGCGGGCCAAATCCGGCCCGCCAGTGTCATCAGTCCGCGGCCCGCGACAGCTAATGGCTTATTGTTGTTATTGTTGTTGTGATAGGTTGGATGAAAAAACACAGAATGATATTAACTCGGTTTTATTTTCTTGCTAGGTAAAGCTTAATGACAAGTATAATACGCAGAAAATTTAACTTAAGCATAATACTAACAAATAATTGAAATTAATCCAAATAACATTATAAACATATAAAATACTATGATATTTATGTGATTGTGATTTTCCACTGACAATAATTTGTAGTTGTGGACCATTTTTACTTGTACCAATTATTAAAAGAGACTTAAGATGCTCATCGGTTAACTTAAATCTGTAAACATTCTTTACGTAAGTATTTCATTGTGAAGAATGTTTTCTCACACAAGTAAGTTTTGTTTGTTTTTGTTTTTAAATATTTGTTTGCCAAGGTTTACAAAAAAAAATGGAATAAAAATAAAGAAAATAACATAACATTTTATACAAATAAATATTAATCAAGGCTTCTTCGTTTTCGTTCTTTACAATACTACAAAAAAATCAGCTCATATCTAGTGTTTACTAAGATAAAACTTGACAGCAAACAACTAGACATGTTTTAATATACGTGTCTCTAAGTTCAAAGCCCACCCCTCAAGCAAGATAAAAAAACAATCAGAGATCAAACAATAAATTAAAAAAAAAAGAAAAAACAAATTCATTCAGCTCTCTGTAGTTCCCAGAATAAACCATGATTACTATTTCTTAATAGTTTCCCTCCCATATTACACTATTTACGAAGTAAGAGAAAAAAAGAAATGCCAAAAAAAAGCGAAGGGAAAATGAAATACAATATATGTTACAATATACAGCACTGACGAATGAACGACCACCTATTGTTTTTTGTGTTCTAGGCATTTCTAAGTTGTCACCAATTTTATATCTGGTTTCATGTTGATGCGTGAGTCCTGATGTTGTAGTTATTGTTTTTGTTTTAACCAGAAACAAAATACTGGTTTTATAAAATAACTGCCTAATGCTCAAAAGTCGTGTATCTCGATACAACCTGTCTGTACTGTATAAAATCGTGAGTCTATACATAATTTTAAGTAGTACCACAAACAAAAAAAAAACAGCCCACGAGGAAATTTATGCAAATTATCAAGTTGTGCCAGTAGAAGACTCTTATAAAACTCCAACAAAGATGAGTATTGATATTTGTTCTTAATTATATCACTGCACTGTAGATCAATAATTTCCATTTGAAGTTCTGGGGCGGGGGTTTCAATGTCTGTATCAACATCCTTTATTTTTAGCACACATGTTTTTGCCTCCATCATCAAAGCTTCAAATTTTTCTGTCCGCAGTATAATTTTGAATAATTTTTAAAATGTTTCGTTTCATAATGACGTTTAATATTATATTCTTTGAGAACGGCTATGATTTCATTGTAAACCAAACATAGCGCCTTTTTACTGGACTCAATTACGAAATATTGAAAGTTCCATTGATCTTTGAATGTTCTGCATTCACTGTCTATTTTTCGCTTCTTTTCCATACTAGTAAATCACACACAAAAACAACAAGTAAAATCAAAATACTGTTGTATTACTGTTGTTATACTCTGTGTGTTGTGTTCGCAACACACAGATTCGCTTCCTTCACGTTCCCTAGGTGGACTGACTCGGCGTCGCTAGTCTTTTTTATATTCCAATTACTGCCATTTAGAAGTGAGTGGAATACACCAGAACTTTCTCGAACCAACAAGGTTCGACGCGATTTGAGCGATGGATAGAGGGTACACTACCTATTTCCGCGTGTAACCACCAAATGTCGTCAAGTGTCGCGGTCGTAACAATACAGTACAACACAATAGTGATTGAACTAGTAAATTTAGCTAGCTCAGGGCGCGTACTCGGCGACTAGTCTAGAAATTATAGGTAATGGCAGGAAAATTAATTACTTACTTACTGGAGTAATCAGTATGGCCCTAAGGCTGGAAAGTTTGGAGACCCCTGATGTAGAATATCTACTGTAGTACGGTTTAATGACTCTTTATGGCCTCTATAAAATATGATATTATGGGTTAACCAGAAAAACTACTAGTTTGACTTAGTAAACTTCCACTATATTGACAAAAAATTATTTGACATGTTTCGCTACACTGTAGCTTCTTTAGAATATGATTTACGAATGAGTGATGACTAACAATTGCAATAATGTAAACCTCTGAGGTAATTAAATAATATAATAAAATAAGGGTAGGTAGATTAGTTAATCTGTTACATTTGGGTTTTTCTAAAGCTTAAGATGAATAAAATAATTTATTTTTACAAAGGGGTGTTGTCATACAAAATTTAATGAAGTAGAATTACTAATAAAGCTTAAGATGCATAAAGTATTTTATTTTTACAATGAGGTATTGTTAAACAAATTTAATAAGGTAGAATGACTAAGCTCTATTTGGTCATTAAGAAGTACGTTGGAATTTTTAAGTTTATTTATTTCCATGGGTTCTAGCAAATTCAATTTGACACCTTTATTTTCAATATGTAAAATTTTGTAATTCGGATCAAAATTATGTTGAATTTGTAATAAATGGCAGGCATAATTAGAGTCTTGTTTATGTTTAGTAAAGCTATTGTGATGTTCTTGTATCTAAAATAAATAAATAAACTTAAAAATTCCAACGTACTTCTTAATGACCAAATAGAGCTTAGTAATTCTACCTTATTAAATTTGTTTAACAATACCTCATTGTAAAAATAAAATACTTTATGCATCTTAAGCTTTATTAGTAATTCTACTTCATTAAATTTTGTATGACAACACCCCTTTCTAAAAATAAATTATTTTATTCATCTTAAGCTTTAGAAAAACCCAAATGTAACAGATTAACTAATTTACCTACCCTTATTTAATTATATTATTTAATTACCTCAGAGGTTTACATTATTGCAATTGTTAGTCATCACTCATTCGTAAATCATATTCTGAAGAAGCTACAGTGTAGCGAAACATGTCAAATAATTTTTTGTCAATATAGTGGAAGTTTACTAAGTCAAACTAGTAGTTTTTCTGGTTAACCCATAATATCAGTTATGGACTTCCACCAAGTATCGGCCGACTCAATCAACTTCTATAAAATGTTAAAATTTCATTAAATTGTACAAGTCGGTCCAAAAGTTAGAGCCAAAAATAAAAATCGCTGGGTGGGTACTCTTTTGGGGCTCTGTATATCCGTTAAGGGGCACTTTAGCATTTTCTTTTTCTATGATAAATTAGGATAATTTTGACCTCCTCCGTATGCTCCCAAGAGATTAGGAGGTACTTACGGGACAGCCTGTATTTAGTTTAATTTTGTGTGCTTTTAATAATATTTTGTTTACTGGGCACTATCATTCATTTCTCACAATAGTCTCGCCGCTCTTTTGCTAATACCCTATTTTTGTGTTACACTGTTAGAATCCAAGAATGACACCCAATCAAGCGAGTTTTTCTATGAAGACTACTCGTCTAATTTAAATTCTACATCTTCCCATAATTCCACGGAAGAAACTAACTTTCAAGGTATTCAAAATAAGTATTCTTAATCCCAGTTTTTGTAGCATCCCAAAAAGTGGATTTTTTTCCTGTATTCCTTGTAGGTGTGTTAACAAAAGCATGAATAATCAAATTTATTTAATTGCTGAAAAATATTGGTATTGACGTTAATGTATAGTCCTTGTTTTGCTTAGCAATTCCTATTCCCGGGTCCATTTTTTAATTATTATATTAATAGCAGGCCAACAAATGCGGAGTTGTTCACACCGTATCAAATTTCTTTTGCACTCCAAAAGCCCCATATTTATAAATCCCAACTAAACTTTTCAATCAAAATTGTACACTTTCTTCATAAAAAATTTATTTGTGGGACAATCAAGTTTTACAACAAGAAGCAACTAGATCATAACAAATCCCATCAGTTATCAGGTCCCAATAAACCTTTAGACTGACAAGATAAGAGTAATTGAAGTTTTCTTAAGCCTGTTTTACAGTCGGAAATAATATCTGCCGCAGTTGACGTTGCCTGAAATGTTTCTTGCAGGACGTTTTACAGGTGGTAATTTTATTTTTGATTAAAAGGAACTACAAAATTACAAAAATAAATGCCTCTATTACCAAGATGTCAAGGATAAAATAAACTACCATACATAACCTTTCTTTTATTACTTTATTTTTTGCTTATTGTGCTCCCTGCTGCTGCTTGTAGAAATTCTCAAAAAATATCAAACTCAACAGCGCGTGCTTTATTGGTAACCATGAAAATCACCATAAAACCACTATAGTCTATCTTTAAATGGCGTGAAGTAATAAATGCTAATTAAATATGCAAAACACATACCAGGGTATCAAGAACAACTTAAACATCATCCCTTAAAATCTATTGTGTTTACATTAAAGGATGCAAATAATGAACATTCTTTAGGTAGGTCCACCCTGAATTTATCGCAAGCTATTGTTATATTTGAGGATTTACCATTGCTATTGGGAACATTCCTTAGCCATGCAGGAGCGTGTATTGGGGAATTCTTAAACATGCCTATTCTCCTAAAATTGTATTATACTGTATTCGTAGCTATTTATAACATATGAAAACATTAAGAAAATCGTATTAAGTAATAAATAACAATGGGTGGTACTATTTTGCATAATATAATTACAAAAACAAGATATAATATAAAATCTTAAAAACAAAGCGTTTTCAAAAATCGAATAATACGTTGTCCTTATGGCTTAATCATAGTCCGATTCGGAAGATAAACTTTTATTAACAGCGTCTATAATAAGCGGTTCAACGATTTCTTCGATTAATATATCTACCTGCCACTTTTTGGCTTCTTCTTCTATCACATGGTCGATACACTTTTTCCACTTTTCCGCACTTATTTTACCCATAGCTTCATTAAAGAGTCTTTTTAAATCCATCATTTTATAATTCGTGTTTTTCTGGCGACATCTGCCTTTATTTGAGCCCATATAGGTTCGATCGAGTTTAATTCGCAGTGGTAAGGAGGGAGCGTGAACACAGATATTCCTCGTAATTTTGCCATTTCATCGACTACCTACATATTTTTTGAATGCATTTTTATGTAAATTGGCAGATACCAATAGTTCTTTTTTAAGGCAATCTAATGGAAATTCTATTTGTCTTAAACTTAGCCATTCTGTTGTTTCACTTTTACGCCACGCACTTGTCGGTAATTTTTCCGTCAGCCTAGAGTAATAACTTGCATTATCCAATACAATTATTGCATCTTTTGGTATAAGATCCAACATTTGCTCGAACTATTCTTCAAAGACATCGGCATTCATATCTTCATGATAGTCTCCTGTATTTTTAGATTGGAACATCAGTAGACCACCTTTAACGAAGCCTTCAGGACTTCCAATATGGGTTATGATAAGTCGATGTCCTTTTCCAGATGGCGGTCTTAATCCTTTCAAAAAGCTTGCCTTGAACTTTTAATATTTTCATCCTGCCAAAATTTAGTCACAGTGTGGCATTCATTTAGCCATGTTTCGTCTAGGTAAAATATTTTTTTGTTTTCTTCTCTGGCTTTTCTGATGCTTCTTAAGTAATTTTTTCTCCAACAGACGATATCTCTTCTGTCTATTAAAATCGATTGCCTATTATGTGTTTTCCACCGAAACCCCATTTTTTTTTAATTATTTGCAAGGCGTATTTCTACACATAGTAGTCCTGGTCTTGTCGGATTGAGGACAACATTTTGTTCAGCGTGGGAATTTCTTTTTTTAACACCAACACTTTTTTCTTCTTTTAAAAGTTTATATATTATTGTTTTCCCAACGTTAAGCATATCTGCTGTAAATTGCACTGCATTGTCAACACTCAAATCCCCATTCTTACTTTTGATAGAATCGTAACAGTTAAGAATTAATTTTTTTCCATTTACTGTACATGGGCCGACTCTAGGGCGTTTAGGCAATTGTTGAAAATTGTCCATATTTAATTAAAAAAACACTGACACTTCACATTTTTACTAGCTTCACTGATAAGCAAACACCCAAGGTAGGTATGTATAGATATAAGTAGGTGTATTATTCCAATAGAGGCACCCATAAAGGCATAATAACCACATAATTAGCAAACAGGTAACGAGGATTAGGTACAAAAAAAAAGAATTAAAATTATTAGAGCAGAAACGGAATAAGTATCTAGACTCTAATTGGTTTTGATAAAATTGCTTTCTAAAATTCCAGGTAAACGGTACGACTGTACATAATTTTAAGCTTAAAAAAATTTAATATTAAAATATACATTTGAAGACAAAACTTGACTTTAATGTCGATTATTGTACTAATTCTGCACAAATTTAAAAATTCAGGCCTATTTGAGCCTATAAGTACATGCCAAAAAATTTTGCACGCCCATGGAGAAGACGGTTTTGATTAGTTTACTACTTTGCATCATTTAAAGATAGACTATAAAATTGCAAAATTCGATCAGCTGGCTTATAAGCAAGAGAATCGCGACTTGCAGATGGTATTGCCGACTGTAAAACAAGCTTTAGTTAGTTATAGTTTCTAACCCTTATAAAATGTAATTTTTTAATATTAAAAACAATGTCTCGACTAGTACTTTGTGTGCAACTGGTTCTAATTCGATAATTTATTTTTTGTCTTTCAGAAAATGGTAAATTGCACCTGCAGTCCTCAATATTGACAATTGTGTTGTTGTTGTTTTGTCTACTTCTGGTCACGTGAATACTATGTGATATAAAATAGGAATTGAAAAAATTTTTTTTTTAGATAATTAACCAAAGAGTGTAATTGTAAGTTTCTTTTATGGTCAATTGATATTTTTAACTTATTTCAAAAATCTCCCAGTTTGATATTTCTAACGGAAAATCGCCTCTATAATTTCTCTCAGCAGCGTTCCTTTTAAAGATCTGATAACGACATGTCTTTTGTATAAAGAAATAATTGTTAATGTAATATACATAATGTAAAAATGTACATATTAGCTAAAAATTATCGTTTTTAATTGTATAAAATCAAAATTTATTGTACATTAAATAAATAAACATGCCAAATGTTTAATACCAAAGTTATTATAAGCAATTTGTAAATAATTTAAATAATTTATTTTTTATAATGTTTATGCTAGTCCTAAAAATATGGGTAAATAAAAAAAGTAACCTCTATATACCTGCGTGTTTTTTTTAAACAGGTATTACCTAGAAGTACCCAGTCCGCAGAAGCACGTCAAGATGACGTCAGTATCTGGTGACTACTGGTCAATAGACGACCAAAAATCGACGACATTTTGACGTCAGTTAATTGCCGAATTTCTGACGTCTTTTAATTCACGTCATATTGTCGACTTTACTTGCTGATATCTTATATTTGTTATTATTTCTACCCAAAAACTATAATAACTTACACGACATTATCTCTGCTGACGCAAAAAAAAAATAATTAATCGCCTCATAATCGTGCATTGGCTGCGCGCGCAGCCCATCTTGCCATCTACAACAAGGATGAACAGGGTTGCCAGTTTATTAGGAACTCCCGCCGGAACTCCTATCAACACCATGCATCATGTCTCATGGTTTTACTTTTTTTGATAATAATAATTAGTCGGTAAGGTAAAAGCAAAACAATAATAAATTTACACTGTGCTAACTATATTATTAGTGTAGTGAAACTGCTATTTTATGTTTGCCAGGAATACAGAAATGTTTTGCTAGTATTGTGTTAACCTGTTGGTAACCTTGCGGACGAAGCTCGGGCAGTAAACGGCAAATCCGTATTTAAGCTTTTGTCTATGACGCTGACGCCATTTTTTTCATAAGTAGGTCTAGGTAGTGTTGTATTTGTACGCCTAGTGGTAGTACATACTTCAACCAACGAAACCAAAGCAAAGGTAAAGTACCTATACTATATCAATTGCAGGATATTGCTGCTGCACGACAAAGGATTTCTTGATTTCTAGTAGGTATTGTACTCATGTTATAGTGGAGTTTTATAAACGAAATCTCTAATTTTTAGTGTATTTGTGCTTAATTTTCTAGTAAAATTTATCTTTCGTTTATTTTTGCATATCCTTATCGCCATGCTGGATTTATAAATTAGTTTTAAACTTTATCACCTTATTCATTTTAAGACCATTTTTAGGTTAACTTGATGGGTATTTTAGGTGGATTTACCACCTAAAGTACCCATAATATCGGGATATTTTAGATCACTTTAAGAAGTTGTTGGTCAACTTCTTAAAATTTCAATATTCAATTCAATTGCCAATAAAGTTCACCCTTGAGTTAACCTAAAAATGGCCTTAAAGTGCATAAAGTGATAAAGTTTAAAGTAGCTCATAAATCCACCATGGCGATAAGGATATGCAAAATAAACAAAAGATAAATTTTACTAGAAAATTAAGCACAAATACACTAAAAATTAGAGAGTTCGTCTATAAAACTCCACTAAACATAAGTACAATACTAGAAATCAAGAAATTCTTTGTCGTGCAGCAACAATACCCTGCAATTATTAATAGTAGGTACTTACCTTTGCTTTGGTTTCGTTGGTTGAAATATGTACTTACCCCTAATAAACGCTTACACAATGTATTTAGTAGTTTCAATTGAAAGTGGATTACTGGTGAATACAAAATATTTTAAGACGTGAAAGTCACGTCATTTAAAAACGTAAAAATGACGTGAGATATTGCCGTCATCGGTCTGTGACATTAGGAGGTCATTTTCACGTCATATTATCGTCAAATAGTCACGTCATATATGGTAATAAGTCACCAAAATATGACGTCATTTTGACGTGCTAGTAGACTAATCAAATTTAGGATATCCATTTGGTTCTCCTGGTTATGACAAAAAGTTCCTATAAACAACAGGCGTGTTACAATTTTTAAGCGGAACAAAAAATATGTTCGCCACTGTCCCTTTCTCTTTTGATAACACTGTTATGTAAGCAGTTAAATGGCTAATGCAAAGTAGGTACCTTTTGATAATTTCTTAATTTTGGCTTTATTTAGGTGATAAATGCAATTTTATCTCTTAACACTGCCTCACAACTTGCTACTAAATAAACTTGAGCACCATATGTTATTCGGGGTACAGCGCTGACAACAATGGGTGTTCCACAAGGAACTGTTCTGGCACTACTACTGTTCTTATTAGTCTATGCAAGGTGTCTCGAAATTAAAGGGCAATACTTTACAAGCATATTCTCCGGTTAAAAATAATAGAATTTTTTCATATGGACATAAGTGCAGAAATGGGAAACCCTGAAATCGTTTTTTTTTTTAATATTTTCGAACCCGCATAATTAAATTTTGAAACTAGGTATGGTTCTGCTCAGACCATTGACTACAGAAGTCGACATTCCGAAATCAATTGTAATGCGTTTTATTTTACCATATTGCTATCCATACTTATAACAAATATTTATTTTTGATAGGGAGAATGAGTCAGATGCAAGGTCTTTACCCATATCATTTCCAGAGGGTTTAAGAGCTGTTGCCTAGAGATTTTCTACCCAGAATCGAGTAATGTCGGTGGATTTTAGAGCATCAAAATTTGCTAATCAGAATTTTGTTGGCTGATGAGACAATAACATTTAGTAGAACTAAAGTGTTTAATACTCGTAACACTCACTTTTTGCACGATGAAAATCCAAGAGCAGTCCGAAGAATTAATTGTCAATGTAGGTTCTCCGTTAATTTATGGGCGGGAATAATTGGAAATCAGTTAATTGGTCCAATTGAAATGCCCAATAATTTAACCAGCGAGAGATATTTATTGGCCTTTCTTCAAAATCAGTTAGCAGGACTGTTGGGCGAAGTACCCTTAAGGTCCAGGTTGGGGATGTATTTTCAAGACGACGGTGCCCCTGCCCACTTTGGACGGTTTGTTCGTAACTGGTTAGATGAGAATTATCCTGAAAGGTGGATAGGTGGACCAGTATCCTGGCCAGCGAGATCGCCGGACTTAAATCCACTTGATTATTATTTTTGGGGTCATATGTGCAACATAGTTTATGCAACGGAGGTGGATACCCGTGAGGATCTGCTTCAGCGAATTTTTCAAGCTGGAAATGAAATAAGAAGAAATCCTTTTCAGATTCTTCGGGCATCTCACAACATTCGCCGTAGAGCTAGCTGGACTTTGTATTAGAGAAAATGGGAGTCTATTTAAACACCTTCTTAAGGAGTAGTTCTTGGTTAAAATTTGAATTTTATTTTTTAAAAAAACTTGGTTAAACAACCCTATTTCATGTTGCATTATTACTCTCTAAATAAGTTGTCATATTTATTCAGTTTTCAATTCATTTAGTTTCGTAAGAGGCGTAAAGAGCTGACTGCGTATACTTTAAAAGCATTTACTTTCATTACTTTTGTAGTATTTAGTACATTTTTGATATAAAAGCTTTAAGAATAATTTTATTAATTAATTTCTTTAAGGACGTGATTTTCTTTAAAACGATTTTACTCAAAAGCTGTAAGTCCTATCAAGGTGAACTAAGGGTATCTTTTTTTGCACAGAATACTTTGACATTTCATAATTATTAAGAAAATAATAAAAAAACATCTGGTTGAAAAAATAAGATTATTTTAACCCTTAACCACCCCGGTATGTGACGCCTATGACTAAGTTTTTGAAATTCTAAATTCAGAAACTGATTTATCGTTAAAAGTTTATAACCATACCTAATTTCAAAATTTAATTATAAACGGATTCGAAAATATTAAGAAAAAAAAAGATTTCAGGGTTCCCCGTTCGAGGGGGGGTAGCTCCCTTAACAATGGTAAAGTATTGCCCCTTAATTTCGGGACACCCTGTATAAACAGTCTCTGGAATCTTAACATTGAAGGGAAAATGATATACGCAGATGATACAGCAATAATCTTTGAAGACGATACATGGAACAAACTCAAAGAAAACGCGGAAGCTAGCAAACACTGAAATTGTTAAAGACTGGTTAGACTACAATATTCTATCATTAAATATATTATCCAAATCTAAATTCATGACATTCTCAATATAGCTAGGGTCCACCATTTAAAACGAAACAGGCTAAATATCTGATTCTACGTTAATTTTTAAAAAAATCGCTCGTACACGTACCTAATTAGATTTGTCAAGGGGGACGTTTTCTGTTACCATTTTTAATACTGCAACTTGAACCCTCTAGGGAGGGTGAAACCAACCCTTACTATTTCTAATGGAACAATGGATCGAGTGATACCCCTTTTAAAAGGGCATTTAATTCGCTTTCAAATGACCTCATTCGTGAAATTCGGTCAGATAGTTTCAGAGATAATTATCTAATTGTGTAATGGTCTTTTTCTAATCTGTTATTTGAATAACAATAATACTAATGATTAAATGTAATATAAAACTAACGTAATTATTTACACAGATGTTGAAAATGACTACCACCGACTTCCATGCAATGATAAAGGTGTGATTCAAGTTTTTCACGAACTGCCTGTAACATTTCTGGTGTTATCAATCGGCAGGCATTCTTGTTCAATTCGTTCCCTTAGATCTTCTAAATCGTTGGGCTTTGTTGCATAAAGTTCTGTCTTAAGATGTCCTCATAAGAAAAAGTCGAGTGGCGTCGGATCTGGAGACCTAGCTGGCCACTCAATGGGCCCCCTCCGGCCGATCCATCTTCCTGGAAATGTCTGATCCAAATACCCTCTTACCCGTACATAATATTGCGGAGGAGCCACATCCTGTTGGAAATCAAATTCCTGTCCTAAAAGATTTTCATCTTCCTGTGCTTATAATAATAGGATTTATTGTATTTTGTAATAAATCATGGTAAACTTCTCCAGTCAAGTTTCCATTAATGAATGCATCCCATGCATTTAATTTCTCAGGTCTTTAAGTATGATGTTCCCTGTAAAGATGAGAGTTTTTATCGGACCAATACCTGCAATTATGTTTATTAACTGCCCCGGCAAGAGTAATAATGTAAATTCATCTAAGAAACAGATATTGTAGAAAACCATGCGATTTTCTAATATGCGATTTGACATGATTTCGCAAAATTCTGTCCGGCGATCATAGTCATCTTCGTTGAGCTTAAGAACAAGACTGATTTTATAAGGATAATACTTTGCAAGTTTTAATATTCTCTGAACTGATGAAGTTTCAGACACCCCAGATCCTTCTGACAATGAAGTCATGCTATTAAATTGAGTACGGTCGGCTTCTAAAAGTCCAAGAACCTCTATTTGCATGCCTTCATTGGTTATCGTCCAGACACGATTGTGTTTTTTATTCTGCACTGAGCCAGTTTCATCAAATTTTTTGACAAGTTCCATCACGCATTTGGCCTGAACATTCTTGTCAGGAAACTGCGCGTTGAAAATTCTAGCAGCAGCTCTAGCGCAATCATTGTTGCGATAATACAGCTTCAGAACTTCTTTTATTTCTTCTAAAGAGTAAACCATTTTTAATCACAGCATCTCACACTCTTAAACACAACTTACACTAAGTCAAGACTGAAAATGTTCAAAAATAACAAATACTTTTGGGTCTCTTATCAAAACACACAAAACAAAAAATGCATGCACATTTAGCACATGCACAAAAAATTTGTTTTCCTTACGATGCAGTGGCGACGCTAGACCTCTTTTTTTGTGAAGAGACTCCCGCCGGAGAATGATTTAAAAGGCGCATTTTAACTACCTAATTTTAATTATTATCTCTGAAACTTTCTGACCGAATTTCACGAATGAGATATCATTTGAAAGAGAATTAAATGCCCTTTTAAAATAGGTATCACTCGATACCTTGTTCTATTTGGAATAGTAAGGGTTGGTCCCACCCTCCCTAGAGGGTTCAAGTTGCAGTATTAAAAATGGTAACAAAAACTTCCCCCTTAACAAATCTAATTACGTAGGTATACGAGCGATTTTTTTAAAAATTAACGTGGAATCAGATATTTAGCCTGTTTCGTTTTAAATGGTGAACCCTGTATATAAAAATAATTTGTCTAATTTACCGAAATTACCCTAAAAAATAGCAATTAGGTTATCAACTTAACGAATCAAATTAAATACTTGGGGGTAGTAATTGATGAAAATCTAAAATGGCGCAATCACATTAATTATATCAATGATAAAATTGGAAACCTAATTAACAAATTTTCTATGTTCTAAGAGATATTCTGTTGAGTTGCCTCGTTTTTGTCATACATTGGTGTTACAGTTTAAAAAAAAATAGTTTTTTATAATTTTTTTAAATATCCTTTTCCCGATTTTATTAAAATTTGGTACCGCTATTCATAATGATAAGAGGCATAATTAGCCCTAACTAGATTGAATGTATTAAGACAGTGGCGTTCGGGGGAGCACCTTAACGAATATTATTGACAAAAAATGTACGCCACTGACTTTTTTCTAATTTTTATATTTTTTACTAACTAATAATACAATTTTTTTGTTCGTATCTTGCTTCATTTTCGAGAGAAAAAATAAAATCCACTTTATTGTGAATTTACTTTTGAGTGAATCCTATATCAACAAACACACGTATTTGATCCATAGATAACGGTTTGATCTGATCGTCGTGCCGTACTAATTTTAGTACAATTGCCTTAACACTGACAACCACATCTTGATCGAGCGATGGGACGCGACGAAACAAACAGACTGAACAGAGACAGACGACTTTCGACTCTCGCGCTCGCTTGCACAACCGTTGAAAGCACGGTACACGTTAAAAGCACGGCAGAATCTATCTGCCGTGTTAAAAGCTTAGCGTTCGTTCGTTCGTTGGTTGAAAGCTCAATACCTACTTTGCCCCTGGCGTGCTCCCTGCACCATCTATTTCTTAACTCGGATTCGTACGTAGAGATGGCGTCCCAATATCTCAACTTACACTGCATTTCAACAAAACCATATCAAATTCACACTTTAAGCTCGGTTCGTTGTCCATTAGACATTGGACCCCATGGGTTAAATTTCCAAGTACCTGCCTGGAATACCTTTGGACTGTCTGACCCCAAAGCTCAGTCACAATCATTTAACGAGTACAATTAATTGCTACTCACTCAAATTACTACAAGCTTCGATGAGATCCTGGCACTCTGAGCCCAGAACCCCAATGGGGGGCGGGGGACCTACTATGGTCGAGACTCCCCAAATTCGCCGTCATGGCATCATGGCATCCTACATGATCAACCCTTCATGGGTCACTCGAGTCCCTGGCACTCTAAGCCCAGAACCCCGTGGGGTGAGGGGGACCTGAAAATGGTCGAAAACCCCAACAAAGCTCGGGCGGAGGGGAATGACAGGACTTCGGTTATGGCGGGTAAATGGGTTTTTAACCCGTGGAATGTAATGAAAAATAAGAATTATATTATGTAAGAGATGGCTGTACGGCGTAGATAGCAAATTTTTTTAACAGGGTCTACGAAACGAAATGCATTTTTCTGTAAATATTAGGGGTGCGGGAAAATCGACGGGATGCTCGAATTTTAAAATTAATGTTGGTACAATGTACGTTTTTCGAAAAAAAAATTTAAAAGTTTATTTCACCTACCCAGTGTTGCCAGCCTCCAAAAGTTAAAATGTGCTCCGTGTCGTGAAAAAAGTAAGGTGCGATTTTTACAGCACCAAAAATTCTAAAAATCAATAATTTTCTTAAAAATATACAGTGTGTTTCAGAAGTACGGTACGTAACTTAAGGGGGTGACCCTTATGGCAAAGTATACGGGTATAGTTCCGTTATACTGTGCTTATGGTATTCTAAGAGAAAAAGTTAATATAAACATGTGTCCGGAGTTGCCCCGTTTTTGATTTACAGGGTGTTAAAGTTTTTTAAGAGAAATCGGTTCTTTATATAATAATTTATTTAAATACCTATCCTTTTCCCTGACCTGCATAGTAACCACGCCTAAGATAGAAGAGGCTATACTTCGAGAGATAGAAGATGATCCTTCAACTAGTGCATCAACTGTTCAGAGGGTTTTGCATCTTTATCAACTATACCTTATACCCATACCATATTTATAGCTCTACTCTAGACTATTAATTATGGGATCACCTAAAGCTTCTTGTAGGTATACAAGACGCCTGTACTATAGATGAAAACAACTTAAGGATTCGAATTATTGAAAGTTGTAATGCGATACGAAATAATGCAGGCATTTTTGAACATGTAAAGAATCAATGGTGAGGCGACTGCAATCGGGCGTTATATCAGAAAGTGGCCATTTTCAACATTTGCTTTGATTAACTGTTGCATTTTTTTTGTATCATTATTTAAAAAAATTATTTTATTATTATATTTGAATTAATTTTGAAATACATAGGTATTTTTTAGTACATGCAATAAAGTGGTTTTTATTTTTTCTCTCGAAAACGAAGCAAGATGCGAAAACAACTCGGAAAACAAAAAAGTTGTATTATTGGTTGTTTAATCCGAAAAAATATGAAAATTAAAAAAGTCAGTGGCGTACATTTTCTCGTAAATAATATTCGTTAAGGTGCTCCCCGGGACGTCACTGGACTTAAAAATTTAATCTAGATTGGAGTAAGTAAGTCTCTTATCATAATGAATAACGGTACCAAATTTCAATAAAATCGTAAAAAAGATATTTAAGAAAATTATTAATTTTTAGATTTTTTGATGCTGTAAAAATCGCACCTATCAACTCGATATTGCACCTTTTTCCACGACACGGAGCACAATTTAACTTTTGGAGGTTGGCAACACTGAAGACAGACGACTCTCGCGCTCGCCTGCACAACCGTTGAAAGCATGTTATACGTTGAAAGCTTAGTGTTCGTTAGTTGAAAGCTCAATACCTACTTTGCCCCTGGCGTGCTCCCTGCACCATCTATTTCTTAACTCGGATTCGTACGTAGAGATGGCGACCCAATATCTCAACTTACACTGCATTTCAACAAAACCATATCAAATTCACACTTTAAGCTCTGTTCGTTGTCCATTAGACATTGGACCCCATGGGTTAAATTTCCAAGTACCTGCCTGGAATACCTTTGGACTGTCTGACCCCAAAGCTCAGTCACAATCATTTAACGAGTACAATTAATTGCTGCTCACTCAAGTTACTACAAGCATCGATGAGATCCTGGCACTCTGAGCCCAGAACCCCAAGGGGGGGCGGGGGGCCTACTATGGTCGAGACTCCCCAAATTCGCCGTCATGGCATCCTAGATGATCAACCCTTCATGGGTCACTCGAGTCCCTGGCACTCTAAGCCCAGAACCCCGTGGGGTGAGGGGGACCTGAAAATGGTCGAAAACCCCAACAAAGCTCGGGCGGAGGGGAATGACAGGACTTCGGTTATGGCGGGTAAATGGGTTTTTAACCCGTGGAATATAATGAAAAATAAGAATATTATGTTAAGAATTATGCTGCACGCTGCACGGCGTACGGATGGGCATTTTTTTTAACAGGAAGCCTGCGGAATGAATTTTTTCTGTAAATATAGTAGGGGTGCGCGGGGGTATCGACGATTTGCTTATCTCCATCTCGGGATTTTAAAATTTTTATTGGTCGTCTAATTCCGAAAAAAAATTTTAAAGTTTAGTTTCACCTTTCTCCCATATTTTTATGTTCAAGGTAAGCCAGAATACGGTACTCCAGATGGCCAATAGGTTAAATAAATATTTGGGCCAGCCAGAGAGGAAGGAGGGCCGAGGGCAAAGATCAGCAGAATTATTTGTTGAATGAGATTAATTTATTCTGCCACTGAATAAAACCCATGAACCAGAACGAAAATATTTGGTTTTACAAGGTTGTTAAGAGATTTTTTTTTTAAGTTGTTTTTATGATGAGGTACCTTAATCACTTCAAGTAAATAAAAAAAATTAAAATTAGTATTTGGGACCTATACCATTAATATCTTCATTAGCTAAAGTTTTTGAATACATTTTAAAAATACGAATTGATAATTATTTAGAAAAAATACATTTTATTTCTAAAAAATCAATTTGGGGTTTGAAAAATAAATCGACGCAAGGTGGTATTTGTTTATCTAACAACAAATATATAATGCATTAGATAATAAAACACCTTGTATTTTTTTGTGGATTTAGCAAGAGCTTTGATACGGTTAGCCATAATTTACTATTAAAACAAATAAGAAAAAAATTATTTAGAGGAAAGCAATTAGAATTAATTAATCTTAAAGAGAGACTAATTTATGGGAAAATAGATAAACAAGGAGGCTATTTAATAATACTTAAAAATGGCGTCCCTCAAGGAACAATTTTAGGACCATTATTTTTAAATATTTATACAGGGTTATAATAAAGAAACGGATTAGCCTTTTATATTTTTATATTCTACAATCATTTCTAGACATTTTTCATTAATCATGCCCTATACTTATCTTCAGCCGTTTACGAAATATTAACACTTTAATGCTGCTATGCACCATTGGTATGTTTCTTGACATATAGCAACGTTCTGATGTCACAATCTTTTGACTATGACAATTTCTTATTTAAGTTTGAGAGGTCAAAAAATGACAGTGAATGTTAATCAAATTTAAATTTTGCTCTACTAATATTTCATCAAAATGCGCCTCGTCGAAGATGAGCGCATTGAAATTTTGATTATGTTGGGTTTTGGAGATAAAAGTAAAAGTCATAGTGAACCGTGATATGTTTAATAAAAAATACCCAAAATAAAAGTGGTCGTCCTGGTAAGTATATGAGGAGAAAAAAATAAACATATTATTATCACTACAGGAAGATTCTCATAGCTCAAGCACACAATATACGATATTCACCAAACCACCGTATCTAAATTTTTACAAAAAGAGAAAATTCATCCATACAAACCAGTATTTGTACAAGAGTTATTGGACAATGATCCTGATAGACGAGACCAATTTTGTGAAATAATGATTGAGCTAACAGATAATAACGCAAGATTTGTTCAAAAAATTTGTTTTTCAGATGAAGGTACCTACGTTTTGTTTAAATGGTCAGGTAAATAGACAAACCTACAAATACTGGGCACAGGAAAATCCTCACTGGTTCATAGAAAATCACATCCAGTATAATGAAAAGGTTAATGTTTGGGCTGGCATTGTTGAAAATAGGATAATCGGACCATTTTTCTTTTATGAGAGTCTTACTGGAGAAAGATATCTAAATTTCCATCAAAATGATCTGGTTCCAGCTCTTGCCACTCTGTTTCCAGATTATAGTGATCCTGATTTACCAAGTTTAACCTTATGGTTTTAACAGGATGGTGCTCCCCCGCATTATGCTGTTCATGTAAGGGAGTACTTAAATACAATTTTTCCGGGGCGGTGGATAGGTAGACGGGGGTCAATAGAATGGCCACCCAGATCGCCTGATCTTAATCCACTGGACTTTTTTTTTATATGGCTACGTCAAAAATTTAGTTTATAAATCTAAACCCATCTCGGTAGATACACTGAATGAAACACATGATTAATGAAAAATGTCTAGAATTGATTGTAGCATATAAAAATGTAAAAATATACTTACAATATGAGGAGCAACTTATCAAAACCGATTATGTCCTCCAAGAGCAATTTTTGGCTAGGGGCAAAATACTGATTTCTGCTATACCTTACGGTATAAACAATGAATTTTATGTAGGAGTGAAGGGTGTACATTCAAATATCTAAAAAATTACTTCATTTAAATCACTATCGGTTTGAGGTCTCAATAAAAAAATAAAAATGATTGGACATAACGCATTTTGTTGCATTTGGTGGGACTTAACTTATTTTGATGCATTTGGTTTGGGACATAATACATTTTGCAGCAGTCAGAAAATAATAGCAATTAAAGACGAAAATAATTTCAAGCAAACAAGTTATATTTGGAAAAGTACAATATTAAATTTATATATGGTTTAATTCAACCTCTTCATCAAGGCAGTTGCACTGGTCTTCTTCGTCGATGGTTTCCTCCACTTCTACAAATTCGTTAGTAGTACCAAGAGCATTATCGTAGAAAATCCAAGATGACAATGGGATGATTGAGTCCCACTCCAACCCATATCTTGTTTGAAGTAGCTTTAGCACATCCTTTTTTTTTTCTTCTTTAATAGTGTTGCGTAGTGGTTGAATACATTGTTCCCTCATATCTCTGGCTATTTGGCGTCCTCGTTTAGCCATTGATGAAAAGTGCTTCGAAACGTCATCATAGCGATATGTTGGTTCAAGTTTTAATTTCACTTCAGTGGTATTATTATGTTTCACTTTTTCAAGCATAATTCTTTTCATTTCCCTTATACCCTCCACCTTTTTAAGAATAATGGCAAAATCTTTAAATGCCAGTCTTTTCCTAACACCAGAACATGCCCAAATTCTTTATAGATTGCATAGTATGCAGTGGGATCAAGAATTGATTGATCTTCTATTCTCTTTAGCCTTCTCTCCACACGACCAAACACTCGATCTGCTGGTAGGTAAGAGTGTCCGCGAACTGGAAAATACAAAGTTATGTTCTTCACAGTGGGCGAAGATTCTTTCTGTAACCAAGATGCCACAGCATGCACAACATGTTGATTTTTATTTTGTCCACCGCATCCATCTGCGAAGAGCCGAATTTTGTCGATGGAAGGTTCAAGTTGATGTTTCATTAAGAAATCAGTTACTGCTGAACCAATTTCTGTGGCTCACCTACCAGCTTGACTTTCATCCCAGACATAGAAGTGAGGACTCTCAGTTTGAACATCAGTAATGCAGAAACAGTAAAATGATATCTGACGTGAGTAGAAAGTTTCTCCAATACTTAGTTTGGGAATGGGTTGAACTTGCTGTAAATCAAAGACATATGTGACACTGTCATGTGGTTTTTCCCTCATTAAGGCGTGAAAAGCTTTAGCCCTTCTTTTATGGACTGTTAAATTACAGATCAAAAGTTGTTTTTCTTGTCCATCTTGACACGACTGGATTTCAGATGTAGTTCTGCTGCAGTAACTGCAGGTATCGCAGGCGGGTGATCCAAATCCTAAGTTAAATTTTGTATTGAAAATTTTGCTAAAAAACGTTTTTTTGACTTTGAACTTGTTGTCGACTTCAGCATTATACATTTTAAACAATTTGCTGATACTTAATGTTGAAGGCAAATAAAGTCTCTGACTCTTGTTTCGAGAGTAATGACTCTCACGTGCTTTTAATTTCGATAAAAATTCCTGCACTTTTAGTCTTTTTTCAACAAATTTTGTACTTTTCCGATCTCCTCCTCTTTTTTCTATAACACCTTGCCCCGACTTGATACCCTCTGCGATTGTATTAAGTCTCCTTTAACCAATACCAAACAGTTTTTTAAAAAAATTTAACCGATTTATTTTTGATAGCAATAGAAAAATACTTATTGAAATTATTATTATGATATTCTGCTTTGAGACCATTACTTACCGATTTTCGTACTCCTGCTCCCTTTTATGTTTTCGCTTTTGTCTTTTTCTATATCCTTTATTATTTTCACCAACGCTCACACTAGTTTCTAAGTCTATATTCATTTTGCAAAGTTATTTTACTTGATACAAAATTCATCAATTCTTTTCTAAGTATTCTGCAACAATATTATAACTATTTTAGGTTAGAAAACCACAAAACTGCAACTTGTTATACGGCGATCACACACGTGATGTACGTAGGAGAGACATAACTCGTTTTGAAGTGACCGTTTCATTGGACATAACGCGTTATGATGTGGTTATTAGATTTTGCTACTTAATTGGAGTAGGACATTATGCTTTTCGAGGCGTCAAGTGTCCGTAGATAAGAACATATGGTCACATTGAATCGTAATTCATATCTAACTCAATTTTGTCCTAAAGTGGACATAATGCATTTTGATAAGTTGCTCCTCATATGTTTCATTAAAAAAATTTAAGTTGACACATGTAGCACTTTTATGATCTACCCTGTACAACATCTTTTTTCAAAAAAGAATGCATTTCAAAAAAATAAATTTGATGGGTTTAAGCGATTTTTGATTAAGTGGGCGGTTTTCCATATAAACGGCTGATCCGTTTCTTTATCATAACCCTGTATATATTTAGTATTAATCGCGCTGGGAAACTTTATAGTTTTGCAGATGATACTGCTATTTTTTATAGCGATACAAATTGGGACAATTTAAATAAAAAAATTAAAAAAGATTTTAAAATAAAAAAAAATGGTTTTATAATAATTTATTAACAGTCATTTTAATAAAACAAATTATCTTCTTTTTATTTTAAACCGAAATAATGTATCACAAAATACGAATAGTACCAATATAAGCGATGACATTAAAATTTTAAAAGTTAATCCTGTAAAATATTTAGGAATAATTTTTGGCAGTAAATTAAATTGGAGTTTTCAAGTAGAATATTTGATTAAAGAATTAAAAGGTTTACTGCCGATTTTTAAAAACATAAAAAAATTTCTGGATATGAAACATCTAGAAATATTATATTATGCATTAGTTAAAACTCATTTAAATTACGAAAGTTTTGGTTGGGGAGGAATAAATAGAACTTTAGTTAAAAAGTTCGAAGTATTACAAAAAAGATTTTTGAAAATTGTATTTAATAAGGACTATTTTTATACTTCGTTGTGATAAGACGATAAATTAGCACTAACTAGATGATAATTATGAGTTCTAGTGGCGTCCTAGGGGGCAGTCTCAAGAATAATATCGACAAAAAAATGTATGCCAAAAAATACAACTTTTTTGTCTCTTGATATTTTTTCGTATCTCTTACTTCGTTCCCGAGAAATAAATTAAAAGTCACTTTATTGCATGTCGAAATTTTTTTTTTGACTTTGAATATGTTTTAGGACACATGTTTTATATGAATTTTTTTACTTGAATTTGGTTCAGGAATGTGCTATTAAAATTACGGCCTATAATTAAGTAACACCCTGTATGTATACCGTGGTTTGTTGGAAGGGGATAAAATAAAACCCAAAAAACAGTTTCTGGCAGGGCTGATCATACAGAGTAATATTTTTTTCCGCGTCATATTATAATAATTGAGTTACCTCATCAATTTTCATTCCCCGCTTAATAAAGGAAATACATTTTACCATTTTTACCTATAATTTTTTACATATTCTATTTTTTTGTGTAAAATTCATCGACTTTAAGGCGAACACTTGAGAGAAAAGAGTTTCACAATTAGATGGAAAAACTAACCGAATGATCAAGTTGAATGAATGGTGCCCAAAAAAAATATTCAGAGATTACATGTTGCATGACCTGAAAAAGAAGTTCACCCTTTAGATGATTTTACATATTATCTAATAATAGCAATGTTTTATGGGGACTGCAAAAGTAACCCCATCAAACAGTTCAAATATTTCGCACAAATATTGCTTACCTATTATACTAGTCCTATTTTACCCACACAAACGATGCCGATGTCTTATCCCTATATAGCTCTGTCATTTATTTAAAACGCATTTAGGTAAAGCCTGTCCAGAGAGAGGGTTAATTCCATAAAACAAATTATGTTCTAAAGACTGTATAAGTATAGCCACTCTAGTTAGTTTTAAGCTTAGTAATTATTCTTACTTCGTGTGTAATACAGCGTTTGTTTAATCGTGTGTGAGTCATGGAAAATATGTGCGAGCCCAATGTATCTCAGAAGATAACCCCGTCGAAAAGCAGAAAACACTTTTCTATGGAAACTAAGGAAGTTATAAACAATGTTTATTTAACTCTCATTAAACGTGCGGCCAGCAAGCAAGCAGCGTTAGAAGAAACGGCCACATTAACAAAAATTCCAACATCAACTGTATGGAAAATTGTGAATAATCCCATTTTAGCGAGGAAAAAAAGAACCAATAGTGGCATTTTCTCGAAGGTAGAAGGAAGTGATCAATTTATAATATGGCGTAAAATTTACAAGTTATACGAGGAGCAAAGCGTGCCTACATTAGATAATTTAATTAAGAGGCTTGAGAAAGATGAAACCGGCGTTAAATGTTGCAGAACAACGTTGTATAAGTGTATCCAACACATGAATTTTAGATTTAAAAAAATTAACAAAAGACAGGTTTTAATGGAATTCGGGAATGGCGATCCGAATATCTACAAAAAATTAGGATTGACAGAGATCAGCAAAGGCGCGCCATCAAAAAGAGGTAAACGAATTACGATTTTGCATGCTGAATCTAAAGACTGATGGATTCCAAATGGACTTTCTCTGTCTGCAAAAAACATTAAAGATTCTTCTCTGGATTACCATGAGGACACCACTGCTGATTTATTTGAAGATTGGTATAAAAACAAGCTAATTCCAAATATACCTCCGAATAGCGTAATGTAATGGACACGATTGCGATTACGATTTGAAATTAAATAATCGTACGATTACGATTACAATTATCAAATAAAAGACGTAAAAATATCTACTTTATATAATTTTTAAAAGAAACTCCAAGAAAAATAAATAGAAACTCTGAACAAAATAGTAAATCACAACGAAAACATTTAAAATAAAATCTAAAATAAAAAAGCAAATTAAAGCCAGACCTGTTTTTGGCGTTTAATATTGGAAATTCAGAGTTATTAAATTTTTATTAAGAAAACACACTTATACTAATCGATTTTCGCGTTTCTCGCATCATAGAGGTCAAAGCCCTAGCGGATTTCCAGTGGTTCTCAAATTACGCATAATACAATAATCGTTTAATAATCGGCGATTACGATTAATCGGAAACTGTTAATAATCGGCGGTTAATCGAAATCGAAATCGTAATCGTTTCATCACTGCAAGCTACCATAGTAGGCAGTTGACTAAGACTCCCTCCTCAAATGATACAAAAGCAACAATCCAAAACTACATGTATGATAATGGCATTTATTTTCAGGAAGATTACACCAAAAGGCAATTAATTGAGGTTTTACAAAGTTTAAAACTACAAAAGGAATACTGCTGTGGTAATTATGTAAAAAATCTAGGGCATACAGTTTTAAGGCTTCCACCATACCATTGTATATTTAATCCCATCGAACATGTTTGGCACCAACTGAAATCTGCCATTCGTTGTAACAATATTTGCCCTACTATTTACTCCAGTGCACTTGAGCTTATAGAAACTGAAGTTTTTAACATCCATTCACAAAGTTGGACAAACTCTGTTACACTTATTGAAAGAGTGGAAAAATCCTATATCCATATAAACAATATAGCACAAATAATAAATAGAACAGATGATGTTAGCGATAGTGATATTGATACATTCAGCAAATAATTATTATAAGTACCGAATAATTTGTATATTTTTGTGATCATAAATATAATTTTTAATAATAAAATAACTTGTAATTTCACATTTAAACATAAATAAAATATTATTTAATGTCTTACTTATTTTTATTACAAACTATGATTAAGTTCTAAGCAAATTACGGACTTGTTCGGCCATATTTCAATTTTACAGCTGGCCCGAGTCTTTCCTAATATAGATCAGTTACTCACTTTCTTATATCTCTGAACAGACTTTACACTATATCTTCTGCAAACGGTCGACTAATTAGGGGTAATATCCATAGCAATATAAGAAGTAATAAAGGACTATATATTCCTATTTATCACGCATCAAGGGAGTATAATGGGCTACCAGAAAATATTAAAAATATTAGAAATCATACTAGCTTTGTTAAACACTTAAAGAATTATATAAATATATCTTAGAATCCAAATTAGATTACGATTAGCAAAAAAAAAAATAAATACCTATATATTATATATACAGCAGGTGACAGTCTTGACAAATTTCGGATTAGTAATTACGTCCACTATTGCCTAATAATTCACTAATTATTGTTATAAAATTCGGATATTAATGTCCAATCTATACCTAAGTCTTTACTTTTACTGATTATAAAGTCAAATGTAATAGGTAGCATATTGGTAATACGGTTTATACTCTCTTCCATAGTCCGAGAGCTAAAGATCATGTATTAATTTATTAAGACATTCCTTTTTAACCTCTTTACCATAATTAACTCATATAGAGCTAGGTTGTAGCTATCATAAATATCCACTATAGTATAATTGTTAGTTGGGTGATTTTACAGATGTAAGCAAAACGCAGGTTATCGAAGATTGGAAATAAATAGACTAGAATAATTACATATTTTAACAGTATTTTACTTCAAAAGTTTCTCTACTATTATGGTCTGCATTTTTTTTGCAATATATTTTTTTAAGTATATTTGTTTCACAAATATACCCCACAAATCTTTACCAAGGACTGTCATAACAGACGTGTTGCAACATAACATATTATTTTACAGTAAGAAATACTTAGAAGAGGTTGTTTTGTTTCTTACACCATCTAAAGATCAATCAATAACCTATATTCTAGCATATCATTGTTTTGACCTATTTTGATCATTTTAAAATTTTAAGTTTAAATTGCGTCACACCACTAGCCATCATTTCCATGGACCTTATTGTTTTTACTTCTAAAAAGGGGGATTAGGCAACGTAGCCTGTCTTTATTGGAGAAGGGAAGAACATTCACTCAGTTGTCGGTGGCATGTCGGTTTATATTTTTGTACAAGAGGTCAACACGTGGCATTCCAGGTGCATATTTTTTTAATGCATCAACTTCAAAGACAAAGACAACCCTTTAAAATATTTTTGTTAATATTTTTCACATGTTGCTCCAGTTGGAATACCAAAACTTGAAACACAAAGAAAACTTCATTGCTCAAACTGTATTTAAGTAAAAATAAGTAACAAATTGTAAGATTTCGTCATGGTCAGGGTAATGATTGGTGTCCATGGAATTGATTTGTTTCTTGCAGTTCTTAATTATATGCGCTCCTTTATCGCAAATTAAACTTATTTTTTTGATAAAACACTGGCAAAGACGCAGATTGAGAATAGGTGTCAACAAAAACGAGAATGTGAATGTAGGAGACGACAAATAATCAAATAAAATCCGGAATTGAAAGAGAGCGATACCAGAAAAAATGCAAGGTTGAAAAAAGCTTAAATCTTTCAATGACCCAACCAGAGGAACAGCGACATCCATAAGAAAATCTAGGGAAAATGAAAATGCCTCTCAGCGATAGTATAGGTATAAACAAAAAACCAATAAAGAAGGAGAAATTTTCTTACAGAATACCCAACCCGTGGAGCAACCCAATAATTTTCAGATGCCCACGACTTTAAGAAAATGATGTGGAGGAAAGCAAATATTTAGAAGAAGGTTAAAGGTCTTTAAATAAGGTAAAACTCAAGTTGCAATATTCTACAAAAGAAACAACAAGGTGTAAGCAAAAATATTACAAAATTAATATGTGGCTCTAAACTTGGTTTAGTAAATGAACTGAAAACAAACAGAAAATATATTAATAATATGTATCATACAGCCAATATGCGACATCAACACAAATCAATAACTTGAACTCGAAAATGAATCTATAAGGAGGTCTCTTAAAATGACTACTGAAAACTTTGCATATAATTAAATGATTTTGTAATGGGTTTGAATTTGAGTTTTACCACTATTAGAACATGTTTAAATTGTATTTAATTCGCAAAATATGCTTTTAGTTTGCTTCTAAACTTTGGTTAGCTCAGGTTAGTTCACCTAAACTTTGGTTATTATTATACTAAAATGACAACATGACAGAATAAAAAATGGTCTCTTTTACAGCAAACATGAGTTTCAAAAATGTTTGGGACCTTCTGTAGAATCACATGATGTCTGCTGTGTGCGCTTTTTTGTTCGAGACCTATTGGAGAGGTAACTTATCGATATGTGTGCCCTTGGAACATCGAGGATTTTTGCTTTTGCCTATTATAAGTGGTTATTCCTTCTCACCTTCCATATTTGCACGGAACAGAATTGTGAATCGTTGTTTTGTTGTTTTTTTTTCAGTACACTTGTCATCTTTCAATGCATTTGTTTTTGTTGGCAATGCACGATGGCAGAGACCTGCATGTCTCATCTGCATTAAATACGTCCCTTGGGACATAATCCTTTAAAATGCTCAATCGCCTTTCTTTCCAAGCAGTTATTTTCTTGAAGGTAATATCGTGCCAACGACAGAAGTTTTCTAACCATCCATTTGATGCTTTGAACCAAAGGCATATAAAAGCTTGGTTATGTAAGGCCAACTGATTATTCTCGTCTAGTAGAAAATGCCGTTCTTTAGAAAATACATTGCTTAACCAATAACAGTTATACAGGATTTACATTGGAGTACGACAGCAGCTTATGAAGCTGAGTTGTACTCCATACTTAAGTTTGACCCATTGACCATTTTCAAACACGTGGCTTTGACAGGTCGGCCATTTTGCCTGGAGGGCAAACAAAGGTCCATGACCGTTTATGCTAATGGCTTATTAGACTCTTTCAGTTTAATTTAATAAGCTTCAAAGTAATTTTAAGATTCATTTGTGATCATTTCTAAGATGTGTGTGCTACCTGGACTTAAATAATTTTTCGTGTCCTAACTGTTTTCCTATCGTAATACTTATTTGAACTTTCTAGTGTGTGCTTCGATCTTTTGTTTACATTCTATAGTGTCCAATTAAAAATTTCAAAACATAGAAAGAAGTGAATATTTAAAGACTCTCAGTGGCGATGTTAAGTGTAGATATGATGCAGAACTTAAAATTATTGGTGATATTGATCTTTATCTGCTCTGAGAGACTGATTTTGGAAATTTAATGTCTGCCAGAAGTAGCAAGGATGGACTTGGTAAACTACCTTATATTAACACATAGTTTTTGCACTGGCCAGCAGCTGAAGGCGTACAAAAGCTTGCTAGCATTCAAGTTTTATGAAGGAAGTAAATTCCAATGCTTATGTTGTAGTCGGTAAGGTAAGATTAAGTTTTATTAAGGTTTGGGTTTTAGATAACTCTGTTACCATTTCATTGGGGCTTATAAGGTTTGGGTTTTGGCTAACTCTGTTACTATTTCATTGGGGCCTAAACTCACAATAACAATTTAACAAATTAAAATGTTATACAAAATCAAGCTTATCATAGGGCAAAATTTTATTAGGTCGTTATACATAAAATCAAATATTACCTCTTATAAAATGTCTGGAGCAAATTCTTCCATTCGTTGGCTGTTACTTAAAAGATCCCTTTTTTAAGCTCTTATCCACATTTCACATCGTTGAGAGTCGATTAAGGTTTTCAGTAGCATTTTGAAGAACTGCAGGAATTCCAAAGGATCGTATATTATCCCTATTTCCCCTCAAGCACTGAACAAAAGGACGGCATTCAGTGGCGTAAAAACCGCCCCCGCAGGCCCCGCATTGCGGGGGGAGGGGGGGCGTAGCAAAGCCAGGGGCGCCCTCAAGTCAAGTTGCAGTACATTATTTTAAAATTTCATTATTTTTACAACAAAAATTGGTCTTTGTTCTCAACAATACTTTATATCCTTCTTACACGCTTACAAATGACAATATTTTTTACTATAGTGTAAGTGTGAAAGATTCAGACAGGTGCAAAATAGCAGGGCGTCATATGAAAATGATCAATTGTACATTGTATTGTATTTGCTTCTCCTAGTACTCCACTGTAAATCCGGTATTAAGCATAAAATATTAAGTTTTTGACAAGCCATATGGAAGTGCCCTATTAAAAAAAATTAACGGCAGCGGGACGTCTTATAGACGTTATCTTTTGTAACAAACGACGTCTTAAAGATGTCTTGCAGGCGTACAAAGACGTCTTGGGTACCTGTGTCAGACGTCTCATGGATGTCGTTGTGTTATCTGGGTTAGGTATACTTTTAAACTGGCGTAGCTATAAGCTAGCTTTGCTTTTTAAGCGGAACAAGACATTTTAATCAATTAATATAAATAGGATACAGAGACCAAATTAAAAATCAACCTTTGCCCACGTACTACCTATGAGAATAAAAGAGAGAAATGCGACATTTCTAGAAAGAGCCGAGCAAAGAATGAAGATTCTGCATGTGGAAGATGGTTACAGCCACTGATATAGAAAGGAAAGTTATATGAATATGCCGTGCAGACTCAGTGTTAACGTCGAAGTACAAGGTCGTGTCGTTGATTTAGTGACTTATTTGTTTATTAGCCATGGAACTAAGGGAAATATTTGTAAGTTTTTTTTGTAATACACACGTAAATGAATGTTTTTAAATTGATTCCTAAAAATGCAGAATGTGATTCTTTTTTCGTTTTGGGACCAAAACTTCGCATAAATACAGGGTGTTTCATTAATATTGAAAAAAAATTCAGGACGAGTTTCCCTACTTAAAAATACGAAAAAAAAAGTTCCTATAAATCTATGTCGGAAATGCATGGTTCGTTTAACAGTTAAATTTTTATTTTTGTTTTTTCTAAATAATTATAAAATAAATAAATAACACTGGGCGGCGGAACTTTCGGCCCCATATTGGGTAAGGCACCTGCTAGAAATTTTAGGACAAGTAATCTTGCAAGAAATTTCGGCCCCAAACATTGCAGGTAATGCGAATTGAACCAAAAAGGTGGATTAGATGCCGTTTTAGCGCTGTTTAACCAATATAAGTCTATAAAAGGGGCAAACAATTAATAATAATATTCCCCGGTGAACTTGAAAAAGGCGAATTGAACCAAAAAGGTGGATTAGATGCCGTGTTAGCGCTGTTTAACCAATAGAGGTCTATAAAAGGGGCAAACAATTAATAATAATATTCCCCGGTGAACTTGAAAAAGGCGAATTGGAACCAAAAAGGTGGATTAGATGCCGTGTTAGCGCTGTTTAACCAATATAAGTCTATAAAACCGCATTAGCCGAGTTGCAGGTCAAAAATTGAGTTAGTTCAGGTTAGTTGCATTTTCATTTTATAAATGATTCAAAACACAAAAGATCATAAAAAAAATTAAAATGTTATAACGTTAGACCATTGGGGCCGAAAATGCCTGTAATAAAAACATGACCCTTCCATCCCGGGGCCGAAAGTTCCTGTCAAAATCGGGCTGCTACCTGGCCGGGGCCGAAATTTCCTACGCCCTAGCCCATAACACTCAGGTTATAATTTCCACTATATATATTATTATCACTTTTAATTTGCCATAACAATTGTTTCGACACACAGTGTCTTCTTCTCGATGGACTTTACTGACTAAGATTAGTAATTTACAAGTGTGTTTTCCAAATAAATTAAGGTGTTCAATAAACTACAAATAATAATCCAATTAAGTAAATTATAAACCATTAAGAGGTAGGGTTAATAGTAGTTAACCCAAACTTAACAACTAACAAATACAGGGTGTAATCTATAAGTTTAATAGTGGGGAACCGTTTAGGTCTAGTTGGTCATTTAATAGTATGTTTGATTTTTTATATTTGTTAATTTCCATTGATTCTAATAAATTTAATTTGACGGATTTGTTTTTTTGGTGTAAAATAATAAAATTATCATCAAAATCATGTTTTTCATTATTTAAGTGTAATGCATAATGAGAGTCTGAATGATTTTTATTGTAACTATTTTTGTGTTTCTTTATCTGTTTTTTAAAACATCTACCTATTTGTCCTATGTAAATTTTTGGACAACTTCCACATTTTAGTTTGTACACCCCACATTTAGTTTTTTTAGTATTTTTAGTTTTATTGTTTTTTATAAATTTCCCTAATTTATTATTTGTTTTATATGAAATTTTTATACTACGTTTCTGTAAATGTTTTGCGATCTGTTGAGAAATCTTACCATTATAGGTTAAAGTTCTATAAGTAGTGTTATTCTTAAATTTTTTGGAGTTGGATATGCTAATCTAAGTGCTTTTTTATATTGTTTTTTTGTAATAATGTCGTCTATCATTTTAGTTTGGTATCCATTATTCAATGCGATCTGTTTAATAATATTCAGTTATTAAAAAACTGATAAAGGAACACAAAAATAGTTACAATAAAAATCATTCAGACTCTCATTATGCATTACACTTAAATAATAAAAAACATGATTTTGATGATAATTTTATTATTTTACACCAAGAAAACAAATCCGTCAAATTAATTTTATTATAATCAATGGAAATTAACAAATATAAAAAATCAAACATACTATTAAATGACCAACTAGAACTAAACGGTTCCCCACTATTAAACTTATAGATTACACCCTGTATTTGTTAGTTGTTAAGTTTAGGTATCACCTACTATTAACCCAACCTCTTAATGGTTTATAATTTACTTAATTGGATTATTATTTATTAGTTTATTGAACACCTTAATTTATTTGGAAAACACACTTGTAAATTACTAATCTTAGTCAGTAAAGTTCATCTAGAAGAAGGCACTGTGTGTCGAAACAATTGTTATGGCAAATTAAAGTGGAAATTATAACCTGAGTGTTATTTATTTATTTTATAATAATGAATTTCCATCAAGTATCGGCTACTTCAATAGAGTTTCTAAATAATTTTTGAAATAATGTCGATATCTTAACTAAGATTGGTTTCTAGGGGTTTTTTGAAATGTGAATTTCAAATTTGATTTTAGTATGGCTCCCACTTCCAGAGGGCGCCACCTAATGTCCTTTTACCCTTTTGAGGAGTCATACTTTTTTATACGCGCTTGAATTACAGTCTTAATACGTTCGCGGACAGTTAAAAAAGGTGGTTACTGAAAACGCAGTATGATATATTTTCATCTAGGTCTCTAGGTGATAAAAAATTATTTTAAAAACAGCTACATAATTTTGAAGTTCAATATTTTATTACAAAACCTGCTTATGAAATTCCTTGAAACATTACTCAATGCAAAGCGGTGGATTTTCAGGGCAAGTTTTGCGTCTGTATTTGGTTTCTTTGCGAATAGGCCTGGCGAAGCAATGTCTGCAACGCAAATGGTAACCTGGTCCTGATTGTAGTAATCGTCTTCCGTCTTTAAGATTGGGATCAATTTGAAGGTATGACACAGGGTATGATATTATTATCTCTTCGCGGAACTTAAGCTATGTAATTTTTTTATTATACAGTTATACAGAAACACAAAAAATTCAGAGTTTTCCGAGTAGAATCCAAATATGCAATCATATGCAAGATTTTCCATTTTAAAAAAGTAAGTTTTAGTCTTTATGGCAACCTAACCAGAAATGACAGGAAAAATTCATGCAGGTAGAAATGTGGGGAATAATTTACTGAACAACTTTCATAAAGGTCACTTTTTCGTATACGAGGTAATTCAAAAGTTACAGGCATTATGCGCGACATTTCTGCCACTCTGTATATTTTTTTATGTAGTATGCATTCCAAAGGGTGATATCTAGTCACTTCCAGCCATATTCATATTATATTGGGAAATTTCTTCTGGTTTAACTTTTTCTTGGCCGAAGCTCTTTCAGAATTAGTTTCGGAAGATATTTTGTTGTAATAGACAGAACGTCTCTCTTAACTTTCCATTTGGAGACATAAACTTTCTTGCAGCTTCTCTAAATGTGCTCTCCTTCCATTGGTTTGGCTTTTGTCACTATAACTTACCTCTTCCATTGCAACGTAATGCACCAATACAATAAGTCTTTCTTTTTAAAAGTCTCTTGCATGGATTTAGCCTGTTATAGAAATTGTTCATGAAAACATAGTGACCTCGGCCTAAATATGGCTCCAACAGTGAAATAACAAGGGCATGGATCTTTGAAATTTCTTCGGGTTTTACGGAACACCACAAAAAATTCATGGTTGAACCGTATATAAACGGGGTTAGAGTAAATGGTGAGTGGTAATACAGTCAGCGTTTGTGCGCGAAAGTTTTCTTAACGTCGCTTTTACTGCTGGGAATTTTTATCATTGCCTGAGAAGAACCGTTGCTTTGTTTAGGAAAATAGGTTCTAAAAAAGAGCTGAAAGACCATCAGTAAGAACAGAAGACCTTGTTGCAAGCGTTCGTGAAATAGGACGTGTGTGAGTGTAGGACGCCTGTCTCAAGAAGTGGAAAGATCTTATGGAATATGCAGGAGTATTCTTAAAAAACAGTTAATTTTGTTTCCTTATAAAGTGCAAGTAGTCCAAGAAAGACGCAGCAATTTCTGTGGTGGATTACCCAAAATTTATGAGACCTCACATGTTTTTCTGATGAAGCCTGGTTCCACCTAACCGGTTATGTGAATACTCAGAATACACACACATGTGGAGTAGTGAAAATTCCCATTTTTTTGTAGAGTCTACATTGCAGCCTCAAAAAATTGGTGTCTGGTTGGCTGTTTCCCGAGGGAGAATTGTTGGTCCTATTTTCTTCCATAACACAGTTACAGCAGAGCGGTATAGGGACAATATTATGTTGAATCCATTCGTGGAGCAATTACTTGACGATGAACTACGTTTTGGTTACTTTTAACAGGGCGGTGCAAGCGCTTATATATCCGCCGAAACTATTAGGTACTTACTTACGCAATTTTTTCGAACACAGGTTGATCACTTTTCGAAGAGACATTGAATTCCCACCCAAATCACCTTGAATGACGGTTATTGATTACTTATACTCTATCTTTAAATGATGCAAAGTAATAAATCAATCAAAACAGTCTTCTTTTTCGACATGTATATATTTATATAGGCCTAAATTTTAAAATTTGTGTACAATTAGGGCGCGGTGGGGTAAAAATGAGACAGAACAAATTTGAGGTAAAAATGAGACACTCATTTTTTTCTATTAATTAACGTGTTTTACTTCACTATTAATGGTTAAAAACGTTAAGCACACTTCTTAGATGTACATGCATTTATAAACTTCAATCAATTATGATAAAAAAAAACGTAAAAATACCATTTATATAAAGATATCACAGTAAACACTCATAGAACTTTTAAACAAAGGGCGCCAACTTTTGTTTCCACGTCAGCTTAAATGATCGGAGCCACTCGTTTAAAGTCGGAAATGGTGTCATTTTCCTTGCACGTTGGAACCATTTGCAACAGTCTTTCTCTGTTAATTCATCCAAACGTTTGTGAAGTTGTACTGGGGCAAAAGTGAGACGTGTTTGGGGGTAAATGTGAGACACCTGTTGGGGTAAAAATGAGAAAGGTAAAACGTCTTTTTTTTTCATTAATATGTTATTATTCTTATAGAATACCTACAATAGTTTTCAAAATGCCTAGCACGTACGTTCCTAAACCCAAAAATTATACAAAAAGGGGCTTAAAAGAAGCCATAAATCATGTTAAGCAAGGAAGACTCCGGGTGAAAGAGGCAGCAAAACAATTTAGAATCGACAGTCCAAGCTTCCAAGAAATTTTGCTCGCTAAGATTAATAAATCAAATCCTGAGACTAAGCAATGGCGCAAGATTGATTCACACTGTGCGGTTCTTACGAGTGCAGAATATTTAGAAGGCATTAAAAGAAAAATAAACCATCCAAAAGGGTACTAAAGTTCTAAACAAAAAAGGTACAAAAGAGAAGGGTTCAATTTCAAAAGATAGATCGAGTTCCAAGTTCTTCCTCGGAAAGTGAATCTGAAAGCGTTGTTCTTCAAGACGAAAGTGATGTTGATGAAAATGTGACGTTGGCTGATCTAATTGCGCACAATTCAGATGACAAATTTGAAACCGATTCAAGTGAGATACAATCTGGGGACTAGGTTTTGATAAAGTTTGCTACAAAAAAGAAACTGGTATATTACGTCGCGTTTTTAGAAAATATTACAGGAAGAGAGTATTCTGTATTATATTGGCGTCGTAAAGTCGACAAATTTGTATTTCCGGTAATGCCTAAGAAGTATAATGTGAACAGAGACGATATTGTAATGAAATTACCCTCCCCCAGTTGCCAAGGAGGAACTGCTAGAATGTCTCAAAAACTTGCGTTTTGTGTTAATTAGGTGAATGTTTTTATTATACCTAGGTACCTACTAAAAGTAGAATTTACTTTTCAGTCCATTTCTTTTAGGTATTTCATTTGAGTTTGGTTTAAGTTTGCCTCTCCTATTGACTTTGAAATGTTTTGTGTGAAATAGATAGGTCTAAATGTTTTTTTTACACTATTTTTAAAGTGTCTTATTTTTAGACAAACCTGTTTCAGTAATGCCCTAGAACTAATAATAAGATGAGAAGCTTCGTTTAACACCCTGTCTCATTTTTTCCCAGGCATGTCTTATTTTTTCCCCAATGGCAGGAAAAAATTGAGACAGAGATATATAATTTTTGTAAAAAAAATACTTGTTGTCTAGGTACTTATTCCGCTTCTGCTCTAATCATTTTATTTCTTTTTTTTTGTACCTGATCCTGGTTACCTGTTTGCTAATTATGTGGTTATTATGCCTTTATGGGTGCCTCTATTGGAATAATACACCTATTTTTTATCTATACATACCTTGGGTGTTTGTTTCTCAGTAAAACTAGTCAAACTGTGAAGTGTCAGTGTTTTTTTAATTAAATATGAAATTGCCTAAAGGCCCTAGAGTCGGTCCACGTACAGTAAATGAAAAAAAAAAATGAATTCTTAACTGTTACGATTCTATTAAAAGGAAGGATGCGGATTTGAGTGTTGACAATGCAGTGCAATTTACAACAGATATGGTTAACGTTGGGAAACAACAATATATAAACTTTTAATAGAAGAAAAAACTGTTGGCGTCAAACCTCCAAAAATTTCTCCAGGACGACCAAAACTTGAGCTGAATAACGTTTTGATGCAGAGAATAAGGCGAAAAGTTGATAGTTTATTTTTAAAAAAAGAAATTCACACGCTGGACAAAATATTGTCCTCAATCCGAGAAGACCAGGACTACCCATTTATGTGTGGAAATACGCTTTCGGTAGAAAAAACATAATATGCAATCGATTTTAATAGACAGATACGATATCGTCTGTTGGAGAAGACATTACTTAAGAAGCGTCCGAAAAGCCAGAGAAGAAAACAAAGAAATATTTTACCTAGACGAAACATGGCTAAATGAAGGCCACAATGTGACTAAATTTTGGCAGGATGAAAATATTAAAAGTTCAAGGCAAGCTTTTTTGGAAGGATTAAGACCGCCATCTGGAAAAGGACATCGACTTATCATAACCCATATTGGAAGTTCTGAAGGCTTCGTTAAAGGTGGTCTACTGATGTTCCAATCTAAAAATACAGGATCCTATGACGAAGATATGAATGCCGATGCCTTTGAAAAATGGTTCGAGCAAATGTTGGATCTTATACCAGAATATGCAATAATTGTATTGGATAATGCAAGTTATCACTCTAGGCTGACAATTAAATTACCGACAAGTGCGTGGCGTAAAAGTGACATAAGTTTAGAACACATAGAATTTCCATTAGATTCCTTAAAAAAAGAACTATTGGTACTAGCCAATTTACATAAAAATGCATTCAAAAAATATGTAGTCGATGAAATGGCAAAGAAATATCTGTGCTTACACTCCTTCCTTACCACTGCGAATTAAACTCGATCGAACTTATATGGGCTCAAATAAAGACAGATGTCGCCAGAAAAAAACACGACTTTTAAAATGGTGGATTTAAAAAGACTCTTTAATGAAGCTATAGGTAAAATCAGTGCGGAAAAGTGGAAAGTGTATCGATCATGCGATAGAAGAAGAAGCCAAACTGTGGCAGGTAGATATAATAATCGAAGAAATGGTTGAACCGCTTATTATGAATGATGTTAATAAAAGTTTATCTGCCGAATCGAACTATGATTAAGCCATAACGACAAACTATTATTCGATTTTTGAAAATGCTTTGTTTGTAAGATTCCTTAAAAAAAGAACTATTGGTACTAGCCAATTTACATAAAAATGCATTCAAAAAATATGTAGTCGATGAAATGGCAAAGAAATATCTGTGCTTACACTCCTTCCTTACCACTGCGAATTAAACTCGATCGAACTTATATGGGCTCAAATAAAGACAGATGTCGCCAGAAAAAAACACGACTTTTAAAATGGTGGATTTAAAAAGACTCTTTAATGAAGCTATAGGTAAAATCAGTGCGGAAAAGTGGAAAGTGTATCGATCATGCGATAGAAGAAGAAGCCAAACTGTGGCAGGTAAATATAATAATCGAAGAAATGGTTGAACCGCTTATTATGAATGATGTTAATAAAAGTTTATCTGCCGAATCGAACTATGATTAAGCCATAACGACAAACTATTATTCGATTTTTGAAAATGCTTTGTTTGTAAGATTCTATATAATATCTTGTTTTTGTAATTATATTATGTAAAATAGTACCACCCACTATTATTTATTAGTTAATACGATTTTTTAAATGTTTTCATATGTTGTAAATACCTACGAATATAATATAATACAATTTTAAGAGAATAGGAATGTTTAAGATTTTTAATTTAAAAATTTCCCCAATACACACTCCTGGCTAAGGGATTTTCCCAATAACAACGGCAAATCCGCAAATATAACAATTGCTCGCGATAAATAGGTATTTGTCTATCATTTAATTTTGGGAGAGGTCTTATTTAAATTGATGAAATGGCTTTCTGAATTTTGAATAGTTTTTATTGTTATCTGGCATAAAAAAATAAAAAGCTAGGGGGGTGGGATATTATGGTGAATCACCTTGTACATTTTACGTGCTACTAGGGACACTTTTTGATTAAGTGTCGGTTCCGTAAGTCAAAAACAAACTCCAAGATGGAGTTTGTTTTGTTCAAACATATATATGCAATTTCGGCAAGTGATTTAAGTATATAGCTTTCAGCAAAAGTAGGTGATGTAAATCGACACGTAGTTTTAATGATTCCGTTAATGATCTGCACAGCGTACCACTGAAACTATGAAACAATGCTATTTAACTAATAAAGCAATAAAGTGCAAATAAGGTCTCAGCAAACAATTACTTCTACTTTCCAGAACACAAAATCTCTAATTGGACCCAACTGCTTTCCTAATTAAGTATTTTGATTAAACGGAATCTTTTATAGATGTGTCTGCAACAGTTTTTTTCTTTGCAGATGTTGTATCTCACCACGTACTTGATTATAGCAGCATTATTAGCGGAATGTTTTTCGAACATTCTTATTGCCGGATTTCACCATATTAACTCGAAGTTGCCAATACCTTTTAAACTAATGGTAAGCCAATCAACAATGAATAATTATTTATTTCAATTTTCGGTGGGTGTCTGAGTATGATCCTCTCGCTGGTGCTTGCTGTTGCTGCTCAATAGGCCTATTGGTCCCTATTTTGATAATCTTGAAATTTTCATGGATTCGAAATAAATTTAAAAAATATTCTAGAAATTTCAATATTAACTCGTGCCGACTTGCCGTTTCTTACTTACTTAGTTATTATACAGGGCTGCCCAGAAGTCCGGAATAAAATTAATATAGCCTTAACCTGTAGCTTTTGGGGAAAATGCTCGGACACGTCAATTTAGTTTTATATATGCTCACATTTTGATGTTATTCGTTTGCTTTTTATAGACATTAATTTGTCAAAGATATGATGACATCGATCTTTTTTTTAAATGGAAACATACAGCTTGTGATACATCATTTGAAAGCTAATATCTCGTACAGTATGCTCATAAATTTTGACGTGATTCTGTCAAGCTATTTCAAAATGGCGACTGTTAAAAGTTTAAAAAAGATCCCTATTTAAATAAGCGGAAATGATAAATCATTGATGTTTTTTTTACCTTTCAAGGTAAGAAATCTTCATTGTTTCACGTTCTGACATTTTGTGACATTGTGACTTAACAATAGTTATGGTTTATTTGTTATTTATTTTGTCAAAAAAAAATAGAAATGTAACGAAGCAAAACAAAACACAACAAAAAGGTGGTTTAACGTGGCAAATGCTGGAAATGTCCTCCACCCTCTACTTGGCATGCTCTCAGACAAAGGTAAAATCCGTCGACGGAATTTCGAATGGCTTCAGCCGGTATGTTATGTGTCTCCAATCTAATTTTGTTTTTCAAATCTTCAATATTATTTGGCCTATTTTGGTAAACTTTTTCTTTTAAATATCCCCAAAGAAAATAGTCTAGAGGCGTTAAGTCTGGGGACCTCGGTGGCCATTCAATTGTACCACGTCGCCCAATCCAGCGATCTGGAAATATCTGATATAAATATCTTCTCACATTGACACCAAAATGCGGGGGAGCACCATCTTGCTGAAACCGAATTGTTTCATTAGGTATATCTGGATCTATTTCGTTGGGAAAAATTACAGCTAGAGCAGGCCTCAACTCGAAGGTTAAGAAATCCAGGTACCGTTCAGCTGTGAGGCTTCGTTCCAAAAAGAATGGCCCTAATATTCGGTTATTAATGATACCTGCCCATACATTTACTTTCTGGGGCCGCTGAGTATGCGCTTCAAATATCCATCGTGGATTTTCTTGACTTCACAAACGATAATTATGTCTGTTAACCACTTCCTTTAAATATAAAGTAGCTTCATCCGAAAATAATATGTTCTGTGGATACCTACTATTCTCGTCACACCGTCTCATCATTTCTTCGCAAAATTACAAACGCCTATCATAGTCATCTTCTAAAAGCTCTTGGATAAGGCATACTTTATAAGGGTGGTATTTTTCTGCTTTCAAAAATCTTCCAATAGTACCTTAAGATGTATCATGATTTAGAGCCAATGAAACCGTTGAAACATGCGGATTATCCTGCAGAGATAATGCAATATCCAATTTTTCATTGTCGCCTAAAACACGTGGCCGTCCATTCCTAGGCAAGTCCTTTACAGTGCCATGTTCATCAAATTTGTGGAATATTTTACTAACAGTGCCCTGTGAAATTTGATTTTCTGGATATTTAGCATTAAATAAAGTGCACACTTCACTTTGACTTCTTATTTTATCTCCACATCCTAACAATATCAAGACTTCGATACCTACGCTGCCTTTCCGACAAAACCATTTTTGTTTAGAAAATTGTAAAATAATACTTCGGAAATACCTAAATTAATTTTATCTACTTTCATTTAGTAATATGAATTTTACAGTTCTGTAAATCGTTTTGTAAGGGCATCTATTACAGTACTAGTGCTGTAATAGATGCCATTACAGCACTAGTGCTGTAATAGATGCCCTTACAAAACGATTTTTAATAGCAGGTGCATTTTTATTTTTAAAAAGGCCTTTTGCCAAATATTTTTATTCATAGATGAAAGTAGATAAAATTTTGTACAATATTCTTGTTGTAAATTCATATTACTACACTCGATGTTTTATTAAACTCGGCTGACGCCTCGTTTAACAACTTTAACATCTCGTGTTGTAATATGAATCTTTACAACACTTATATCGTAAATAACTATTACAAGTTCAGAATGTCACAAAATGTCAGAACGTGAAACAATGAAGATTTCTTACCTTGAAAGGTAAAAAAACCTCAATGATTTATCATTTCCGCTTATTTAAATAGGGATTTTTTTAAAACTTTTAACATTCGCCATTTTGAAATAGCTTGACAGAATCGCGCCAAAATTTATGAGCATACTGTACTATATATTAGCTTTCAAATGATGTATCAAAAGCTGTATGTTTCCATTTAAAAAAAAATATCGATGTCGTTATATCTTTAACAAATGTCTATAAAAAAAAACGAATAACGTCAAAATGTGAGCATGTATAAAACTAAATTGACGTGTCCGAGCATTTTCCCCAAAAGTTACAGGTTAAGGCTATATTAATTTTATTCCGAACTTCTGGGCAGCGCTGGATTATATTACTTACTTAGTTTATTGGATTGTATCACGAATATTATAAAGATCTTAAAACTGATGCAATACAAAAGCTACACTGACAAAAATGGATTTACCGATGTCGTGGGTTGCAGAATTAGAGCTACTTTAACGCACGTTTCTATGTTATTTAAACTGAGCCTACGAATTATCACAAATTATTTAAAAACGCTACAATAACTCAGCTTCTTTTGGTTCGCCTCAACACACATTTTAAGCACATTTGGGATTACCACAATCCTTCATTTTGTAACCATTTTATGAGTTACCTAAACTCAGTTTTTGTATTGGGCAAACTTACTAACTGATTTTAAAGTGCCGTTTTGTCCCAGACGTGCATTATTTTAACTCATTACCATGTGTAAATTATTTGGAGTTGAAATAAGTCATAAAAAGTGCTCTAAAAACCCATGTCGAGGGTAAATCATTGATCGAAAGGTCACGAAAAGTTCCGAATTCGCGCTCGTGCCGATTTGGCGCGGTAACTTCATCACATTGTTATTAGTACCTCTAAGTCGTCATGGACCACATAACTGGACTTGCTTTCCGCGCAATCGTTGATCGGAGGGATCTTTTTTTATTTTTGTTCAAAGTTTGTTCTCATACAGGTGCGTGAAAATGTGGATACTCCAACTTTAGGACAGATTAAATATATAGTCGTTTAGTAACCTAGAACAACTGAAAGGTCCAGTTTTGATAGCTCGAATCATGAGTTAATCTAGCCCGAGTAGTAACGCATCACAACTCCCTTATTGGCCTCTGGCAGCTTAAACAATGAATTGCTGCAGCCCACGTCGCATGTGTTCCTCAAACTCAGTTACGATTAGCTAAGCTAGCTAGCTAAAACAACCCATCTTCAGGGCTATTATATCTTATAAACAGTGGTTTGATGCAATTTCTTCGATTTAGCTGCTGTAACTCATATTTGAGTTATGTCAACTCCATATTTCGCTCAGTGTACCGTTAATAAATTATGATGTGATAGAGATTCTTAATAAAATGTTCCAGAAACTGTTCGATTCTTGCCTAATCCAACCGATCCAAATGATTCTTAAGGTACTACATATCTTATAAACACTAAATATAATTTAATGCAAAACTGGACTAAACCACATCAAAGTCAAATATTTCCATCCCTACAATGAAGTTTGCTTGCACAATAAAAGTTACCACTGTGTGCAGTATACAGGGTGTCCGGGAAAATGTGGGAAATCTCTCGGATTCAGATAGAACATGAAGAAATAAGATGACAAGTTCCCATAAAACTTTTTCTTACAGGCTCTCCCTACGGAGATATGGGCCCCTGAAGGACACCGTTGGAAATCGATTTTTCTTGAATAACTTTCAAAGTACCTAATATATTTTAAGGTGATGGACACTAGTAAGGACCTCTTAACATGATGTCATTTAAATATATTTAGCATTTTTAGTTTACCAGAGGCGGACAGCTTTACAACTTAATGCTTAAAGTTTATTCGAACGGTTTAGCATTTTTAGATATTCAGAGCGCGTTTACATTATTTTCAAATGACGCTAGTCTCCTGTGTCATGGTAAAGATAAGGATGATTTAAGGTTGGTTATTGACAGTGACTTAGTTTTTTAGTTTTAGTAATTTGAATCTTGATGATCAACAAATTCAGAATAAAGCACAAGCTTTTAGGTCTAACGTAGGATAATAAACTAAAATTTGAGGAACACATAAATATATTGAGCAAAAATTGACAGCTGACTGTTATGCAATAAGGATAGTCTGTAATGAACTTAGTAACTCAACCACTAAAATGGTATATCATTCCTTGTTGTGGTATTGTGTTTTGGGGATTTGCAAACAGGCAGTTGCTAAGCTCCATATTTGTGTTGCAGAAAAGAGCAGAGCAAATAACCGTGAACTCTGTCAACCTTTATTTACAGCAGAAATAATATTAACTGTACCGTCTTTATTTATTTTGGAAACTGTTTGTCTTTTAATTTAAAGAAATAGTCCATTCTCAAAGTGGAGTTGAAATATAGGGAAAAGGGGAAAGAAAGTCAAAAAGTCTTTTTTGTTCTCAAGCTGCCAACGGTCGACTATAAAATGACTGAACACGTTGTCACGTTTTCATTTTAACTGTGTTTGTCTCCCTATTTTAGTCTTTAAGGGTATATAAAATATAAGATCTGTTTTTTTTTATAATTTTATTTTAAATCTAATTCTATTGGTTTCCCTACATAATGGGACGAACATAACGCAAGTTGACGGGACCTCAGGTCTCCAATAACTAATTTTACAAATGAAATTTCAACATTATAATTTCTCATAAAACAAATCACAAACAAAAATCTTTCTCTAACAAGACCTAGAATGTCCAAAAGATTATTTTTATATATCCTGACTTATGATTTTCAAATGACGAATATCTTCCCTTTTTAAATTCGACCACAAATTGACAGTGTCTTTTCAGAAACTTTGAATTAAATATAATATTTCACTTTCATTTACAATTTTAGTATGCTGATTACATTCAATTTTTTAATATCTTGCCAAAATATTTAAAAAAAAAAAGCTCCATCAACGTCATTTTCCACCAACAGTGTTTTCTCTTTACTGCTAATAATAACTGCAGCACTACTTTGATCTCCTGAAGATGAAGGTTACTACCTTCGAAACATTTAGAGACAATTTAATTTTAAAATTGATAGCTCACTATTAAATTAGTGGAGAAAGACTTTTTGACTTTCTTTCCCCTTTTCCCTGTTGGTCTTTTGCATAAACGATGTTCTAGATCAAATGCTGAGGAATTTAACCACACTACCAGAACCAGCATATTTAATTGATAAATGAAAGTTATAATTGATCAAGTCGTGAAGGTGTTTCTAAAAATAATAATATTTAATTGAAATTTTGTATTTGTACTCCCAACAAGATTTAAAACAATTTTTTTTTATTTGTCGTTTTGCTTAAAGATTAAAAATAGGAGTAGTTCTCCCTTGGACCTTTTTTACACTATTGTGCTTTTTGAGAACCCTCTATAATATTATACATTTATCTCTTCGTAAGTTTCTTGTCAAACAGAGCTTTTTAGGAAGATACGCTTTTTTTCATAAAACTCATAATAATGTAAATTTATATTTTTTTGTTTTTATTTCTACTTATATTTTAGAGACTGAATTTATACTCACCTTGTTAATAGGAATTTATCTTCCTTGAACAACAAAGCATATATTGATTAATTCTCCCAGAATTAACAGAATATCTATTTCAATGTCACATGATTGTTCCATAATTGCACTGAATAAAAAAACTCTATCAAACTGAATAAATACCTTCGAATCAAATTATTACTTTGTCAGAGTCAAAAGTAGTCTCCTAGGTATTGAAGGCTTCGTGCCAAAGATGTTCTTTATGGAAAGGATAGATGGTCGGAAGAGGACAAACATTTGTTAGCCCTTTTTTATTATCATGTATGTTTGATTGCCTGGAATTTTGAAGTTCTTTCTTGTGGTAGGGTCGGCTTACCGGACTTGAAAAGTAATACAATTAATTTGATGGTGGGGTGTTTACGAGTAATCCACTATGACGTCTTGGGTTACAAGTTATAAGGGCAATTTAAAAAGTATAACGATAATTCACTGGTAGTTTGCGGGTCATTAAAAATGCTAGTTGATGTAGATAAATAATATATACTGTTTGTTGTCTGCTTGACACTGAGCGGCACTGCCGGCCCTGAAAAGCCGCCACTAATCCGGTACCAATATAATTGGGAGTGACTCACTTTTATCGGGGTGTGCAAGACGTAAGGGGAACGCCAATTCCAGAGGTGTGTCATTTTAAACAATAATAATTCAAAAAATATATGAATTTTTTGTTTATTATTATAATATATAAACTGAAAAATAAATTAAGCTTTTACATTTGGTAATCTAATGAAGTAATTAGAGAAGCTAAATTACGCTGGTGTAAAATCAAAAAAGAATAATAAAGCAACGATATATGTTATTTTCATAATGTTTTTATTATATATACTATATAATAATAGAAATATATAATAGTGGATTAAGGGCAAAACCTAAACCTAAATTATAAGTGTTTATAAATTTCCCAACTATTGTTACCTAATAAACACTAACTGATAATTATTTGACAAATTATATTCCACGCCGACATTAAAAAGTGTTATAATGACAATACGTTACAATTTTAAACTCATTATTACCATTACAGCGATTATTCACTATCTGACGACGAAAACATTTCATTACTGTCACTACTGCTGTCATCTGCAGAATTTATAATAATAGGTTCTACCATGACTTTAACATTTTTTTTTCTACGCCCTCGACATGTAATACGCACTTATGCCAATCTGCTGCTTGTACATTCGCTATTGCCGTTTTTAACAGTTCTTTAACATCTTTTAATTTAAAAGTTTTATTTTCACGCGCCACTTCGCCTTTTATCTGTGCCCATATAAGCTCGATTGCATTTAGTTCACAATGGTAAGGCGGTAAACGTAATATTGTAATACTTCGCTCACGAGCCATTTCATCCACTACATATTTCCTATATTTTTTTTGCGAAGTCTTGCAAGATCGAGCAACTGCACTTTTAGCATTTTTTTCGCCAAATGCAATATTCTTTTCTTCGAGCCAGTCAACAATCTTTTCTTTTCGCCACGCAGACTTTTGCAAAGCTTCCACCCGACGGCTGTGGTATAGTGCATTATCCATCACGATTACCGACCCACGTTCAATACGCGGTAAGATGGATTTAAACCAATCTTCAAACACTCCCGAGTTCATATCCTCATGATAATCACGGTTTTACGAGATTCAAATACGGTTAACCCACCTTCGAGAAAACCAGAATCACTCCCGATGTGGGTTATAATTAACCGACGACCTTTTCCTGAAGGAGCTTTCAATCCAGTGGACAGTCCATTGATAAAGGCGTTACGTGTACTTTCCGACGAATCTGCTGATCAAAAAAAATCTTTTTCTGTCCTCTTGTTTCCTTCTGATCGGACACTTTAGTATTCACATTGTCCTTGATAGTTCTATAAACGGTACGGCAAGATGTCGTAGTCAATGTGGCACAAAGCTCCGCTGCATCAATGAATGATATTCCACTGTGTGTACTTAGAATTCCCTCATACACATTTTTTACAATTGTACGCTCCCCAGGTTTTAAATGACGTCGTTTTGTAACTTGTTGGTTACTATCACTTGAAGAACTCGCCTGCATTATAATATTTGCTGTTTTGAATAACCACCAAAATAACACCAAAATAATAAAACTGAATTGCTAATATATCCTCTTGATTGAAACTTGTCTACGACACTCAACGTTGATTAGAGGCGATAAGGAAGCATGTGCGCGTCTTTAGACATGGGTTTTCCTTACCTGCGTTGCCAAATTAAGTTAAACAGGCACCGTAGGGTGAAAAGGCCCTTAATGACATGCCGATTTTGGTACATTTCATGAGAATTTAAATGAAATATTTTAAAACCTGGCAACATGTAACAACGACTTATTAATGCACAATCTTCCCAAACGGTTTTGAATGCTTTTATTTCAGTTAAAAGTGTGTGAATTGATGTTAATTATTTTCGTAGTATAGGTGTTACGAAGTCGATTTGTAAATTTAACAAACAAAATTTAAAGACATTTATATTCGCAAATATTTCAGACTTGACATCCTGTCTGTGTACAAAGTAAATTGATAAATGAACTTTCTTAAAGAAAAATGTCGTGCTGATGTCTGTATCGAGATATCGTAATTAATACCAAAGTGAGAGTATTTTCGAATCGGGAATTATATCGCACAAAAATAGAAATTTACATTAAAATGCCGTCAATTTCGTAAAAGTTAAATCATCTGATCGGTAAATTTTGGACAAAAAAAATAAAAGAGCCGAACTGAATTCGTACATCTTGCAGATGTTCTCACAACATTCACTTTCTACCGGACGGACAACTTCCCACTATTCATCAGGTGGTAATTTTTAATGATATGAATATTTTTATAGATATTTGAATAAAGCGATTGTTTAGTCGTCAATTATTATAAGCATAGAATAAACTATTTTTTCTACTACTAACATGAGAAAACCCTATTATTTACCTCATTTGTCTAATGAGAAGTAGTTCATTAGTAACCTAGGTAAATAATGATGATTCATTATTTACCTAGGTTAAGAATGAAGATTTTTTATCTTTTTAAAGAAATTGACTGAAACTATATTGATTTAACGAAGTGAACATTGAAAATAAACTCTAGAAAATGTCCTGAGATAATGAAAATTATCAAAAATTATGAAAATCATTTTAAATAATAGTTGATTGTACAGTTATTACAACTCATGTGCACTGCTGCATTTCCACTATTAATAGAATTACCATTATTTATTATAGGTAAATTTACTTCAGTATTGTGAATATTTTCGATAATTTGTAAACGTTCATTAACACTTAATACAAAGTCATCACTCTGTAAGTTTTTTACCAGACCATCTTGACGTGCGAAAGAAGTGGAGGGTATACTGAAATTTTCATTGGATAAGATGGGTTTTTGTACTAGTTTGGCTATTCTCTTCTTGTCCGCTATCGATTCCTCAATATATCCTTCAGCTCACGATACACATAAGTTTATGTGTATCGTGCTTCAGCTACTGTCGCCGACCTACATCCACCGTGCCTTTTTGGGCTTAGTAGGTCTCCTCCATTTTCTGCTAGAAGTGTTGCCGAGCTACGCCATAGAGAATGACCAGTGTCACACTCAGGATGTTGTAATTTCAGAAATTGAGCCATAACATATGGTACTTTCCTAATAGTATCGTGCCCAATATTTTGTCTATGATATTTATCTTTGCGGTATAAAATAAATAGTTTTCTAATGTCAGTCGGCCGGTTAGCCAAGTATTTTTTTACGACGTTAATCCATTGCGGTTCGACAATGACAAATCTCCTGGATGAACCATTTTTTGAGTTTATTATGCCCGATTTCCCAGCGATTGCCTTAAGTACGGAATTGTTAAGGAATACTTATTTTATAAGTAGCCCTTAGGCTTTTCTGCATTGTTCTGCGTTTTAACGACCATCCCTTAACAAAGAAGAGAGTACACATTGGCAACATTGCATTTATGTCCATAATTTTAAGACAACAGCCTTTCCTAACCTTACTTTGTGTAAAGTATGTATTTCCTTATACTTAAATAAAACAACTTTGATTTTACGTTACTAATATAAACTGTTTAGTCTACCTTTTCTAACATCCGTTCCCTGACAACCATATACAGGGTATAGTATTAGTATACTATCACACTTTGCACATTATTTTGAAAATTGTAAACCTGTGTTGTAAACTTTTAAAAGTCCAAACACCTGTTTTCTGTCTTTTTTTGTGTGATTTTTCTAAAAATGGACCCAAAAAAGAAGCGGGCACCGAATTATACCACCAGAGAAAGGGAGGTAATTTTGTCTCTGGCATCAAAGTATAAAAATGTCATCGAGAATAAAAAAACTACAATTTACTTACCCAAACCTGTCTTCATCCGTTAATAATTGATCCTCGATCTGAGGGAGAATATGTTGTACTGTTTGTTTGGTCAATCGAAATCTTTTAAAAAATGTTAAATTATCCATATCATCAATATAATTCGATCTTTGATAGATTCTGCGTGGGAATCCGTGTTCAAAAATATCAAAGATATCCAAATCATCGTTTAAAAATTCCATTTCTTTTTAATACAATACTGAATAAGAGTCAAAAATAAATACACACACTGTGAAGCACGAATATAGGTTAGAATCCCCTACTTTAAACGTTAAGACGCCAATTTTCGCCACTTAAGTTAAGTGGCCTATAAGTTGTGTGTACAGTACAGAAAAACCCAACAATGACCGCTAAGGGCTACTTTGCACAAGGGCACCCTTAAACTAACCTTAATGTGTGCTGGGAAACCGGGCATTAGGAATATTTATCACAATAATCCCATCTCGGATGTCCACATCATCAAGAATCATATTGCAAAGTTCGTCTGTTCTGCAAGCACCGGCTACGCCAATAATAGCCTAGAATTTAGAGCTTATTAAAGCAGGACAAAGAATGAGTATAATAAAATCCATACCTTTTTAAATAAAAATTCATCATCATTTAAAAATGTATAAATTTCTTTTTTCGAGAATACACGTGATTTTTTAGGTTTATTAGGCAGTCCAAACCAGGTTATGTTTGCCTGCAACGGTCATATTGGAGTCACAAGGTGCTTTCAATATGGCCGTCGACGGCAAACGTCAGAAAAACTAACCTATATTTTTGTTTGAACGTGTTTTTTCTGCTATTTATATCTAATAACACTTAAAGTTGATGATGCAAGTGTATATCTACACACAGCACAGAACTCGACTGTAAACTAAACATTGAATCCGTGTATATTTGCCACATATTTGCCTTCAACGGCCATGTTCGTTGAATCTTTTTGAGTTCTGTGGAACGAATTCAATATGGCCGTGGCAGGCAAATCGTAATTTGACACATCGTTGGATTGCCTAATAGGCGACATTTTTCTTTTTTAAAAATGCCACTACTTTAAAATACTTCGAAATATCAATATTTTCTTTCAAAGAGTTGATTTCAACATTGAGTAGCTTGCCCACAACGTTGACACCTTATTGTGTTCCGATCTTTCCTTAAATGACATTTTCAGTAATTTTAACGACTTTTTTTTCTTCACACCATTTCTTTAATTGAGTGTATGCCTTCCATATGCCTTCACATAAAGTCGCTTTGATTTTTCAGGCAACAAATCATGTCTTACATTAGCCGCTGCCTCTCGGAGCTCAGGCGGGGTACAATTTTCCATTTCTAAATCACTGTCACTTTGGTCGCTAAGATTCTCAGCCATATTTTAATATTTTATTGTAAAACTTTTACTTAAAACCTTCGAAAGGTAGCCATAATTATTTTAGAATAATGACGTTTATTGAAACCTACCAGTTCCAATTGTTTTATTTGTTGCCTTGACAACTGAGCCCCAGGCTACTTGATATTTCGATATGTTTGAATAATAGGGGAAATGGCTAATTTTAAAATAAAAATGACTAAAATGAGGTTACTTGGTGTTAGTTCGGCTGTTAGTAGTAAAATTCTATGTATACCTCGGTTGAGAAGGCCATTATTGACCTCGCACATTATAACCTGAGCAACGTAGCAAGTGCTCGGCCAGTAATGGCTCACTTCTCACCCTAGATATATAATATACTATTTTTTTTCAATTTAATTGCAGTTTTATCAGTATTTATTCCACTTTTTCGTAAAGCCTTAATATACTACACCTTTAATAAACCATAAAACATTACATAATTTTTCTTTTTCTTTTTAGCTAGTCGTTTTGTACCTGACTTCAATAGTATCAGCTGAGACCAACCATGAACGGGCATACCAAGTGTACGAAGAATTAAATGAAGAAATGCCAGAAGTTGTAAGAAGAACAAGACATTTAGATGCTCAAGAGGGATATCAACCCCCAATGTTTAACTATCGCACTGCTACACAGCAAGATCGTATGAAATCAAGATATTATAGACAGCAGCAAGCAGATTTTAACCACTTGAAAATTAATCCAATAAATTCAGATAAATTTTTTGAATTCAATAAAAATAGAGGTGCTTTAAGAAATATTCCATTCGAGGAGACTGGCAATGATTGGAAGCCTTTTAAGCCTAACTACATATTCCCGCCGAAAGTCAACAGTGGACAAGAAAATAGGCTCACTGAAATACAGCATGTTGTGAAAGATAACTTTGAAAACGACTTGGATATTGCTGGCAGTGAAAATAAGGAAAAAATCGAAGAGAACGTTGAAGAAAACGCCGAGGAAATGGTAAAAATAGATAGAGGAGACAAGAATGCCAAATATATTTACGTTCAACCAAATATCCTTAAAAACAACTTTGGTTTAGATCCGAAAGTGGCCCAAGAAATACTTAAAACTGCTTCACCCTCCGCTTCGAGTGAGAACGCGGAAGAAATTCAAATTAGCGAGCTTAAAGAACTGTTGGGAAAACATCCCGAGTATCAACTGCAAGGCCTTCAAAAACTTTTAGAAGACGCCAAACCTATAATGCAAGATCATGGGTCCGTCCAGATAGAAGAAGCTGGTGGTACTGGCTTATCATCCAACCAGCCACAAATAGAAGATTTACAAAAACAACTGGACGCTGTTAATCAAAAACATGCAGAAGAGGCGTTGGCGGCCGCTCAGAAGCAAGCCGAAGCCCACGTACGAGCTCAGCACCAAGCTATTGCTCTAGCTCAGAAACGGGCAGAAGAGGAAGCTATGGCTAAGATCGCCGCGCACAATGAGGGAAGGGCTGTGATAAATCCCAATGATCATTTACAAATACTTGAAGGTGTTATGCCTGTAACTGCCGCACCTTTAGTAGCTGAAACCCCTCGGCCTAGGTCACCTTTACAAGAAGCGATAATGCATCAAATAGAGCAAAACTCTCTTGAAGCCCATCAATCTGAAAAAGTGGAAGAGGTCGCTCCAGCTGAAGATATTGATACTCGTGAGACGTCAGCTTTAAACTCGAGACCGTCTGAACAGGTATTGCTTTACCAGCCTCATAGAGACAACAGAAATTACGCACCTTCTTATAGAGATTTACGTAATAATAAACCCATTGTTAGCAAAGGACTAGCGCCACAACCAGCGCCACAACCAGCGCCGTTTTCTAAAACTTATGCTAGCCCCCCTGTACTTCAACCTCTAGCGGCTGAGCCGGAAATTTATGCGCCCTCCGAAATACACAATTACGGGGAAGTACGTCCAAAAACATCAGGTATTGAGATTCAACATATACCAGTAGAGCCCAAAAAAATTCATTCATTAGCACCTACACTCAGTCTACAGGAACACAGGCAGGACTTTTATCAAGAAATCAAGGGTGATGCGTCACATCCTAGCGAAAACCATCTATATGCCAAAAGAAACCATGATCACAACGATGATGTAAGTATCAACAGTTCAAAGGGGACGCTTTTACGGGAAAAAAGGGAACTTAATAAAAAACATGTACCTCGAATTAATATTTCCTTTGACGGTTCTAAGATTGTCGCTACTAATTTAGATACGTATGAAAGAAAACTACAAGAGAATACCAATTTCAATCCTAATACACCACGCTTAAAACTCAATACTCCTGGTATTCGGGTATCTCCTAGTTTAAAGAGCAAATTAAAAGCCAATTACTCGTTTAATGGTACAAAAATGGAAGCGACTAACTCTAAAGACCAAAAAAATACACTTGCTACTAATATTTATCACAGGTCAAATATAGATCGATTTAGAGGTTATCCTCAACAATCAAAATATATTTCAAAATATAATAGCTTAGTTGTGCCTAAACAGAAAAGACTGTTAAACAATCCCCCGATCGAACTAAAGACAGTTAGTCAAAAAACTCTCACTCCCTTAAATACTAACATGAAAAAATCTCATAAACATTATGATTTTCGAAAAAGATTTTTCTTGGATGACGCATATTTAAAATCAAATCGAATGAATCAAATTCCGCATGTTATAAATGACGATCCTAAAAACGTAATAATAATAAATAATAGCAATAATAACAGTCCTCAAAACAAAAATCAATTATATTCTTCCCAAAAACATAATTTTAGTAACAATTTGAGAATAGTTTCTACAAAAACTCATAACAAAGATCTCTTGCAAAAACCTGTAGTTAAACGGGGTAGTTCTGGTCACGTTTTTCTAAACATATTAAGGGTGGATTCTAAAATTGATAGCGTTTTGCATAAGATTGAAAATGTTTAAGTTTTTTGATTACGTTATTGCCTAAGAATGTGATATAACTTATAAAAGTTGATGCAAAAGTTTCTTGTTTTATTTACCATAATATGTTTTGGTGAAAGTTACAGTAATAACTGCTACAAAATCGATGTATTATCATAGGGTGTAAGTATTCATTTCCCGACAATGAAAAAATCAGTCTTTTTGCCGGCAGACAGGGTCGGCGTTAGAATGGGGGGGGGGGGGCTGAGCTACCAGTGGCGTGCAGTGCCATTTAAAAAGGGTAGACAACAGAATCAAAAATGTCAAAGAAGGAGAAAGTCCGAAATTTTTATTCAGGTGCCACACCCAAAACGTTCTTTTTAGGCCTCCAAAAAATGTAGGCGTTAGGCAAAAAAATAAAACTAATAGTATTTACCAATATGGTAGGTACTTTCACGAATGTCTTACGGAAACGTAAACTAGGGCATAAATAGCTGCAAACAACTGCTCTGTTTTGCGTTGAATGTCATACTTGTAAAGGACTTACTGTTAATAAGTTTCACCAGGCAGTTTACACTGTCATTGCACTGGCGCTTCATAATAAAAAAAACTAAAACTATTCAAAAAATCTTTCTAACCAACAAAACTAACTCACAAACAAAACGACAATCCCTCTTGTATAGGTAAGTTACTAAAAAAAATTACTAATAAGCTTTCAAAACAATTATTAAAAGTGCTACTAAAATTATTGGTAATTAATAGTGGGCCGGTGCGGTGCCGGCATTGTCTTTTTAGGTTTCAGTTTCTTACAAAATTGCATCGTATTATTAAATTATGAATGCCCAAATATAAATAAATTTACGGATGCCCGATGTACTGTAACTTAATTAAGAGATAAACGCTCTCTAACAGATTACTAAAGGGTAAAAACGATGTGTATTAGAATATCAATTAATGAAAGCACATTTTGGCAACGGCGAATCCAGTCAAATTCACTCATCGTTCCTTCGGCGTCGGTGGGAGTCGTAAGTCGTCGCATGGCTTCTGGCTCGTCTCTTTTCTTTTTATGTATCGTTTCATTTAGCTGTCTTTTTTTAAGCACTGCTTTTCGCTTGCATATAAATCCAGTATTGACGGTCTAAATTCATGCCTTTGATTTTTTATGGGATGCTTTTTAATGTACGCGGATTGCGGTCGCAGGAGACCAGGGCGGTGAATATTATTCCGTTTAATATACGTAGCGTTATATAAGTGTTAGACTGTGATGTTTTTCTATGATATAATTAATATTTTAATTGGCGCTTAAAACAAACTTTTTAAATTTTCGTTATGCTTTTTAATCGAATTATAATTTATATTATCGGAATTAAAATTAAATGGGAAAATAAAAGAAAATATCAAAACGTCAGGGTAGGCAATGCATTTGTGCTTTCATTGTATGCACGCCACTGTGAGCTACTGCTACTACTACTGCTACCACTAATGTTCTTAGAACAGCAATTCCTAACTGCTATTGCATATGAATCTAATCAGAATATTACGAGATTTAAAGTCTAAGTTCATAAACTTCAAAATCTTCGTGGTTAGCGTTCCGACTTGAATAAATATTAACGAATATAATACTTCAGGCCAACATGAAAGTACGATACAAATAGATCTTAAGAGAACAATTGTCAGGATTAGTTTAAGAACAAAATTGACAGATCAAAACAATGACTATAACTCTGCTAAAAACTTCACGTTGTCTCTTGATCGTTGATCCATGACGCACCAGCAAAAATCCACCGTACCGACTATATTGAATACCGTGTTTAAAACTGGAAACATTCAAATATTTTCCGAAATAAAGGCGATATTTGATTTTTTGCCCTAAAATTTTAGTTTTAAAAACCAAATTTTGGAATACAAATTTGGGGGGGACAGGGGGCCTGAGAACGCTTACCCGGGGCTCGAAAATCCTAGCGCCGACCTTGCCTGCAAATATACCACCCATTACAACTGGCAATTGTTACAAAAAAATTTTAAAAAATTTATAATAATCTCCGCTGCTCGTGCTTTCAAAAAAATATAATTTGATATAAACTTTATACAAATTTCTCTCGTCTGCCATCAACGTCTTGCCGGTACTGAGCCAAACATATTTTTTACCGTTAAGAATTTAAGCGACAAAGTGAAATTACCTATATAGATTCCTCTCGATTTGGCAGGGGAAAAACTAGAATTGCTTATTATTTTTTACGACATCCAATATACAAATGCCAGTTGCAGGTAACTATAGAACGACCAGGGTCAATTTATATTGACTTTGTTGTTGGGCCAGACACATATATATTTATACAGTGAGTCCCAGAAGTAATGTTTATACATATAATTACATTTAAATGTTCTGTTGGGGATATTAATATGGGGACTCAGAGTTTAAACAGGGAATCGGAAAATAAGTTTTTAGGTGTATATATAGACGACAAGTTAAAGTTTGAGGCACACGTCCTATATCTGAGCAAAAAACTGGCTTCCAATTGTTACGCAATTAGGGTTATATCTAAGGATTTAGACTTGGAGATAAGAAAAAGTGCATATTTTTCACTAATAGAATCTCATCTGCGGTATGGAATATGTTTCTGGGGAAGTTGTCCGAAGTACCTTTTAATATTCTATTTGTTTTACAAAAAAGGGCAATAAGATCTATTTTTAAATTAAAAATTAAAGATTCTAGTAAACCATACTTTTTATCGCATAAAATATTGACATTACCATGTTTGTTTTTGTTAGAGACCTGTTGTCTGATATTTAGAAAATTCAGGGATGAAATTACCTCAGTGTCAGTATACAATACGCGTCAGAAATATAGTACTAACTTGCCTATTCCTACATCTAGTCAAGTCAGGGGTTCAATTGTTTGTAGTGGTAAGAAGTTGTTTAATCATCTTCCTGTGCATGTCCGGGGAATAAATGGCGAAAGAAAGTTTAGAACAGAGGTCAAAGCACTACTGGCCACTAAAGCTTACTATTCAATTGATGAATTTTTGAATGATGTCTTCTAATTTAATGATGTGATAAGTTTTTTGTGTTGTTTGCTATCTTTCCTTTAATTGTTTTTTAATTTTTCTGCCGGGCCTGTTCTGAATGACGTCGTGATTTGTTTGACCGGCACTGCATTGGGTGGGTATTATCATAAAAAGTATTATTGTTATTGAGTTGTTGTCTGTGACTGCAATTTTTTATTACTGATATAACCGTCTTTACTTTTCCTGGCACTTGCATTTTTAGTGAGAACTCTTTGGGCTTTTAATTCTTTCGTCCTCATATTTTTTTTTTTTATATCTTTTTGTTTGTGTAATGCTGAGATTTTTAATTGTTGACGTTGTTGGTTATCATAGTATTTATAGTGTAATTGTACCTTTATTTTGTATCATTTATTTACTGTTTCTTCTAGGCTTTGTCAACGAAAGTTTACTTTTTAGACAATAAAGCATATTTTGATTTGATTTGATTTGATTAAATTCGTTTAAAATTCAGCCGTGTTTTTTAGGAACAACGCGGATTTTCTGTTGCCCAATAACGACAATTTTGTCTGTTCACATTACCATTCAAACAGAACCTAGCTTCATCGGAAAGAAATAATATTTTTTACTAAATTATTATCTTGGTTGCACATATTTTGCATGCGTTCACAAAACCATTTCGCATATCGAAATCATCTTCAAATAACGCATACACTGGAATAACTCTGTATGGGTGATATTTGTGTTTTGAACTATTCGGTGAATACCAGATTTCCCGTGATTTTCCATTGTAACACATTAAAATCTCCCACCCTGTATATAATTCTGTACGGAATGTATTAAAAAAATATCCATAATATATGTAATAAATGTATGCATTTAGTCAAGAAAGTGAATAATATAAAAGTGTTTTTAATCTTATAAAAATTAATTTTTTTATATGTATTTTTAGCTTCATCAGTATGCCGCAAAATACGCCTTCGGCTATAGAATCTTAGACGAGAAACATGGCAACGACTTCGGCCATGAAGAAGAGAGAGACGGAAAACGGACGAATGGTCATTACTTCGTGCTGCTGCCCGATGGAAGAAGACAGAAAGTTGACTATTTCGTAGATAACAGCGGGTACCACGCGAAAGTTAGCTACGAAAACGTAGGGAGACATCCGAAATTTGTATCATCGCACGCGCAGGAACACCTCGAACACAGGGATGAGCAGGATTCTTCGGTTCATTCGTAAATAAGTGATTTTGTTAAATCGAAAAACTCTGGTCAAAATACGTGTAAATTAAATTATTATTTTTTTCAGTTTAAGAATTGTTGTTGATATTTAGTGATGTAAAGACCAGACTTGGTTTACACTTTAGACTACACACTTTTATGTCTGGCGTAGTTACAGAAAAGTAAACTAAAATCATAAAACTAAACCAATTACTACAATTGGAAAGTGCTGCCAATAAACTTGCCATATTAAAAACAGCAGTAGAGTGCACTTGTTACTTGTCGGCAAGTGACTTGCCTAACTTTACAAGCGTAATGGAGCCTTAGCGTAGAAGTAAAAGACCCGACATTCGTATCTAGACAGTTAATGCAGTCTTTCTATAAAAAAAAAAAAAAAAAAGTGGAACCATAGCCAAATAAAAGCCTACAGACAAAAAGTACTACTATACCTCCTTTGTAAATTTTTTAAATATTTTTTATACTTTTACATAATACCAGCTGTTAGTAAATATTTCGCTACACTAAAAGCAATGACAACGATCCCTATGTTAGCTATGTCATTGGGCATGAAGCAGTATTAATTACTGAGACAAGCAAGATTTTTTTCTTTGCCATGTCGTGCCAATAGCTTTAATAGTAATTTACGTAACAAGTCCGGAAAATACTGTTTTTTTGGACGAGTTGACAAAATTCTGGAAGTCTGCGAGTTCAAAAAAACTGTTTTCGGACGTGTTGCGTACACTATTTTTTCGGCAACCATGTAGAATAACAAATCAAAGAGACACATTTTTTTTATTATATTTCTTTGTAGAACAAAATTTCGAACATTTTAATTCTTATTTGTATTAAATATTGAAATTCGAACAGAAGATAGGTACTAACAGAAACATTCTAATTCTTATTTATATTAAAATTTGAGCAATTGCTAATAGGTATTGAAAGGATTTAATTTGTTTGAAATGCTTGGTAAATTTAAATGCCTTTTGTAGTCAGAACAAGAAGGTAAAGTTTCCGTTTCATATTGATTGTTTTCATCTGATAATTTTTGAATGGTCTTAGCAATTTTAATTTTGTTTGTTAGTGAATTGTCTATATATCCTTCAGCGACATTGGTAGACTTCCAGCCACCGTGTCTCTTCAAATTTGTGATGTTTCCACCATTATCAGCAAATATCGTCGCTGAAGTTCGACGCATGTTATGGCCTGTGTAATTTTTAGGATTGGGTAAATTTAAAAATTGTGCAATTTTTAATCCGAGATTCCCAAAACTGTGGATACCAACGGGCTGAATCGAACATTTTCCTTTTTTGTAATTCACGAATAATCTGTTATGTGGAGTATGGGATGGCCGTAAAGATAAATATTGCCTATACAACAGCAGGTTTTCTTGCCCAATTAAAACAAAATTTCTCTCAATATGTGTTTTAGAATCTGGTATTTTCACAAGCAACATGTCTTCTTTGTCGTTTATTAGATCAATTGACATTTTTGTTAGTTCTTCCCGTCTACACGCACCGGCTAACCCAATAATTGTTGCTACCTGAAAATGAAGCAAATTAAGTTGATACTTTTATATCCTACAATCATAATATTTTGTTAAAATTACCTTTAGCATTAGATATGTTTCATTATCTGCTTCTCTAATGAATTCTTTGCTTTATAACCAACATTCTTCCTTTTAAGAAATGCGATTACCTTTGGGAAAGTGGCTATGTTTACATTTTTCTTCACTAAAATGATACTTTTCAACATAGAGTACATGCTCCACAGGGTAGAGGATTTGACAGTTTCAGATTTTTGCGCCAAGTAAGCTAAAATTACATCCTCTGTAATAGTTTTGCATTTCTTCATATCCATCCTTCTCGTGAACAAATCATAAACGTTTTCGTACCTGGACTTTGATTTTTCAGGCAATAATTCCCTAATAACACGTGATGTTCCTGGGATATCCCGCTAAGGTCTTACGAATGTCCTAATGTTTCGGACCTATATACGACATACTAGGGATGTTTCTTTTGGTACATCCCATAAATGTTTTAGTTAGGATGTTATAGAAACATCCGTCATCGGTCCCATCAACAAGATAATGAAAAAAATTATTATGATAAATTTTAACAACTCTGTGGCAGTGTCTATAAATCGCTGGCTCTAATTGAACATTTAAATTTTTTCCTGATATTTTACTTTTTTTTAAATAGATTAATAAAAAAAATACTTAGACTTTAATTATTGTGAACTGTATTTTTTTTACTTGTTAAAATATGATGACAGATTAAAATAATTTAACTTGACTGCTGTCACGGAAACTGTGAATAATACCTTTTGAAAGTCAAAGCTAACCTACAAAAAAACCAAAATATTATTAACAATAGAACTGCATAGTTAAATTTAAACAGGCAGAACGTTATGGTTTGTGGTTGGCTGATAGGTAGATACCTATATTCGGAATAAAAGAAAGGTACATAATTTAAAATAAATAGTCTATTAGGAATACATAATATTATTATTAAAATAGTAATTTTAAGTTTTTGAACATCCCGCGCTAATCTTCCCATAATGCACTAGCATCAGTATTTGCCTATCCGCTGGAATTGAATGGCGTCCGCGTAGCGTCTGTCGGTGAGTGTAGTGAATCGGTTCTTTTCGGGTTGTTTGCTTTTTTCGTTTTCTCTTAATTATCTTCTGCCGTTCGTTATTTTTTTGCACAACCACGAAAATATAGTCTTCATTGGAAAATATATTATTATTGTGATACGACCAAGGATCTAGGTGACCTAACCTAAGTTTTCTGAAATCTCCATTATTCATTACTAAGATTAGTGTTCAGTTCACCATTAATGACAATTTAAATGGTCTTGGTAAGTTTTACGAAGCGGTTTTAAAAGTAGATGTTAGTGTTTAATTATTATGTTTTAGGTACACCATCAAAAACTCAGTCAGGCTGTTGTTGCAAGCCACAAATCCTCTACAACATACAAGCACTCTTGGTTAAAATTAATTCCAAAGTAAGCAAGTTTTCCCATCAGTTTAACGAGGAAGAAATTCAAACATTTTCGAAAAATCCAAGATAAAGTTTCCTATTGAAACACAACACATTTTTAATGATTTTGAGGAATTTCTTTCGGCAGCCGAAAATTATTCAACGTTGGTAAATATTTTTAAATTAATAATTAAGCTGCCTAAAATGTACATGAATCGTTATTCAGATTTTTTTTTATACATTTATATTTTTTTAAATTATAGGTTCAGTTCTTTGCAAAAGTAGGTGGCTCCAACACCTATGAGTGCATAAAACGTTGCCTTGCTCCCATGATCAGCAATGTTTTAGCAGAACAGTTTTCCTTTTTGGGGACAAAAGGAAGAAATATGTTTGGCACCACTACCTTGGCAAAAGCAGTGATCGGTAAATATTAATACAGAAGACTCTTATTTTAATGATTATATTATAACAACTCTTCTTTTATTTTTTCCATCTTGTTTCTGCAACTCACTTTAAATAAATAATGTAACGTATAAAAATACAAGCTCCCAGGTCTGGGGGTTCCCCCAAAAAAATACATAATAATATAAATATTATGCCTAATGCTCGGTTAATGCGGATTTCAACAGCAGTATACTCGACTCGGATAATCCCGCGGTCGGAAACAGAGTCTGATAATCGGGAATCTACTGTATACTAGTCCAAATGGTTCTTTAATAATAAAACTAAAATTCTCAAATAGTTAGTTACTAAATTTTGTTAATATTTCAATAGTAATATTAAGAAATTAATAATTAAAGAATACAAATAGTTATAAATAATTGTAATATAATCAACAATCATTTCAGACGCTGTACAGAGATCAGGACACTCAAACAGCCAAAAAGAGACGGAACAAAGGATTGGAGATTGGCTTCGCAGAGCCAAAGAAAGAAGAGTAAGGGCCGAAATTAAAACCAAGAAATAAATTTATCACCTACTATTATTTTGGGTCATTTAAAATAATGGTATTTGGTTCCTAAGCCCCGATTGTAAATTTCATGCTTAAATCGTGGCTTAGTTAAACTTGAATGGTACTCAAAGCCTGCTCATTTTAAATTAATCGCTGTCAAAAATATTCAATCACGATTTGAGCTTGGATGCGCCGTTTGCTTGTTTTGTTCGTTGTACTTCATAACATAGGTACAGGGTATTTATTAAACATGCGGCAAAAGTTGAAAGGGTCATGTGCTCATGTTTTCTCATTATAATATTTAAATTTTTGATATTCTTACAAGAATAATAATTGTTTATTTTTTAATAAAAAGTAGCTTAAGATTAATTTTTTGTTTATTTAATTATTCCATAAGTTAATTTTCAATATTATCAAAGTGATAACAAAAATTTGGAATTATATGTACCGGGTCGTAGGTCAGGCCAGGTTAGGTTAGTTCAGTACCAATGTTCTCGATAAACTTCCAATGTTTTTTCTCTGCTACAACCCAAAATTATGTTAAGTTAAGGCTGTCTCAAAAATTACTTTTTTGTTAAATCATATATTACTCAATATTTTTGTTCTGTCGTCAATTTTAATAATATATATAGGGTCGCATATTCCGATTTTCACGTATTTGCTGCTCTTAAAAAGTTACGTTTTGGCAGGATCAAAACATGAAGTAATATACAGGGTGTCCTATTTAACAAATAAGTAATTTTTGATATAGCCTGTATATTTATAAATAATTATGGGTTGTAGCAGTGCTAAAACATTAAAAGCTTAAAAAAAATCACATAAATCCAGTGGTTTAGCGACTATTGACAGAGGCACGCATATTGACCTACCCAGTATATAGGGATCTGGCAATCTTAAAAACGTCCCAAAGGGATGTTTTAGGACATCCCCAATGGATGTTTTATTAACATCGCAAATGATGACACGGCTGTTGCCAGCAACATCCCAGGAATGTCCACAGGAAATTAGGGGCATTTTGGGGATGTTTCTGTTGTCCCAAATGGATGTTTCTGAAATGTCTCTAAGATGTTTCTGTGTTATTAGGGTTGTGCTGTAGCAGCAGCTGCTGCATTGGAAATTTCGTAAGGCACATTTTCAAACTCACTATCGCTGTTGCTTTCCATAGTTTATTGCGACAAGTGCGACCAAAAACCATGCAAACTTTCGAAAATTAAAATGTCAACTAATTTCATTTCAGATAGCTGTCAGTCGTTATTTCGTTGCTATGGTAATGTTCAACTGCATTTATCAAAATCGTACCTACCAAGATTTCCATATTCACAATGACAACAACGATGTGATTCTTCCCGGACTAGTCCGGGAAGTACGTACTTCCCGGACTAGGCCGGAGAAATGCTACTTTCTCAAAGAAAAAGCGGATACTTCCCGGACGGTTGCCGAAAAAATATGTTTTTTGTAATAACGACTGATGCCCTCTAGTTAGTTTTTTTTAGTTCGTTGTTCTCAGAGCTGTGAAAGAAAATACTATGTGGTTACTAGTTTTATACTTTCATTAAAAAAATAACTACGCACGTTTAGACAGGTACTCCAAAAATAGCACATATACCTACTTGTTTGTAAAAGTATCTTAGGTTTCATGAACTCAATAAAAGGATCTAGATACTGTAACTAAATTAGAGTTATTTTCACGAAAAATGGTTCTGATTTAATGACTACAATAAAATGGGTGCCAAGTGCGGTCATATATACTCGTAAATCCCCAATATCCATTTTCGGGGCGGGATTATATAGATTTCTAGGTAAGGTTAAATTAAAATAAAATAATTTTAAATGTTTAGAAAGAATCCTATAGCACGTATAAATGTCAGTCTCACAGGAAGTGAAGTTTTACTGCAATATCGTTTTATAATAGTTATTTATGTATCTAGGTAATTGAGACCCTTATAATTCCAGTGATACATAGATAATTTTATTTCTGACCGATTTTAGTAACATTTTGTTCATTTTTCAAGTGGAATAAATGTTTCAATAGATGACAATCAAATTGACATTAGATGTCAATCGTTTGATTTTATGTCAAATTTTTCTTAATATCCCAAGGGAGTTATGACCCTTATAATTCCCGCGTAACTAAGACGTTATAAGCTAATAATATACCGGTCAGAAATAAAATAATTTATAATGCGTATAAAACAGCATTATGTGGCGTCCATGAAAAAACATCGACAGAGCTTCTTCAAATGTTCCGGTGAAGAAAAAGCAATTATCTCTCCATACTAGGAACACTGTAAAAACTGTTTATAGTTCTTTAATTAACAGAGGACTTAACGCTGGTGCTGCTGCCAGTGAATCTGGTAATTTGACTAAGATACCTCTGTCAACAGTGAAAAGAATCGTGTCAAATCCTATCAAATCAAGAAAGAAACGTAAATATGCAGGTTCCAATAAATGATTCTACGAAGCCGGCTAGGACTTGATAAGGCGGAAAGTTTACACCATGTGTGAAGAGCAACGCGTACCTACATTACAAATTCTAAAGCAACGGCTCACTAATTAGGAAACCCAAATAAGCTAAACTTTTGGAGAATTTTTAAAATGGTCTTCAGATATCGCACAATTGAGAAAAAGCAAGTACTTATGGAATCATGCGAGTATAATTACTTATTTTCCTAAGTCCTTAGTCCGACCCTTAACTTCACCTTTATACCTTACCTATTTATTGTCCATACAATGGGATCGACCCTTCAGTTTTATTGCAGTTAAAAGGTCAAAACCATTTATTGTGTAAAAAACTATACCTTAAATGTTACCAAGACACTCTGATACTTAAAAAGTAACTAAGATGCTCTAACGGTAGCTCTGCGTGTGACCTGTAAGGGCCATAGTCGGCCATAAAGACATAAACACATTAAAAAGCCTCCAAGATATTACGAAAGTATCTTAGGAAACTGTGAAATCTTCTAAGATACTCGAAAATAATTAAGATACTTTTAATGGTATAAAACAGGACTGTTCAACTTCAAGTAACTCAAGGGCAGCTGTAAACAAAATGGCGCTTGTCAGGGCCGCATCATACTTCGTACGCAACTTTATCAGTGATTTATAATAGGCACAAGAAAACTAGTTTGTTTCTATAATTATTTTTATTTGTTCAAAATAATAACAAATCTAAAAAAAATAGTGGGAAGTTTGGGGATGTTGGTTTTCACTAGGAACAGCACCATCACAAAGTTTACGTCTATTCTCATTTCCAGATTCTATAAAATCCGTTCGTCGAAAGTGCCACTGCACAAATTCTGTGGATATGTCAAAAGTTTTTAACAAACTACTTATCTAATTTTGAACTCTATCTTTATTTTTCGAAAATCTAAAAAAAAATTATATTCGGCGTAGTAATGCGTAGCTTAAATTACAATTACAACATCTTTTATTGGTGCACAGATGAGACCTTTTTTTACATTACCAGTTCATTTTTATTATCGGTCAATATTATTTTCGAGTTTTGATTTATTTCGAGCGGGTTTTTGGGATTTGGTCCCACTGTACGTCAGTTTTAAATTCGCCGTCATAGCAGATGGCAGCACAAGGTATTTAACCAACAAGTGACTTCATATAATTTAATTATAGATTCCAACCATACTCCAGCGATATAAATAAATGCATGCAAAGAGCACATGAACAATATTTACTAGGACCGTCCCCGAACGGTCGCTCTACTAATTTACCACTGCAGCAATCGACTGCCAAGTTGAATACTGAATTGACAGGCTGGAAATGATCGTTCGGGGTCAGTGCAAGGTACGGTTTTTGATAGTGTTGGAACAAACCTGTTTTTACATTGCTAGAATCTTTAAATGAATTTTAATATAGATACTACCTCGAGTTCTTTGCAAAAATATGTATACCAACTTTAGTGGAATGAAGTTGTTGGAGTACCACCAGCTGCCTTTTAATTATTTTACGTAACTGAAGTCGGTAATTACGAGACATTTTCATAAATAAACTATACATTTCACTTTTTTGACAAAACACACATAACATGACAAATTATTTCTCTTTTCATACAATTAGCATACAACGCCTACTATTTTAAATCTCAAAACCATGAAAAGACGTTATTCCTATTATTTTTTTTATAGTTTTGTGTGAAAATAGGAATTTTTTTCTCGCTTCGTCTCGGGATAATTTTCAAAATCTTCGTGTGCTCAAAAAATTTTCCAATAATAATTGAAGCTTTATAGTCTAATTATAAGTGAAAATAATTACTATTTTAGTATCTTCGTGTTAATCTCTTTTAGGGCATCCTAAACCCCCACGAACATTTTTTTGGTGTACTCTGTACATAGGAAATTTGACAGTCGATTATGGAAACTAATTATAGTTGACAGTTTAATTGCGTCATTGTTTTATATACTTACATAATTCACACATAATATTTCCAACATTCCAGTAGTTAGCTAAATATCAACCCTATGATCAAAGACACAAGTTAACTGTAGACGCTAACTTCAAAATTAACTGTTTTTTAACGACAGTGAAGAGTTAACAGTAGGCTTTTTTCGGTTGTTGTCATGGAAACGGTACGTTAAAAGTTAACTTGTGTCTTTGATCATAGGGCTAAATATCTGTTAATTTCAAATTTCAACGGGCATTGTGCAATTTATAGTGTATCATTTTTATTTCTGATATTTATAGTTTATTCTTAAGTTGTGTATTATTTATTAATTGGTTTTGTCAATATGTTTTATAAAAATTTAAGATAGTTGGGTTTGTTTTTGTTTATGTACCTACCTATTAGTAGAAATCTAAATCAAATTTTCTTTAAAGCAATCCATCTAAATAAAGCCTTATGGGCGAAGCGTGAGTGTCTGTCTAACCTGTGTCAACTCGCCAAGTAAACCAGAGACAATATAATGTTTCTTTCTCTATGAAGTAAACTAAAATCTGTTGCACATGTATAAAATTATATAACCAATACAGCAAAGGTCTGACAAATATCGCTTTTTTGTATTCGTTTTTTAAAAAGTCTTGACCGCTTAAAATATGTTTAAGATCATATTTGGCCAAGGTATAGTGTGTGTAGTACTGTAAATTAAACAAAGATGGCGTTTTCAAAATTTATTTTATAAAAATAAAATTTATGACATAAAATTAAATATATTATAAATCACAAAAGCTCTATAGGTATAAAAGTCTACAGTTTCAGCAACACAACAGAAGGCGACCCTAATTAATTTTAAAATATTACTTTTTATTTTTATAGGAATATATTCAATAATTTGACCATAAATAAAATAAATACTAATACAAATTGAAGGAAATATTCAATAAAACAGAGGTATTTTTGGTAACCAAAGTACAATATTTCGGATCCATGTAAATTAATTCTTTTTGTATATTTTACTTTGTAAATTTCATCGTTTAACAGTTTATACAGGGTGTTAGTAAATAGTGGTACTTAACTTGAAGCGCAGATTGGTCGATTCAATATAAGACAAACATTTCATAAATTCGCAATTGCACCCTCATGTATGCGATTTTCGGCGATACGATGACAATGGTTAGAATGCCTTGGACACCCACTTTTCTTCAAATTGTGACCAGTTAAAACGTCCTCGGATGATGTGGCCATCAGACTTTATATAAATAGTTTATAGTTTTGTAGAAGGAAAAAGCAAATCCTTGTCATTAAACAGTTTTTATTTCATAATTTTTAACTGCCTTCAATAAGAGGGAAGCATTTTGGATCCTAAATTGCCACTAAAAGAAGTTATTATTTGTTTGGGGGTAATGCTCGCTTTGCTCAATATTTAAGGAGAATTTTGTGCAACACATTGCTCGTTACTGTAATTACTAAGGTGGTAACCCTCCCTTGACCAATCACACGTCTATTATTTTAACATAGACTTATTTCATGTAATTTAAATTATTTTATTCTTAAATACCTCATCTGAACTTCGCCTTTTTCTGAACATACCATTTTGTTTTTAAATTTCTTTTGCATGGGATGAATTATTTGTGTATTCAGAAATAAAGACATTTATTATTCTTATTATTTCTTAGATTTTATGAATAAAAATTAAAATACAACTCTTACTATATCCAATAGAAACGTGTTAAGTATGGCTCTGTATTCTAACCTTATTTTAAGGGCGTTGTATTTGTGAAACGTCACGGATTTTAAGAAAAGTCACAGTTCTGGTTGCTTTTTATTCTTGGGCTCTCGATATTGTTTTGTTTTTAAATATTTATTTGCCGAGGTTTACAAAAAAAGGGAATAAAAATAAAGAAAATAACATAACATTTTATACAAATAAATATTAATCAAGGCTTCTTCGTTTTCGTTCTTTACAATACTACAAAAAAATCAGCTCATATCTAGTGTTTACTAAGATAAAACTTGACAGCAAACAACTAGACATGTTATAATATAATATACGTGTCTCTAAGTTCAAAGCCCACCCCTCAAGTAAGATAAAAGTCCAATCAGAGATCAAACAAAAAATTAAAAAAAAAGAAAAACAAATTCATTCAGCTCTCTGTGGTTCCCAGAATAAACCATGATTACTATTTCTTAATAGTTTCCTTCCCATATTACACTATTTACAAAGTAAGAGAAAAAAAAGAAATGCCAAAAAAAAAGCGAAGGGAAAATGAAATACAATGTATGTTACAATATATTAATTGGAGTTTGAATAATCCAATTATTTAAGATTATCTTAAATTTTCTTTTAAAAATCTGTTTTTTTATTTCATGTGGCAACACGTTGTGCACCCTATATCCAACACTGACGAATGAACGACCACCTATCGTTTTTTGTGTTCTAGGCATTTCTAAGTTGTCACCAATTTTATATCTGGTTTCATGTTGATGCGTGAGTCCTGATGTTAAAGTTATTGTTTTTGTTTTAACCAGAAACAAAATACTGGTTTTATAAAATAACTGCCTAATGCTCAAAAGTCGTGTATCTCGATACAACCTGTCTGTACTGTATAAAATCGTGAGTCTATGCATAATTTTAAGTAGGTATTCGTTTATGCACTGTTTCTAGTGGTCTCAATGTATTGTTATATAATCCGCCCCATCCAATTATACCATATGAAAGAAGCGATTGAACAAGTCCAAAATATACAATTTTTATATTGAAACTAAAGATTCATCAGTGGTTTTATATGTTTCAATAGAATACTGCCCATTCAGCAGGACCTTGGACTTCAACTAAAGTTTTCAGCAAAGCTGGACCTAAACTGCGTAAGCGTAATGAGACAAAACGCAAAAGGTTGGAGATGAGTAGGTTGACTAGGTTGTTCAAAGAGGGAAACAAATAGCAAAAGTCAGTAGTCTGTTGGCTAAATCAAGATTAAGTATATTAAGCGTTGTTGCTGGATATTTAAATATTTCATGCGACCTGCGAAAGTAAGCATTTAAAAGGACGGACCTCTTCAGTAATGTGTTGTTGCTTCATAACAAAATCTACCCATTGAAGTATTTTAAATAATATTTATCGCAATTAATTTATTACAATCCACATCATGTAAAAAGAAGCCACCTCGTCATCTGCTTACATCACGGATTATCGATCTCGAACGACACGAGATAGGAACATTTTAAAGTCAAAGTGGAATAGAACACGTTTTGCTTCAAGCTGAGGACGCGGTGACCTCTTCTAGGACGGGAAGCAATGCAAAATCTTATAATGCCATCCCTGGCTTATGATCTACAAACAGCTGACGATGCTTCTGTCACTAGTTTTACACAGTGTTCTACAGCTTGTGAATAGCATGGAAATTTTAAAATAGTAATTTCGTCTGGTATATTTTTTATCATTTGCTATAACTGTTCGATTGAAAATTGTTTAGTTCTTGGCGGTTCTGTAACTTCCATATCTTTATCTTTATTATCTTTAGGTCTGATGATGCCTTAAAGGCGAAATATGTTACCAATTAGTTTTTTTTAAATATTAAATTTATTGAGACCGGGACTTGGTGTTGGTTCTTTTGCTTGAATATTCCATATCTTGCCAGTTTATTAATTCAAAGTAACCAATTGCGTAAAAAATTGCGAAAAATATAAAGAACATTAGCTACTTGTTGAGACATGAAATAGCAATATGAAAAGCGCATATGTTTCGTTGAAACGGTGGTCCTACATAACCATCTTCATTGTGACATCACTCTAATGAACTTCATTGATAAAATTGTCAATTATGTACAGTAAAACATCTGTTTGCCACAGCCTCTTTGAACTCCCCATATTTAGAAATGGTATAATATTTGCAGAATTATACCGTTGACTCTTACTGCCATAAATAATCTACCTGATTAAATCCTATTGTATACGCCTCAACCTCTTCAAAGCTGAATAAATGGGATCAGGGTCGGCTTGAAAATTTACCTACACCACATGATTTATTTTTATAATTTAAAATAAATAGACAGGTATTTTTAGTTTTAGGTACCTATAAAGGTATAAATTGAATTTGTACCTGGTCCGGCTCTACTCGAAAAGGTTTTAAAATTTGGGATTTCCTTATTTATTTTATGGTCAAAGGGATAATGAGGGTTTTATCGCAGTCTAAAGATCAACGATATAATTCTACAAATACTATAATCCCATTATTTTATACTCCTCTTAGACTTTTATAATAATGTTTATCATTTTTCTCGATTGATATTAAAATGTGAATCTGAATTTTATAAAAATCAAATAAAAAATAAGAAGCAATCATTAATTCTGATTATTTTAAAAAATAAGAATTTTAAGGCAAACATACAGTACATTGCATAATATATTATGTTAGTATGTGTGACATATCTAGGAAACTGTAAAAGACGTGACAACGCCGCGTAGTGAAACGTGTGATAAAGGAACCACGGAGACCAGCGTTGCCAGTCTATTACAATTGTAATAGATCTATTACTATTTTAACAATTCTATTACGGTTTTACATTACTCACCAAATCTATTACTATTTTTAATTTTCAGTAACTTTCCTATATTGCAAACACCTTGCTCTGAACGCAAAAAAACATTTTTCTATGTCATTTGTTCGTCTGAGATTCCAACTTAAATATTCATTAAAACGAATAAGATCGTTTGTATATGTATATAATCGTATAAATCGGTTGTCCTGCTTTTATGTATACGGTTTCAGATAATTCTATTCTTTTTTAGTATTTTAAGAAGTTCTGATTGGTAGGTTGGTTCATTTAATATATTCACTATAAGAATATGATACAGATATACTCATGCGCAGGGAGTAGTTCTTGCCACGTACTTCCCCGTCCCCGGGAACGGTTATTGAAAATTTGAATTTTGTTCGGTGGTTAATTGACGCTAATACATAATACATTTTTATATCTTTAGTTTTTGTTAGATTTAGTGCTTATTATAAAACTTGTTATATCTGCAGTTTGCAAACATGGACAGGTAGGTAACAATAATTGTTATTGGGTACTATTTTTTTAAATGGTGAATATTTTAATGCTAAACCAGAGTATATATAATAGCTGTATGTATGAACTTTTTTTAGATTGGTAATAAAGATACCAAAAAAGCACGAGGAAAATAAAGAACTAATATCTGAAAAGGCAGTAAAACAGCACTTTATTCCCACACCAAGTACAAGTTCTGCATGTGTAACTGGTCAGTCTAAATTGGATTCGGAATTAACCCTTGATGCCAGTGAGTCAGAGTCTGAACCAAAGACAAAGAAAAAGAAAAAAATGTATAAACAGAAATTTAAGACCGATATGATCGAAATATAAAATAATAGTGTAAATAACTAATAATTATGCATAATTTGCATAATTTATTTATTTTTTGCGAACTGGTGAATGTGCCAGAATATTTATTTCTCTTTCGGTGTTCTGGCTCGCTTTTATTACTACTCTCTGATATCTATTACGTTTTGAACCGTCAACCTATTACTTTTAATCGAAGACTTCTGGCAACACTGACGGAGACCAGTCGTCGTCGTGATCGGCACCCGTGTAGAGGACCCCAACTGTTGTGATATCTAAAGTTATCCTGGGCCCTCATCCCCGAATCGGATACCCTTTGTAATACAGGACTTACGGCATAACTAGTACAAGTAAGTACAACACATGGTGGCAGCGGAAAGTACGTGCAAAGGGTAGTTTCGTAGTTTTGCGAGAGAACGTAAAAGTCGTTAAGAAAACAAACAGCACAGCAGACCAGTCAAACATTCTCGGTGTGTAAAGAATTGTTGTGTGAAATCTAAACGTGCGCGCCGCGAGTGTAAAGATTTGAGTTGGTCAGCTATAGTTTGTGGAATTCTCTGTAAAAGTAAACAATCAAAATGGGTGATTTAGCGAAACCGCCAAATGAAATGCAATTTCAAGGAAATATCGCTTACAACTGGAAGTTATGGAAACAGAAATTTAATTTGTATGTTCTTGCTAGCGGGAAATCAAACAAATCTGAGGATATTAAGGTGGCTATGCTCTTGAATTTTTTGGGAGACGAAGGAATTCAAATTTTCAATACGTTTGAGTTGAGTGATGACGATAAAAAGAAATTGGACTTAGTCTTAACAATGTTTGATGAATACTGTGAGCCAGTAAAAAAACAGTTGGGGTCCTCTACACGGGTGCCGATCACGACGACGACTGGTCTCCGTGGTTCCTTTATCACACGTTTCACTACGCGGCGTTGTCACGTCTTTTACAGTTTCCTAGATATGTCACAGTATGCACGTGCAGCATATATTGGTAAATTGGCTTCATCTCATTTAATTTTAGTTCTGATAAATTTAAACAAAAACATTTAAAATTATTTACATATACCGTAAACTGGGGTTACTTTGCCCCATTTTTAAGGCAAAATTTAAATATTCCATTTTAAAAAATCTTTAAAGAGTCGATAATTTTTTTTTTTTTTGATAATACATATAAAAGTAGGCTTGGTGCTCATATATGTATATTAGTATCCAGTCTAAAAATATTCCATGACCGTTTTTTTAAAATCTGAAAAGTGGAGTAAAGTCTCCCATAGGTCGGGGTTACATTGCTCCACCTTAGAAAATGATATTATGACGCGTGTATTTCAATAGATGGAGCAAAGTTAAACCGGCCGTTGAATAGCTTTACCTCTACAGTCATGCCCGTACGAAGAAAAATGCAAAAAACTCTTTTTTTAACGTTTATTATTAAAAACCCATGAAGACATTTAAAAATCTCAATAAAATTAAAATACACTATAAGCAGCTGTAGTAAAAACAAGGAGAAAGTTTAATTTTAATCATAAACATTTGTTAATTCGGGAACAGAAAAGATGGCCCTTTTCGAAACTTGCTTTGGAGGTTGAATGGAGCCTAAAACATCGGTCCATGGATATGTTAGTTCGTCTCGTTTCGAGGGCCATTTCCACATTTTAAGGGATTTTTCCATCGAGTTAACGGTGACTTCTTTATCGTCAAACCCTACGATTTGCCCAGGATACAACTCTCCTTCATACAAAAAGACTACAAAGGTTCCTATTTCCCGAACAACACTTGCAAACTTATAATAATTAGGCTCTGATGCTTTGCCTTCTAAAAAGTCCATAAATTGTTTTTCTTTTTGATCTTCTTTGGCAAGCTCATCAAAGTCGATGTCGTCTGACGAGTGGTCATCAAAAACCATTTCGTTTTCCGGTCTAGAGAAAGAAGTAGTGTGTTCGTCTTCCACAGTTTCTTTGGTAACCATGAGTTCATCAGCGCAGACACTTTTTCCGGGGGGAACGTTCATTTTCTTTCTGCGGCTACTTACAGGTTTTGTTAAATCTGACCTTTTCATCTGAAGAGTTTCTAGAAACGCGGACTGAATGCCATCCGGATTGCATGTAGTTGTTGGTATGCGGCTTAAAACTTCGTCTACATTTAAAGGAACTATGCCGCATTTTCGAAAACCAGCCTTCAAATTATCTTCAACATTTGGTGCAATAATAAGCATCATTTTTGACAATAACGGCGGAAAGTTTTGCTTTTGAATGTTTGTGTTACGAATGCCCTCATCAGTGTCCTTCCATTCGGATGGCACCTTTCTCCAAGCTATTTTTAAGGGTCGAAAAAATGCCACATCCAGTGGCTGAGTTAGGTGTGTGCTGTTTGGGGGCAAGCAGATTGGGTTTACTTGGTTTTCGCGGCACAGTTGAAGTGCATGGACAGTTATATGGGATGAAAGATTATCACAGAGTAGTACTTTCTTCCCTTCCAATTTCTTCAATCTTGGTATCATCTGACCTTGCAGCCAGTCTGTGAATATGTTTGCATCGAACCATCCTGAACTACTAGCATTGTAGCGGCATCCTTTAGGACCGTTTTCCGCCCATGTGGTCCACATTTTAGCGGCTCGATAAACCACATACGGAGGAAGGAGTTCTCCTGAAGCATTTCCACAAAACATCACAGATATAGATGTTTTAGAAGCATTTCTAATAATCTCTGGGTACTTGCATCCTCTCCTGACAAGGACCTTTTTTTTCCCAGGGTCGTCAGTGAGGTTCGTTTCGTCAAAGTTCCATATGTTTGTGGGAGGAACGTCCTTTATTTCGTTGGCCAAGTTTTCAAAGAAACTTCTTAGCATCGGTTCATCTACTGCCGCTCGTGTGCGTTTCACATTTTCGGCAAAACGCTCCGACAGCTCTGGGTGCCTTGTTATAAAAGCATTTGCCCACTCTGCACCAGGTAAGTTGTTTTCAAATATTTTTACTTCCCTACCACATCGGTTTAAATAATTTTTTATTATATGGCGCAATTCTCTAGTGTTTACAGGGAACCCATGCTCTCCCAAGGAAACTAAGCAATCAACAAATTGTCTTTCTTCATCGTAACTAAATATTGGCTGTTTTCCTGGTTTTTTATTATGCCTGCCTTTTAGTTTGTTTAAAATTGTTTTTCTAGGAATCTTGTATTTTTTTTCTGCTTTCCTGTGTGAAATTTCCCCACTTCTAATTTCATTGAGACATGCTTGCAAGGTTTCCTCTGTATAATCGGCATATTTTCTAGATCCCAATTTTCTTTGATACTTTCTGGGCATTTCTGTAACAAAAAAAAATTGTTAGAAAGCAAAAAATAAAATAAAAATGGGTATACTTTACCCCGGGGCAAAGTAACCCCAAATAGGCAAAAATTTGCATGTCAAGACAGGAAAAAATTGTATTTTTGTTTTTGTTCGTTTATTTACAAAAAAAGAAAATGTAATGTGATGACAAGATAATACATTAACTAATGTGCAAATACTTACTCGTGAGTCATAAGCAACCACTGATACATATACCAAATTTTGCCGGTAAAAATAACCACAACTTTTTCTTCCGCAGTTCACTCAACGGCTGTCGGGCTCAGATTGCACGTGGAATGCAAGAATTAGCGGTAATTGATAGTAACATAGATAACCCCTAATACATCGGTGTTTGTGTGGTGACATATGCACATCGTCGGAGTATAAAATTAATTCAAACTCTTTTTGTACAATGGCGTAAAGTAACCTTGCAGGGGCAAAGTAACCCCAGTTTACGGTATGTAGATACTTATTAATAAACAAACACTGTAAAATACAGACCAGTTGTTTCATTTTTCTCTATTAACCGACCAACATTTGATTTCCCATGGGTGGTCGCTATTGAGAGAAATAATGGTTTATTAAATATAGTTGTTTGCTTTTATCGGTTCGAAATATACAATATCTTAACAAAACAAGCAGTTTTATGTTTGTTTACAAATTTCTGTTCGCAAGTGTGACGCAAAACCTAATTTTTTTCCTGTCGTGTTCATTCATATTAGATAGTTTTCCTGATTTTTTCGTATATAGAATGTATCCAACAATCCAAATGCCCCTCACGAGACCAGGACACTTCGGCATAATCGTTTACATTTTTAAATTGAATAATATTTCCAAATTTCGAACAATGTTATTATTAGAAGGTTTTTCTTAAATAACTCCATTTTATTTTAAGGCACTTGGCATACTTCTTACTTTTGGTCTTCAATTAACAATAAAATTGAATTAACAACATTTACAATTTCAATCAAAATATTGATAGCTACCTACTTAGATATTTTGATTGAAAATTGTTATTTTAAAATATATTAATTTTAAATGGGTTTTCAACTTGAATCGAATGTTTAATTTTGGTATCGAGCAAAGAGTAATTTTGTTGCATAATTTGGTCCAAAGAATCGCCGGGTGATATTAATTCGCACATCATCGCTTATAATGTGGATCCATTATTATCTTCACAAAATAATGTTTTTTAGTGGTAATAACTTATTAATTTATCCATGTAGTAAACGAAAACACTCAGACCTAATTAAATAGAAACCATTTCTTTAAAAGTTATCTTTAGAGGTGCCTTGCTCCCTTGTATTTGGGGACCCACGTTTGTATGAAATTTTTGTCGTTCAATCTTCCATCAGCGTGAAGTAGGTACCACTGTTTCCGAATACACTGCATTAATATTTTGCAATCCTACAAAAGATAACATTTTAACCATAATCAAGTACTAAGATTCCTTATAGTGACACACAAATATTTTTGTAAGGGCATTATTACCATCCTCTCTCTTAAAATTCCTATGCTATCATGGCAACAGTTAGTACATCGTAACAATCAATTCTTGTTGTCGTCCTTCTCAATCGGTCGGCCTTGTTCATCAATCTCTAAAGATGGGATTAAAGGAGGCATAAAACCATACTCCATTCTTATACTTGTATCATCGAAGTGCGATCGTGCAGTCCTATACTTCCTAGTCTGGTCAAAATTCTGAAGTTTCGGAGGAACTAGACCAAGGGGCTCCCCAAGATGATTGATATTGTAGCTATTTGAGATACTGGCAGAGGCTTGATGGTCGCCATGCTCACCATCAGGTTGTGGAGACGCCACTGGGGGAAGATATCCATTATCCAATTGCGCATTAGAGTGCCTAAAGGACTGATAGGACTGGCTATGCTGTAAATCATAAGGATTCTTGGTAACTGGTGGTAAACTAACTGGAACGTTCACCCTTGGAAACACCAAAAGATTGAGCTTTTTAAGTTTTTGGCCCCTGTTAAGGTGCACTTCTTTCTTTGGAGGTAAATACTGATTAATATGAGAGGCATACGAGTAAGGATTGACACCCTGAGGACCCAAATTTTGTACTGCATATTGATCTTGGGTCTTATGATTCCTATTTACAGAATACTGAATTTGAAGCTTTTGCGGTGAATATGAATTGTGTATCAGTGCACTATATTTTTGTTGAGTAAATAATCCTGGAATTTGTAGTAGATACGCCTGATTTTGAACAGGATAATGTCTATTAATATGGTGAGGTACCTGGTTTCCGACTCCTCTATCTCCATAATATGGCACGGGAATTCCACGTTCCACAATCTTCTCAACTGGGACGTGAACATGCACTGGCACAGGGTACGGTTCTTTCACTATCCTCTCAACTGGAAATGGAACCTCTACACGCACTGGAACAGCATAAGGTTCCTTAATTACTTTTTCAACTGGATAAGGTTGAGGAAACGGCACAGGAACTTTAATAGGATAAGGCCTATCTACATATCTCGTCACTTGTACTGGTACCTGAACTGGTCTATCAACAATTTTCTCTACGGGATAGGGTACTTTTTGGACAACCGGGTATGGTACTGGATAAGGTTGATGTACTAGTTTGGTTATTTCTGTAGCTCTGTTACCTTGTGAATAAAACTGTTGCTCTACTTTACTTTCCGTATCAACGACTTGTTCTAAGGCTTGTGGTCCTGATTGTTCCGTTTCAATAAAAAGTTGTTGTTGACCTTGAAGAGCCTGTTGATCATTTTCAACAAAATTTTGCTTTATGTGTTTTGACGGCAATTGTTGAACGGTCAAATAGTTTGAATTTACTTCAGGAATTCCTTGTGATAATTCTGCTTTAGGAAGTTCATGAGACACTCTTTCAGATTTGGATTCTTCCCCAGGAAAATATAGCAGAGTTTTGCCCAGTTCAATATTTTCAATGGCTTTTTCTCGCCCACTCATCTTATGACCTCTATACTGCGCCGCATAGCCTGAAGGATATTCATACATTCCCAAGTAATAAGGTATAGTTTTCTGCACTTGAACCACAACTTTTTTGTTGGTTTGGTAGCCTTCATGTGTTTCGACAGTTTTCGTGTCTTCAAATATTGGCTCCTCTATGTGTTGAAGCTGCACACCAGCAGTGATTGGCGCTAGAAACTTAGAACTTACTGGCCTTGGTGTTACCAAGATCTGCTCTGAAGAATTCTCTATATCTTCTGGGACAGCCGTGGTACTTGAAATTAAGGAACTTCTAGAAGTACTGGAAAAATATTCCTTATTTTCCTCAGTCTTTTCGATCACAGGTTTATTTTCCGAATCTTCCGGAGATTCTGCTACAATTATCGGTTCTCTAAGCAAACTTGTTTCAACGGTTACAGGTGGTACAACCGTAGTGGAAGAAACTACTTCAAAATGATTAACGTCTACGTTGACATGGTTATTAACTATAGTGGGTGATATATATTGGTTCAACAATGATTGTAAGGTGCTAGTTTCAATTGCATGACTTTGAGAAACCGCTGCGTTAATATTTAAAACATCAGCCCCCGAAACTAGATTCTTTGTTGACTCAATAAGATTTTTTGTTATTGACTTGGAAACTGCTTTTGGGCTCAATTTAGCACCAAATTCCCTATGCCGATTTGAGAATTCAACAATTTTATTTGGAATTTTTGTAAGAGCTGCCGTTTCCAAAATTTGTCCGCTATGTTCTTTGACATCTACGATATCGTTATTTATTAAAATTTGTTGATTTTCGCTAGATGGACCAGTCGGAATACTTTGGAGCTGCTCTACTAAATCATTCTGTTCCTTCTGCGGGTAAATCAAAGCTTGAGGACGTGGAATGTTCTCATTATTTTGTAAAATTACATTTTGGTTTGCTGGCGATGTAATATGAACAAGTGGCTGATAGTTTTGTGCAGGATAAAATAGCTGATTTTCTGGTCCTGTTAGTTGAATATTAATCTGTGGCCGAAGAACTTGGTCAACTAATTGATTTCCTGCAGCGGATGGTGCCATATTAACGTCGAATTGACCTTGCTGCGGTTGAACGTAATAAAATATAGGCTGCTGCGGGGTTCGAGTCTCAACAGGTTGTTCAATTAAATCTTCTTGGTGTTGAGGTTTCGGATCAACCAGTCCAGGATCATTATTAAGTTCAGCAGACTGATCATTTTCTAATCTTATCACAGGAAGCTCTTCAGGCTGTTTTTGCAGTAAAACATCAGGCTGAGGAGTGCTTTGAAGAATAACAGTTTGAGGATCTTCAATCTTTATTAGTTGGGGTGGATTATTGTCGCCAGTAGGCTCAGTGGGTACTTCATGTTGAGTGTTGGGTGTCGGTATGGATTGAATGTGACTTACAGGTTGTTCAACTGATAATAAGGGTTGGCTATAAGAAGGATCCTGTTGTACAATGATTTGAGGTTGATCTTGTTGAGTTAAAATTACTGTAGGCTTTTCAGACTGATTTTCTATTACAACTTGTTGAGGCTGTTGACCTTGAAATTCAGGTTGATTGTCAGTCGGCTGTTGGATTGACGGGTTACCTTGAACAAAGTATTGTTGGGGTGGAAGTCGATTTTGACCGGAGGGATCGAATTTGGCCAAGTTTTCCGCTTTGCCCGGGTCAGATGGATCTTGAGGGATTGATTTCTAAAAAAAAATAAAACATTAAAATACTGTTTGCAATGTTAGGCATAGTGTTTCAAGAATACGTTTTGCGTTTTTAGGGTTTATAAAATTAGTTGTTCCAGAAAACATTGTATGCTTACTTAAAACAAACCTTTAAATCGTATTTCGTAAAGTATTTTCATGCAATTTTGGTGAGGTAATAGGGATATGTGTGGGACATATTTACCCATACTTTTACATCTTATCCCGTTCTCAATTTTGAGGGGTGGGGGGCAAGTTAGGAATTTTATATGAGGTGATGTATTTTTGTTGCTAAAATTCGAATCTACGTGAAATACTACGTATAATATCAAACTCAGTTCAAACTGGCAGTAGTACGACATCCGGTTTCCAGCCTTTTAAATGCCAGGTGAAATTTCGGGTTGTTAGGGAACCTCTCTGCCGACACTAGTATAGTTTCTCTGTAGTTTTTTCCGCACTCCCCCAAAATTAACAACCTATTATTATCAACTTGCACATTTAAATTCGCTGCAATGTCTTGAGCAAACAAATGTGGGCTCATTTGAGGAGTTGGAATATTCACAACAAGAATCATTCCTTGGCCCTGGATTCCAAATTGCCAGATGCTGAGTCAATCAACAACTATTTTGTGGATAATATCTCGAAAACTAATCCTCACAGAGACTATATCAACCAGTTTCTTTCGTCTGCTCATAATAATAATGTATTTTAGGTTTCCCATGTTAACGTGGAGTTGATAAAGCTTAAAATTTTAAAACAAAAGCCTCATATGACAACATCTCCGCTAAAATGCTTCAACTGGCCTGGGCACATATTCATCATCATCATCATCATCAGCCTTGTCGCGTCCACTGCTGAACATAGGCCTCCCGTAATCTATGCCACCCCCCCTGCACTGCGCCGCCTGTATCCAGTTATGCTTGATGCGTTTTATATCATCAGTCCATCTCGTCGGTGGTCGTCCTCTATTTCGGTAAGCCTCATGTCTCGGCCTCCATTCAAGGATTTTCTTGGTCCATCTGTCGTCAGTTATTCTTGCAATGTGTCCTGCCCAATTCCATTTTAATGTTGTTATTCTCCTGACGACATCCGCTACACCTGTTTTTCTTCTTATTTCGTTGTTTTGGATTCTATCTTTTAGAGAAATGCCCAAGATGGCTCTCTCCATAGTTCTTTGTGTCACTTGTAATTTATTTATGGATTTTCTTGTCAGAGTAAGTGTTTCCGCTCCGTATGTCATAACAGGCAGGACACACTGATTGAACATTTTTCTCTTTAAACATACCGGGATGTCGGACCGGAATACCTCTTTTAGGTTTCCAAAAGCTGCCCAGGTGAGTCCTATTCTTCTTTGAAACTCAACAGTTTGGTTGTCTCGACCCACACGAATTTCATGACCAAGATATTTGTAGGATGACACCTGTTGCATTTCGTGCCCACTCAAGGAAATGTTGCCACTCGTCACCAGATTTGTCATATATTGTGTTTTTGTAGAATTGATTTTTAATCCGGCTTTCTTTGACGCTTTTTCTAGATCGTATAGCATTTGTGTGGCTTTGCCGATCCTATCCGAAATCAGGACAATATCATCGGCAAACCTAAGGTGGTTCAAGTCTTCTCCATTTATATTAACTCCCAAGTTATTCCAATTTATCTCCTTCATCAGGTACTCGAGTAAATTTGTGAATAGTTTTGGGGATATGGTGTCACCCTGGCGAACTCCTCGTTCGATTTTGAACTTGCCTGTATCTTCATGGAGTCTAACACATGATGTTGCGGTTTCATAGATATTTTTAATAATAGCGGTGTATCGGTAGTCTATTCGGCAATCAGAAAGAGCCTGGAGCATTTTGTGTTGGTCAATAGTATCAAATGCCTTCTCGTAGTATACAAAAATGAGGATGAGTGGTTTATTGTATTCTACGCATTTCTCAATTAAGGTTTTCATTACTTGCAAGTGGTCGTTCCTTCCGTATCCGCGGCGGAAACCAGCTTGTTCTCGTGGTTGGTAGTTGTCGAGCTTGTTTGTAAGTCTTTTTGTTATTATTTTCGTGAATAGCTTATAAATGTGAGAAAGTAAGCTGATGGGCCGATAATTTTTTAGATCTGTGATGTCGCCCTTTTTGTGCATGATGACAATAACAGCATTGTGCCACTGGGAATTGCAATATTGCAAAACACATAATAAATATGTCATTTGAGACTGCAGTGGGGGAAAAACACAAAAGGGAAAGACATGAATAGTAATTGTAATGTTTTAACCTTATAATTGTATTTTAACTTTATGTAAGTACTTAACAAGGACCTTATCTACTTTTCTATTTTGTAAGGACATAATGTAAAGAATATTGAAGGGACATTTAATTTTACACAGGGAGTTGTAAAGTATGCTGATATAAGCAGAATATTTTCTGCATTCGAAAAAACTTGGCACAAGAGGGTAAAATACGGATCTTATACAGTGTGTATAAGCCAAATGGAATAAATTCGATAATAAATACATGGGGGCGTGTTTGAAAAAAAGCTCGGACACATCCATTGATATTTCTAGTTGCGCATTTTTTTCAATAAAAACTTTTTATACAGGGTGTGTCATGTAACATTGGTCAATACTAAGCTTTTTATTTTAAATGCAACACCCTGTAAATTATTCAATTTTTGGATTCTTCAGAAAATTTTAGACATATTTCATGTACAATATCCTATACATATCTTCAACTGTTTCGGAAATATTAAGTGTTTTCAGATTTATTGCATATTTCTTGATAATGTAAAAAAACAAAAAAAAAACATTAATGTAGGAGATGTTGAAAATTGAGGTTAAAATGTTTTTATTGATGTGAAATAAAAAAAGGTATAAATAGTTTTGTTTACTTTTGTTTAAAACGCCTGACCTTAGCAAATTATTATCTGTCTGCATGACAGTAGTTGTCAGTGTTATAGTCGTTTGAATTTCGTTAACTGCATATCAGAAAAATGGTTTATTTAACAGAAATGCACAAAATAACAATTCTACAGATGATTGGTTATTGACATAAAACACGAACGCGAATGGAAGTTGCTCGCTTATTTCATGAAAAATATCCAAATTTGCCGCCTATAACTCAAGGGACAATTAGTAAAATAGAAAAGCAGTTTCGCCAGCTTGAACATGTAAAGCAGATAAAAAAGTAGCTGCCAATGCAATAAGCGGTGATACTAAATTAGATATTATGCTTGAGTTTCAGGAAAACCAACATATTTCTAGTCGAAAAACAGCCCCAATGTTCGATGTTTGCCATTCATCGATTATTTGAACATTACAAGAAAATAAAATGTATCCCTATAAAATGATACCTACGCATGAGCTCATGGAAGACGATTTTGATAGGAGAACGTATTTTTGTGAACAAATAATGGCAAAGTTAGATAACAATGTGATCCAATTAGAACATGTTTTGTTTTCTGATGAGTGCACCTTTACACTTCACGGTCATGCGAATCGTCAGAATTGCCGCTATTGGTCTAGGGAAAAGCCTCACTGGATGAGAGAAGAATATACGCAATATCCTGAAAAGGGTAATGTTTGGGCAGGACTTGTTGGAGATCATATCATAGGTCCCCTTTTCATTAATGGCAATTTATATGGCGATAATTATTTACCACTGCTCCAAAATAATGTCTTGCCAACTTTGACAAACTTATTCCCTGATCCAGCAAACCTACAACTTCCAGCGAATATGATATGGTTTCAGCAAGATGGAGCACCGCCCCATTACCAAATCAATGTCCGGCAGTTCCTCAACCGAGTATTTCCAAATCGGTGGATAGGGAGGCGTGGATCGATGGAATGGCCAGCACGATCCCCTGATCTGACGCCATTAGACTTCTTCTTATGGGGTTATGTCAAAAATATTGTATACAAAACTAAACCCCTCGACTTAGCTGACTTAAGAAGACGAATAACGCTTGCGATTAGATCGGTCACGTCTGAGATGTTCAGTAACGTTAGAAGAAATTTCTATTTAAGATTAGAATGTTGCCAAGACGTTCGCGACGAGCTTTTTCAACATCTCCTACTTTACTGTTTTTTTTTGTTTTTTTTTACATTTTCAAGAAATAAACAGTATTACTTATTAGTTTTTTAGTGTGCTGTTAATTTTTGCAATAAATATGAAAACACTTAATATTTCCGAAACAGTTGAGGATAGGTATAGGATATTGTACATGAAATATGTCTAGAATTTTCTGAAAAATCCAAAAATTGAATAATATGTAGGGTATTGCATTTAAAATAAGAAAGTTAGTAGTTTTTATTGAAAAAAATGCGCAACTAGAAATATCAATGGACGTGTCTGAGCTTTTTTTCGGACACGCCCCCATGTATTTATTATCGAATTTATTCCTTGGGCTGATACACACTGACTGTATAGAATGTGCTGGGTAGCAAACATGTCCCAATTTTAGGCGAATAATAATTGTGGTAATGAAGCGTCGTGAAACAGTTAGGTTTTGATGCCAGTAATTATGAGGGATATTTTCAACAAGTGGCGAATACCTTGTAGGTAATGATTTGCATTAGTTTTTTTAGCAATTGTCTCATTTATTTAATATTCTTGGAAGAAACTAATGTTATACCAGTTAGGCAGTCGAGATTTAGGAAGGGGCTTAGTTCGTGCACCAGCCTGGGCTCCATCGTCGATCAGTGCTTGCAGGGTTTTGAACACGAAAATCTTACTTCAGTAAATCTTTAAGATATGTCCAGGGCCTTTGATATGGTTCATTTTGACCGAGATTTTGACTGTTTATTGGCCAAACTCAATTACCATGGGATTCAAGGCGGTATTAATGACTGGCTATTTCACAACGTAAAACAAAGATTCCAGAGCACTATGCTTAATAATATTGACAACTCTACCACAGACGAACGTATCTTCCCTTAGAGAACTTTATGCTGGTATTCCTCAGGGATCTGCTTTGGGCCCTCTTCTATTTTCAATATATACAGCCGATTTGGAGTGTACCCCGGAGCAGTGTCAGATTTACATGTTTGCTGATGACATCCAGCTTATCTTTCTTCCCACCAGTCTCTTCCATTAATCATGATTTGCAGCTTGTTAAAAACTCTTAAACTATAATATGTATTTTGAAAGGGTGATATTTATGTTTTATTAAAACATTATGGACGGATTTGAAGCAGACGTCAATTACTTGAGAAATTTTTCTTAATTAAGAAACAGGGGTTTTAACAACATGTTGTAAAATTTCTAAACTTTTCTTTTCATTTACTACTGCTGGTCGCCCTGATCGTCGCCTATCTATACAATTTCCAGTTTCTTCGAACCGTCGGACAGTTTTTAGAACAGTTGCGTTTGAAATTGGATTTCGGTTTGGAAATGCGTCATTAAATAGATTTTTAACCTCTTCGTAAGACCTGGCCCTATCGCCATATCCTCTCATCATAAGAATTGCAATTATTTCACTTTCGGTTAAAGACGTATTTGCATGTAAAAATGAGCTTTTATGACTTTACATCAAAACTGAACTGGTGTTTTATTTATTAATAAATAAAACACAATTTGTTGATATTTTCAAAACACGTCGTTATTTCGAAAACTACTGATATTAGGAACAAAGTATGTTATACCAAATGTGTAACAAATTTAAAGCAAAAACTATAAACGAAAAAATATACAGGGTGTTACGTTCAGAAATATAAAATTCGTTTGAACTCCAGACAAACTAAAAAGCTGGCAACAACGCCAATATCGTCATTCGGTGCGTCAGATCCTCTTACACAACTGTACCAAATTTGGTTTAAATCAACCAATAAATTGTGATGTTATTAAGCCATTTCCAGACTTTCTACACACACTGTATATTTGAATTGAAATTTGAATAAACTGAGAAGTAATTATCAAAACTTCAAAATTTTATGGAATTTCCATGGAAACGCAAAATTATTTGGAAATAAGTGAACTCAATTTATTGATATTGTTTGATAACCATAAGTAGTTTTTCAAGTAGATTCAAATTTTAGCAAGAAAAATACATCATCTAATATAAAATTCCAAGCTTGCCCCAACCCCTCAAAATTGAGAAGGGGACAATGCAACAAATATGGTTAAATATGTCCCCCCGTATCTCTATTACCTCACCAAAATTTCAAGAACATATTTAAAATCGTTTTTGAGATATTGCCTTTTAACACTTTAAAAAACTCGCCCTGAATACTTACAATTATTCAACTATCATAAGAACAAATACCCAAGATGCTTTCAATAATAAACCTATCGAATTACGGTAATTACCTTAAGAAAGTGTTTTGCTTTTGATTGAATTTGTATATTATGATAACAATAGTTCAACTCGAAAGTAGGTTCTGATAATAGACATTATAAAAGGAACTAAGGTTTCTTTGAAATGTTGATTTCAAATAAAACAATTTCTTAATAAAACTATCCAGCCAAATCGGGTACGGCAAAATTTTTTAGATATAATCAATACCTAAAAGTTTTGATCGGGAGATATTTTAATAGAAAATGGGTTTCACAAACGATATGCTTATAATATGATCTTATTATTATTATTATCGTTATAAATATAATTTGCTCGGATTTCCGGCTTAGATAATGAGGCATTTTCACCGCTTTTGCTGCAATCATTTGACTTAACAACGTGAAAAATTGCATTGCATTGTATTAAAAAAAAAAAAACGAGGAACTTGCAACTATATTCGTGAGTACTCTGATCGTTATAGGGCCCAGTTCTATTTAATTGGTACTTGTTATTGTTTCATTTAATATTATTTTGTGCACCGACGTCTCAAGGGTATTCTGATAAGGGATGGGGATTTAATTACAATTCGCGGTTCCAGAAATAGGTTTATTTTTAATTCTTTTCATGCAGGGCTTTTATTTCAAAACGAAGCACCACACACAAGACAAAAAACACGTCAATTCTAATATCGCGTGCGCTTAACTACACATTTAATAGTATTTTGCTATTGGCGTTTGCATCTCCAGCCAACCGAAATTTGAAATGTCAAATGGCACTACCTATCGAGTGATATACAACGGCCAGTGCCGGTTTTAGCACTACCAGCGCCCTGGACGAGATTTCTACGGCGCCCCATATCTGCTATGTGGAACACGCATGTGAGAAAAGGAAAGCATAAAACAAGAGAGAAAATGAAATATTAACAATTTATTAAAAAAAATAATAGAATTTTACTTTTCTGGCCTTTCTATCGGCACACTCTTTTTATTAAGAAACCGATGTTTATGTTTTCCGCAATTTCATTTTCGATTGACAAAGTTGCAAAGTTTGTCAATCTAGATTGAGATATTGTCGATCACAGACACGCAGGTTTTTATCAGCTTAAGGTTTAAAAAACTCATTTCCCCACTACCAACCGTTACAGGTATAGTGATCAATATTCGCAATGCTATCCATACATTTGGATACAGTTCTTGTATGTTGCGATCTTTAATGAAATCAAGAACATCATCTTAATCAGGCAAACATAATTTCAGGCTTATGAGTTCACCACACAACATACAACAATCTATATCTGACTTCGAGCCTACAGTTAATTTTATTTAGAGATCACCACAGAGTTTGAGAAGGTCTGGTTGTTTCTGGAATTTTTTATATACAGAGTGGCAAAAAAGTCGCGCATAATGCTTGTAACTTTTATGGAAATTGTTCAGAAAATTATTCCCCACATTTCTACCTGCAATTTTTGCGTTGGTTGCCATAGAGACTAACTTATATTTTGCTTTTACTTACTGCATATGATTGCATATTTGGATTCTACTGGGAAAACTCTAAACTTTTTGAATGTCAAATTTTCACCTATCTGCAAGCGTTTCCGAGATAATGACAGCTCAAAAATGAAAAACTTCCTAATTATAATTATTCCTACCTAATACCCACCAGTTGAGTCAAGGTGTTTTCATGACAGCGACCTAACAGGTGTCAATTTTGAGGTCCTATTTAATTTTCTGTTGTCTGATTTCTAATTTGTTTACACTATGGTTCATCTGAATGAGGAACAACGAGTTGAAATTTTAATAATGAGCGGTTACAGAAATATGAGGAGATCGCAAGATCAGGTTTGTCAACTTTTCAATGAATTATATCCAAATAGGCCTCCAATGAACAGTCAACGGTGTGTCGAGTGGTTAAGAAATTTCGAAAAACAGGCAGTGTTAGGGAAGCCGCTGGATCAGGTCGACCTTAAACAGCAACCGGGGGAGACAAAGCTTTGGATATCATGCTCTCATTACATGAAAATCCAACACAATCATCCAGGCCAATGGCAATGCATTTAAATGTATCTTATCAGTCAGTGAAAAATTTGTTTAAGCAGGAGAAGTTGCATCCCTATAAGATAAAGTTGGTGCACGAGTTAAACGAGGACGATTTTGATAGAAAAGCTGAATTTTGTGAGCTGATGATGGAAAGATGCGATAACGATAATAACTGTGCAACGAATATCATTTTCTCGGATGAAGCTACTTTCTATTTAAATAGCATTGTTAATAGACACAATTATCGTTATTGGTCTGCTGAGTATACTCACTGGTTCCAGGAAGGCCATACTCAGAGGCCCTAAAAAGTTAATGTTTGGGCGGTCATAGTTGGTAGACATATTGTGGGACCTTTTTTCATAGATGATAATTTGAATGGCAAAAAATATCTGAACCTCCTCAGGAATCACATAATTCCTTCTTGCAGAATGGTTTTACCAGTTGTAAATAATGGCATAAATGGAAAGGTATGGTTCCAGCAAGATGGAGCACCTGCGCATTATACGGCAAATGTCAGACAATACATAAGCGAATAATTTCCAGGACGTTGGATAGGCAGAAGAGGTGCTATTTACTGGCCAGCGCGATCCCCGGAATTAACCCCGCTCGACCGCAGAAAATGGTGGTCATTTTGAACACCTGATCCACTGAAAAGGTTTCACTTGTTTATTACTCCGATGTTAAGTTGTTCAATTTTCTACGCTATTTATTTTGTTATTATAAAGTTTGCTATAATTTTAAAGAAATAAAAATTTGAAATACAAAAAATTCAGAGTTTCCCAGTAGAATCCAAATATGCAATCATATGTAGGGTGTTCCATTTAAAAGAAGTAAGGTGGTCTCTGTGGCAACCAAACCATAAATAACAAAAAAAATTCACGCTGATAGAAATGTGGGAAATAATTTACTGAACAACTTTCATACAGGTCACTTTTTCGTATACGAGGTAATTCAAAAGTTACAGGCATTATGCGCGACTTCTTTGCCACTCTGAATTACACAAAAGGATCAAGATTCGGAGTACTCATTTAGCTGTTTAAATCTTTCATTGAGTGAAATTAAGATAGTGTTCAATAAACAGTTGAAAAATTTAACTTCAAATTTATTTTCTCGCTCATCGCGGGTAGTTTCACTAGCTCAGCCTTTAACACGTCAAATTCTTGTTGTGACTATAAATACAGATTCAATTTCAAGTTCGTCAGCCAACTCCTTTGCTGTTAAAACTCGTCTTTCTATACTCCTCCAAGAAAGCGAAGCATCTTTTCAACATTTCTGTGCATTTACCGAGATCCATGTCTATTGATTGCATAGATTTACATTAATCTAAAAAAGTATCTCATACCAAACAAACTATGAAGCTGAATGTGTTCGGCTAGAGTAGTGGTCATATGAGAGACTTGAACATCAGTTTTCTCAGTTCCAATAGCCAAAGTAATTAAAACATCATGAATGAAATCAGTAAATGAGCCCCCATTGATTAAGATACGTTTACCTTTAAGTTTTATGTCTCTTTTAGCACCATTTAACTGGACTATTTTCAAGGCGCTTCAAAGGAGCCTCCCCTCCTATACCCCTCTGGCAGGGCCTATTTTACCATAAGGCACATAAGGCCCGGGCCTTGGGCCCGGTGGATTGTGGGGCCCGCTGGACCCCCCGAAAGAGGATAAAAAATTATAATTATAAACCATTCCAATTTAAATTTAAACACCAAGAAAAAAAAAGCCGTGTGATAATGAAAATGAAATAATTTTTTTTTCTATTTATAAATATGCCACTGCAGGTGTTTTAACTTAATTTTTAATTATAACCTTGGAATTTCAAGAATTTGTTCTTAGAAACAGACCTAAACAAAATATTGACAAAATAAGTGGGTGCCTAAAACAATTGGACGGAAAAAAATCTAGATGCTTACAAAGTTCAACATTTTATAAATTTAAAGAAAATGGCGAAAAAGTCCTTCGTGAGTGGTTGGTTTACAGTCCCAAATCATGCTGTGTGTACTGTTATGTTTGCAAACTTTTTTCGAAGAAAGATGTCAAGCTTAGTGCCGATGGCTACACTGACTGGAAAAATGTGACTCAGTACTTGAAAAACCACGAAAGGTCTTCCGAACACATAACTTCATTCAGTACAATGATTAATAGAAGTCGAATAGAGGGCAGGATAGATACAGAAATCGAAGAAAGTTACTTGCAGGAAAAAAACTACTGGAAAACTGTTTTATTAAGAGTGCTTGCAACCATTAAGTTTTGAGCAAAAAATGGTTTACCATTTTATGGTTCCACGACTAAACTTTTTACAAAAGGAAATGGTAATTATTTAGGCTCGTTGAAATTTCTTAGTGAGTTTGACCCGTTTTTAGCTGGACACCTCCAGAAATATAGTAACATTGGAAGTGGTCATGTTAACAATCTTTCTTCAACCATTTGCAATGAATTTATCCACCTTCTTGCAAGTGAGGTAAAAAATGTTATTATCGCAGAATTGCAAGTGGCAAAATACTTTTCCATTATCGTCGATTCTACGCCCGATATTTCTCATATCGATCAACTAACTATCATTATAAGATATGTTTTACCTACTGGTCAATCAGTAGAAAGGTTTTTGGGTTTTGTGGCAATATCCTCTCATACTGCAGAAAGTCTTATCAAATGTTTTACAATCCACATTAAGTGACCTTAATATCGATATTAATTACTGCAGAGGCCAAAGTTATGAGAACGCATCCAATATGTCCGGGAAGTATAACGGATTGCAGGCAAAAATTAAAGAAAAGACAAAAAATGCACATTTTGTACCATGTTCCAGTCATTCTTTAAACTTGGTCGGTAATAGTGCTGTCGAAAGTTGTTCAGAAGCTTCCAGATACTTTGAAAATGTACAATGCTTATACAACTTCTTTTCTGCGTCAACACAAAACTAAATTACCATTAGTTAAGAAAATATGTGATACAAGATGGCCGGCATGAGCTGATGCTATCAAATCTGTTGCGCTTGGGTTTAGTGAAATAAGAACAGCGTTAATAGAGCTAAATGACGATGCAAACCAAAAGAAGTCCACCAGAACAGAGGCTGGAGATTTACTTCATAAATTGAATACATTTGAATTTGCCTTGATGACAGCAATTTGGAAAAGAATCCTAGACAGAATAAACTCCACCAGTAAATCTCTACAAGATAATCAAGCCAATCTAACTGCGGCTTGTACACTATATAACGGATTGATTGAATTGCTCAAGACTTTTAGAGAGCAGTTTGATGAAATTGAAGAGAAAGCCAAAAAAATTTAGCCTAATAATATTGTTTACAAGGATGAGATTTCAAGAGTTCGTAAAAGGAAACAGTGTTTTGATGAAGGCCCTGCAGAAGACATTACTTTAAGCGGTGCTAAGAACTTTAAAATAAATACATTTTTTCCCATATGTGACAAATTAATTTCTGAATTAAAAATGAGAATGCAAGCTTATGATTGTGTAAATGAAGTCCTTGGTGTATTTTTCTTCGAACCCGTGAATGAAAGATTTAATGTAAGTATAAAAAATATTAAAAAATATTACAATATGGATGTGGATGCTACTGAAGGTTTAGTGGATGAAATTATACAATTTAAGGCACTTTGTAAATCAAATGATATTTCCTCCAAAGACCCCCAGGAAATGTTAAAATTTTTAATTGACAACAATATTTTGTCGACCTTCTCTAACGTTGAGGTATTGTTGAGAATATATTTAACTATTCCTATCAGTAACGCATCCGGCGAGAGATCATTTTCTGCGTTAAAACGGGTAAAATCCCATTTAAGAAACTCATTGAATGAAGAAAATGTTTCATCTTTGGCAATTCTAAACGTAGAAAGCGATATTCTCGATAAATTAGAAATAAATAGTATCATAGATAAGTTTTCTGAAATGAAAGTACGTAAAAAAAGAATTAATTAGATGTTTCTGTTACTCTTTAGTTTGTTCGTTGTTCTTCAGAAGCAAAAGCTTTTTTATTTATTTTTTGTTGTGATGTTAATTTCCAATTGGAAATTTTGTTTAAGGACCGCTTAGATATAATTAGTCTTTTGTATCTTATTTATGTTGTGAAATAAAACTATTTTATTTTTTTAGTAAAAGCCATTTTTTAATTAATTAATTGAAAATTAAATTTTAACTATACAATTTTTTTTTATCATGAATTTTAACAAAAAAGTGAAGGTGCCAAAGGTAAGCAGAAAAATTCTTATTGGAAAGTTATATAAGATATTGCGGGCCCGAAGTTCTGCTTGGGCCTTGGGCCCAACTAAATCAAAAATAGGCCCTGCCCTCTGGTCATCATTTAATTAATAAAAGCAAGAATAGGTAATTAAATTTTGTTACGTTCTAGAACAACTAAATTACTATATATTAACTGTAAATATTTGACACCATTATAACAAAGAAAATATAACTTATGTAAAAAGTTCGATAACATCTTATCACACATGGGGGATCGTTTGTAGATTGACAATACCTTTCCAAAAAGGTACCAATCGACCGGACCTTTCCTCTCAAAATTGTATTCAAAGTGGTGCCCTGCCGCCATCTTGTGAAACTGAGTCAAATATTTTCACTTAAAAGGTAGCGGTTTAGGTATTAGTGAACAAACCAATCACAACTTAATAGAAGGAGACTTTATACGAGCAGTGTTTATTATTTTGGGAAACTATTATAAAATAAATTGGTAAGGCTGGTTTTGCATTAATTTGCTTCATTCTTAAACTGTAACAACACGGGGGGGGGGGGATTTTATTACCTGATTGTTTTTAAGTTTGATTGCTTCCTCGCCCAGGACAAAGTTAGTGGAACTTTTACTATAAGGGCCTCTGTTGCTGTACTCAACTACAGGATGATAACCCCAATCATCGGCAAAATATTTGACACTGTGACTAGATTCTGTCCCTTTTTCCACATAATACCTAAAAAAAATTGATAAACTGTGCAATAATCCAAGCTTTTTATGTGGAAAATTAAAAAGTATACAAGTTTATAGATGATAAAAAAAATCTGGATAGAATATTGACTTTGAACATTTCCTAAGTTCGGTCTGTAACTTCAAGGTCTAATTACAAAGTGATAAGAAAAATTATTAGGATTTTCCCACATAATAAAATTTTGAAAATTATTTAAAATACTGGATTGAATTTAGCTACAAGTTAATAATGCATGAATAGTATATTTTATACCTAGTAGGAAAAGCTGAACATTCCCGGACGACTGCAGAGATTGCCTGTCGAGGCGCAAATCCTGGAATGTGGCTTCTCCTACGAGCTATACACACTATTTTTCCGAAAATTATTGAAAGGACATAAATTATTACATTCAACTTACTAAAGTTTTGAAATAAGCATTATTAATTCTATTCACAAATAAAAAGATGCCATGAAATATTTGTTTTCTAACTATGGAAATGAAGATTTAACCCAACTTAGTCCAAAAGTGGATGATTTCGGAGATACAGAGTGTCAAAAGTTCAATTTGGTTTTAGTCTTTCATAAGTAATTTTTTTAATAATTGGTGTAGTGTGACAATATTCGGCTAAGGGGGGTTTTGTGGTGTGAAAAATTTAAATCTGCTCTCATTTTTATTTTAAAATTTAGAGGGCGCGACCTGCGGTACCTTGCACACATTTAAAACGAAATACCTTTTTTGTGCGACCCTGAATTTAACTTTACGTGTAAAAGAAGGATGGGCAATGCCGAAAAATATTTCTTCCACAAGTTGCAGTGGTTAATGGGCAATGAGTAATGAGGTTATGTTTAATGTTTATAGTATTATTATTATACAGCGTGTCCAGAAAAGTTATGGGAATATTCTTTATTGTTGATTTTACGAAGAAACGTTATTCATTATAAAAAGTTCTGTTTGATGCGCAAATAATATTGACATATTAAAACTTAAGATATCATATACAGGGCGGCAAAGAATTTAGAAACACAGAATTACGTTAAGAGGGAAGTACCCTCAATTTTTATTTTAGAGCAAATTCTTATAAGAAAACTTTACTAAGGACTACAAAACCTGGTCCAATACAATTTTTCGTTGAAATATTTTAACTTACAGGGTACCATCAAGTTAAGCATTCATTACCTCTTGTTGAAAACCAATTACGTAAAAAAATTATGCGAGATTATTTCATGTTCTAAAGTCAACCTATCTCCCTATCAGGAATATTAAAAACATTTAATTTCTTTAGAGCAAAAATAAATTGTGAATGTGAATAATAAACAATATTTTAGCAATTACATGATAAAAGTGATCTAAAACCAGATAGTTTAAAGTGAAAAATTATGTCTCCACATAACCCCCTTCTTTTTCCATGCAAACTATAGTACGCCTTGTAATTTCTCTTACTGTCGCCCATATCATATTGGGAGTGATTTCTTGGACACAGTTTGATATTACTGGTTCAAGATGGTCAATATCCTGAAAAGGTCTATGCCCATACACCATTTCTTTTAATCGGCCCCATAAAAAGAAGTCCAGGGGTGTGATGTTAGGCGACCTGGCTGGCCAAGGAATATTTGACTGTCGCCTATCCAACGGTGCGGAAATACTTCATTCAAATACCCAGTTACTGTGTTAATACTATGGCATGGGGCTCCATCATGTTGATACCAAATTGTACGTCTTAGTGGCAGTTCGTTAAGAAATTGAGACAACTGGTTCCTTAACAAGTCCAAGTAAATGGCAGCATTTATATTTTGTCGGAAAAAAATGGTCCAACGATCCGATCATTAAAAATGCCACACCAAACATTGGTTTTAAATGAATATTGACTACGGTATTCGATTAAACATGGCTTCGTCTGTAATAATCTCAGACGAACAAAAGTTCGTCTGAGGTAATAATATTTTTCTTGCAAAGGAAGGATCAAGTTCACACTCGCCTTGGAACCACGCGCAAAATAGGAAACGGGATTCAAAATCTCTAGGAAGAAGCGAGTGAATGTATTTCGGTTTATATTGATGAAATTTATTTATTTTTAAAATATTACTAGCAGTAGACTTTTTGACGTCAACTGGAATAGTTTTTGACAAATTTCTTAAAGAAATTTTCGGGTCTTCGATAACCGCTTGCATCACATTGAGTTGCTTTTCTTCTGTTGTAGACCATTTGTTGTGTTATTTCCTAAATACATTTTCGACTGAACCAGTAGCTTTAAATTTGAAGAAGTAGTCCATACTTACAGTGGAGTAGGTAATATAGATAAAAACAAAATTTCTGTCCTCCTCCACAAATGATATATATTTCAAAAATTAAATTTCTTTATAGCGATTGTCCCTACATGTTTCGACCGTACATACAGTCATCTTCATGGGAACTAAATCGAGTTTGGTTTCGGTTTTAGTAGTTGCCTCACATAAATGAGTACAACTCTTTTAAGATTATTAGGCAAGTGAAATTTTGTTAGTTGAAGACTAGTTTGGCTGAACGTGATGGATAAATAGATGAGCACAGTTTAAAAAATATTTATTTTATTATTGTATCAATTAGTACTCAGAAGTAATAAAATATGGTTATATCTAGCATGATTTTAATTTGGATTTTAAGTTGTTATAAGGAAAGTTATTTAAGTAGGTAGTATAGTGTGAAGAAATCAAAAAAGAAAAGAAAAATAGTTTTTCATCTTACCTAGTTAAAGATATGTTTTCCTCAAAAAGGAATCTTCAAAAAATGTTTATCATAAATAAATTCTTTTTATATTAAAGTATATTTAAATTTATTCATTATGTTTTCTATAGTGGCGCTACATACTATTTCGTCAGGGTGTCTAGTATTAAATATGAGCGCGGCTTCCCTAATAGGTTTATAGTAATCTCCGACGATAAGTACAATTTCTATTTTCTCCTGCAGCGTTAACTTTACAACCATGACAAAACTAACGAAAAACTTGTTAATAAGTCAAAATAGCAAATGATTTTTGAACAACATGTCAATATTCGTTACTATAGTATTGCACATAGTGTTTGAAAAATTGTTGCAGGTAACTGTTAAAGAAATAAAATAAAAAAATATTTTCCAAAGGCTTTTTGATGGTACCCTGTAAATTAAAATATTTCAACGAAAAATTGTATCTGACCAGGTTTTGTAGTCCTTAGTAAAGTTTTCTTATAACAATTTGCTCTAAAATAAAAATTTAGGGTACTTCCCTCTTAACGTAATTCTGTGTTTCTATATTTTTTTGTCGCCCTGTACATGATACCTTAAGTTTTGATATGTCAATATTATTTGCGCATCAAGCAGAACTTTTTATAAACAATAACTTTTTTTCGTAAACTCAAAAATAAAGATAATTCCCATATGTCTGGAACTTTTTTGGGCACGCTGTATACAAAATCAAAAAAAAAATTTATAGATTTTGACACGACAAAAGTCGTTAGCAACATCGCTTCGCAGCTATCGCAAATTGGTCTGAATGGAATACTACTCCTGGTAGGTTCTCGCCGATTCTAGTATAGATACGTCGGCGGCAGATCGCTCACCGCAGTGTTGCCGCTGCTTGTGTTTATTATGAGAATTTACGAAATTTACAATTTACGAAAGCTTCTATGATTTTTACACCTTTGTATTTTTAAAGCTTAAAATATTTTGTGAGCTACGAGAATTGCCATTGCGGGCTACCGGAGGTTGGCGACCATTGTTCTAAATGATATAATTGCACCATTCGGAGGACGACTGAACCACAGTGAAGTCTAGTTGTTAACAACCTGGAGACTAGCTTTCCAAGAAGCCAATTAGTTAGCGCAAATCTCAAATTATAGTCTATCTTTAAATGGCGCGAAATAATAAATGCTTATTAAATATGCAAAACACATACCGGGGTATCAAAAACAATTAAAACACCATTCCTTAAAATCTATTGTGTTTACATTACAGGATCCAAATAATGAGCATTGTTTAGGTAGCTTCACCCTGCGTTTATCGCAAGCTATTGTTATATTTCAGGATTTACCATTGTGATTGAGAAAATCCCTTAGCGAGGAGCGTGTATTGGGGAATTTTTTGAATTAAAAATCTTAAACATACCTTTTCTCCTAAAATTTTATTATATTATATTATCGTAAGTATTTATAACATATAAAAACATTTAAAATATCATATTAACTAATAAATAACAATGAATGACACATTTTACATAATATAATTACAAAAACAAGATATAATATAGAATCTCACAAACAAAGCATTTTCAAAAATCGAATAATACTTTGTCGTTATGGCTTAATCATAGTCCGATTTCGAAGATGAACTTTTATTAACAACGTTTATAATAAGCGGTTCAATCATTTCTTCGATTATTATATCTACCTGCCACATTTTGGCTTTTTCTATCACATGATCGATACACTTTTTCCACTTTTCCGCACGGATTTTACCCATAGCTTCATTAAAGTCTTTTTAAATCCACCATTTTATAAGTCGTGCTTTTTTTGGCAACATCTGTCTTTATTTGAGCCCATATAAGTTCGATCGGGTTTAAATTGCAGTGGTTAGGAGAGGGTCTGAGCACAGATATTTCTCGTAACATTGCAATTTCATCGACTATATATTTTTTCAATGCATTTTTATGTAAATTGGCTGGTACCAATAGTTCTCTTTTTAACGAATCTAATGAAAATTCTATTTGTCTTAAACTTAGCCATTCTGTTATTTCACTTTTACGCCACGCATTTGTCGCTCATTTTTCCGTCAGCTTAGAGTGATAACTTGCATTATCCAATACAATTATTGCATCTTTTGGTATAAGATGTAACATTTGCTCGAACCATTCTTCAAAGACATCGGCATTTATATCTTCGTAATAGTCTCCTGTATTTTTAGATTGGAACATCAGTAGACCACCTTTAATAAAGCCTTCAGAATTTCTAATATGGGTTATGATAAGTCGATGTCCTTCTCCAGATGGCGGTCTTAATCCTGTGGAGAATCTTGCCAAAAAAGCTTGCCTTGAACTTTTAATATTTTCATGCTGCCAAAGTGTGGCCTTCATTTATAGTCTATTTTAAAAAGGTTTAGAGTAATAAAATGGGAAATTCCGTCCAGTTCGGCTCAATTTCGGTGTCAGCCATAGGCGCCGGTAAACTTTGTGCATTAAATTATTTATGGTAACTAACAAAAAATTTTAGAGAATTAGTTTATCGGCTATTAAGATAAAATAGTATTGTCTGTAATATTAAACTTTCAAGTTTTTGCGTAAGAGGATTAGGAAATGTATGTTTTCTGGCCTGAAGTGTAAAAATTAAAATATTGTATAGGGATTAGTTAGGTACAAGATTATAAATTTACGTTTTGCAATTAACAGGTACCGAGTTTGGCTCTGGCCTCTTTGGCTGGATCATATAAATAGGTTGTTATCTGGAATAAACTTCATATATCGTGTGTGTGTATGACCTTAATAAGTATATTTGTTTAGTTTAGCGCATTAGTATTTGCTGTTAAGCCGTATATAGTGTTCACAGTATTATAAAATTAGTAATAAAATGGCGACATTCACACCAACAAAAAGATAAATAAATAAATAAATAAATAAGATGTTCCAATAATTCTCCACTATCACTAAGTAAAAAAGTTATTATTTTAAATGTACATGATTGCATAAAATACGATTATCCGAATTTTACTGTACAAGAAACTGTCGACCGATATTCCCGAATGACTGGAGTTGGAAAGTCCACCGTTTTTAAATTATTGCGGGAGAGAAAGACGGCAGGTTAAGTGGAACCTCCCAAGAAAAGTCCAGGCAGACCAGTAAAAGTCCTTGATGCAGACACCAAAAGTGTAGTTCGAAGAAAAGTTCACTCTTTTTATTTTAAAAAAGAAATACCTACCCTAGATAAGATTCTAATGGAGCTTGGCCAGGATGACGGTATTCCGTTTATAGCTAGAAAACTTTTATGGACCACAAAAATATGGATTTTGTCTGGGAAAAGCATAACCGTAAATCACTTTTATTGGAAAGCGATGAAATTATTTGCTGGCGACGAAAATACTGGAGAAGTATAAAGCAGTACAGAAGAGAGCAGAAGAAAATCTTTTATCTTAATGAGACGTGGATTAATAAAGTTTATATAGTACCAAAATTGTGGCAAGACAAAAATATAACCAGTGCTCGCCAAGCTTTCATGGAAGGCCTGCCAACGGGTATTAAGGTGCTTTCAGGTAAAGGGAAGAGACTAATAATCGTCCATATTAAAAGCGAAGATTTTTAAAAGAAGGTTTGCTAACCTTTCAGTCGTTCAATACGGGAGATTACCACGAGGACATGAATTGGAATGTTTTTGAGGACTACTTTGGTAAAATGATAAAATATCTTCCAGCTGATTCAGTAGTGTAGTTATGGATAATGCAAGCTATCATTCACGACGCACGCAGAGAAGACTCCAACTTCATCTTGGAGAAAGCAAGAAACTATCGACTGTTAACCACCAAAAGTATTGAATTTGAAGATAATTTGATAAAGAAGGAACTATTAGCTATATCAAATTTACACAAACATCGTTTTATGAAATATGCGGTGCAAGATATAGCAGAAAAACATAGTGTACCTGTGCTGCGCACACTGCCATATCATTGCGAACTAAATCCTATAAAACTTATATGGGCGCAAATGAAAGGATTTGTAGCAAGACACAACACGACATTCAAAATGAAAGACGTTAAGCTACTGTTTGATCAAGCCATTAAGGAAGTGATACCAGAGAACTGGCGAAAAGCAGTCCATCATGTCATTAAAGAAGAGGAGAAAATGTGGGATCTTGACCACCTGATCGATCGGACCGTCGACCCGTTAATTATAACGTCAAGAGGAGATGACAGTTCCTCAGATGACGAAGAATATTATGACTTTTTATAATTTAATTTCTGTATAATATATTTTTTGTATTTTGTATTTTTTTATAATGTTTAATAAAAAATAAGTGTACCTACTACTATGTACATTGTACATATTGCCTAAATTTTATTCTGTTAAAATAAAATTATTTTTTGTTACGAATATCCTACCGGCACTCCTTTGTCACACCATTTTCAGTGTTTGTGAATGGATAACAATAGGCAAAACCCATAAATTGACCCAAACCCGGGTGGTACTACTTGCACTTGATGAAAAGAAAGAATTTTGCAATGAAATCAATTCCAAATTATGAAAGTGGCTTAAATATTCGTTGGGTCACTCTGTAGTCCCTTTGCATACCTAATGAGCTTTTATTACTCTACACCTTTTTGAAATAGACTATAGCTATGGTTCGTCTGGGACAAATATTTTTTTGTTTTCTTCCCTGGCTTTTCGGATGCTTCTTAAGTAGTTTCTTCTCCAACAGACGATATTGTTTGTCTATTAAAATCAATTGCCTATTATGCTTTTTCCACCGAAAACCTTCTTTTTTTAATAATTTCCAAAGCGTAATTCTACACATAAATGGGTAGCTTGGTCTTCTCGGATTGAGGGCAATATTTTGTCCAGCGTGGGAATTTCTTTTTTTTAAAAAGAAACTATGAACCTTTCGCCTTATTTCCTGCATTAAAACGTCATCCAGCTCAAGTGTTGGTCGTCCTGGAGACGTTTTTGGAGGTTTGACGCCAACACTTTTTTATTCTTTTAAAAGTTTATATATTGTTGTTTTCCAAATCTTAAGCACCTGCTGTAAATTGCACTGCATTATCAACACTCAAATGCGCATTCTTATTTTTAATAGAATCGTAACAGTTAAGAATTAATTTTTTGACATTGTACATGGACCGACTCTAGGGCGTTTAGGCAATTGTTGAAAATTCTCCATATTTAGTTAAAGAAAAACGCTGACACTTCACACTTTGACTAGTTTCACTGAGAAACAAACACCCAAAGTAGGTATGTATAGATATAAATATGTTTATTACTCCAATAGAGGCACTCATAAAGGCATAATAACCACATAATTAACAAACCAGGTTTAGGTACAAAAAAAAAAGGAATAAAATTATTAGAGCAGAAACGCAATAAGTACCTAGGTACATAATTTTAGGCTCAGTGGCGTAGCGTAAGATTTTTTTTTGGGGGGGGGGGGGAGTCACAGTAACATTCATAGTTCAAATTCTGTATATTAACAGCATTAATATATTTCGTAGGGTGCGTAAACGTTTAAGGGCATGACATTTATAATCATATTAAATTTTCGGGGGGGGTTTGTCCCCAAACCCCCTCCCCCCCGTTACTACGCCACTGTTTAAGCTTAAAAAATTTAATATTAAAACATATATTTGAGGACAAAACTTGAATTTAATGTCGATACTTGTACTAAATCTGCACAAATTTAAAAATTCAAGCCTATTTATTTAATCTTTCACGCCCATAGAGAAGACGGTTTTGATTGATTTATTACTTTGCATTATTTAAAGATAGACTATAGCTGTCATTATTATGTATTTCTGATAAAAAGGTTAATTATTAAAAATCATACTTCTGGGCGGCCTTTAACTTTAAGGTATGAAGCTCAAATTTGGCACACAAATTACTACATTAAAGTAGACAAAACTATACCTAGATGTGGACGTTTGATAGAAACACTTTAATGTTTTTGTTTCAATAAAAAATGGACCACACTAAATTGTCTCACTTTGTAAACTTTAAAATAGCTTTAAATTTACAATTAAATTATTTCAATGGTTGCTCCTGAAAAATGTATTGAGAAAATCTATAACTAATATGCCTCTATCTATGCACAACCTACTAATTAATAATTTATTGCAGCATTAAAGTTTTACAACTTGCTTTTATAAAGATCGTATCCTACCGTGTAATCGTAAGAATACCTACTTTAATACCGTTTTGATTTATAAGCTTTTTAAAATGATCGGGGACGGAAGTAAAAGTGTTTTTAGACTATCAAAGTGTCATCTTTAACATTCAAAATGATTAGCGCAATTAAAAGCTGGATATTTTCCCATGGATCATTATTATTTATGCAAATCTCGGATGTTAAAGTTGAATCCGGTCATGGGCGTAATAAAGGAAGTCAGGGATTGGCGCTTGACCCCCTAAATTTTTCTCCTGTGAATATTGGTGTTTACTTCTGAGGAAATATTAAATTATTTAATAAAATAAACTGGTCAACAAAAAGAACGACAATAGTACATTACGTATCAAGTTTAGAAAAGTGGAACTTTACTTGACGAGTATGGTTAGTTTGAATCCGAGCGAAGCGAGGATTTAATTTCTATACGAGTCAAGTAAAATCACTTTTCTGACGAGGTGCGTATACTATTTTTTCGCATTTTGTAAGTAATTAATTATTTTGCATTTCATATAAAAATCTAAAAAGAATAGTTACTGAAAATAATTTACAAAAACTTAGTAGTATGACTTCTCGGTAACTTAGCAATATAAACAAGATGCTTTTTTGTGTTTGACGACTATTGACAGCATTCAATTAAAATCATATTTGAAGAGTGAATTTCACAAGAATTATGGAAATGGCTAATGAAAACGACTTGGAAGATATCCTGAATGCGAAGCTTCTTCAAGTTTGCTTCCAGTAAAATCCAAGGAAAGATACGAGAAAACATATAATAGGTTCTGCGAGTGGAGAAACACCAAGAATTTTAAAGGCATTGACGAAAATTTGATGCAGGCATATTTTACGAGAAGGTAAGCTATTTTGTATGGTTAAGGTGTGGTATATAGGTACTGATTTTGTTATTTGTTTTTGGCAAAAGTCCTCAAAGCTTCCAGTTTATGGTCTACGTACTCTATGACCAAGAGCACAATACTTATCAGTGAAAATACGGATATTTCACAATATAAAAAGTTAATCGCTTTTTTGAAACGTCAAAACGACAAATATGAACCTAAAAAATCAAAAGTTTTGACCATGGAAAACGTCACGAAGTTTTTGAAGGAAGCTCCAGACGACACCATTATGTTAATGAAAGTGGTATTAATTTTTGGGCTGAATGGCGCATGTCGGCGTGCAGAACTATGCAGTTTAACATCTGAAGATATAGAGGATTCAGGAACAATGCTAATAGTAACGTTACATGATACCAAAACAAAGAAAAAACGTGTATTTACCGTAGGATCAGATGGCAATGGGTATAAAATTTACCACAAGTACTTACTGTTAAGACCTAAAACAGTAAGGCACAATTGATTCTTCCTGTTTTATCGTCATGGCAAATGTACAGTACAGCCAGTTGGCATGAACACTTTCGCAAAAATCCCACAAGAAATTGCGAAATATCTAAAACTTCCTGATGCTTCAAGCTACACCGGTCATTGTTTGAGAAGAACATCTGCAACTTTTCTTGCTGACAATGGCGCTGATATTCAGGATCTCAAACGGCATGGGGGATGGCGGTCCACCAGCGTAGCTGAAGGATACGTGGAAGAAAGCATTGAAAATAAATTGAAAAATCCTCAAATGGTATTCAAAAATGTCCAACTGGGACTACCCCAAGAAGTCCCCATAGGAATTGTGGTGAATGAAAAAAATGTTCAGCAACAACTACTTAATACGGCGAGGTCAGCAGTTGCATCCTTTTCTAACTTAAATAATAATTGTTCTTTTAATATTTATTGTAATAAGATTTAAAATAAACGAATTTCTTTCTTGTAAAATTGTGTTTTGAATGACATTGACGTTTTATGCAGTAATGGTTGCTATGCTGTAAAGTGACCCATTACTGTACGATTTTGAGGTCATTAATCTAGTGCATTACTGTATAAAATGCGAAAAAAGCAATTTTTAGTATCATTTTCAATTTGGGTGTAAAATAAAGCCGGGAAAAATCGCAAACGTTTCGTTGAGGATTTTTCTTTTATGATAAGGCACATCATTGCAGGATTAATCCTTAATTGCGCTCTGCGAGCGGTGCTTGTGCACAAGAAATTATTCACGTTGGTCTTGAATCTTTGGAGATTATACTTGCTGGGAAACACGGTCTTAGGGAAGTCGTTCCAGAATGATGACGTTCGAACCACGTACGGGTGGGCTGCAGTGGCTCGTCGTGTATTTCTACCATGCACCGCTCTGGGTGGAATCAAGCGGACAACCTCAGTTGAGCACTTACTATGAAAATATTTGTAAAGTAAACTTAAATAGCCAACCTGCCTTCGATGTTCAAGGCCTCCCAGGTTGTTTGTTAGATCATGGTCACCGATCAAGCGAACGTCTCTTCTTTGAAGGAAATCTAGCAATCCCAGGGTATGTTTAGGAGCAGAACCTCAAATATGCGAACAGTACCTACTCCAGCGATGGTCGAGTATGACTATCCAAATTGACGCCCAATAAAGGAATTGATGAAGCTAAGGGAATCGAGTGTCCCGCCATGACTATATCCGGTTCTTCAACATTAGCTTTTTTAGAAAAAACTGTCGCCTGTGTTTTTTAGCGTTAAATCTTACTTGGTTACTGTCACCCTAAGACAGAATTTTTTCCAGGTCTTTGTTGAGATCTGAGACCTCTTGCTGCCTCTAGAGATGTGCATTGGCAGCCGATGTCCGAGCATCCAAAGTTAAAGATAAAACAAGTGTTCTGCCATCAGCGAAGCTATACAGTGTGTCCGCTTAAGTTCTGTACCGGGTGTCCCACTAAGAATGGCTGTCGACCGTATCTCAAAAAGTTTTAGTCGTATGGCTTGCGGAAAAAAAATATATTAGGTAAAGTGGTCATGAGAAATTGCTAGAAGTTATTCAGGGATGCTCAGTTCCTAAAACAGTTAGTTTTTTTATATAAAAAGTTACCTTCCTTGTGCATATACTCCATCTCGTTGCTCGTCTTTTCCATGAGTCGCTTTTTCTTCTTGTATTCTGTAGCCATATTCATACTTAGGCGGATTCTGTAACAATGCGTAAAATAGGGTGACAGAAAAAATATGTAAACATAATTATATAATAACTTAATGATCCTAAAGACTTCTACCCTAATAACAAGCTGTAATCATTTAGGCGTCTGAGGTTAGGCCAGCGATACCGTAAAAACTCAAAACCTGTCAAAGGTTGGCTCGTAAAATCTAGAACGTAGAACGTACTTAGAAAAAATGATAAAATCCCCGAAAACGCATTCTGTATATGAAAAAAACATGAGAGGCATAAGACCCCAGGCGAGAGGGAATTTCAGATAGAACAAGTTACAGACACGTTAGATGTTTTTTAAATTAATAGTTAATGATGTCTTTATAAATATACTAAAAATATTTTAGATTTTTCAGTTTTATGAAAAGGCTCACGGCTTGGAGAAAAGAAATTAGTTATAGCTTTTAAATTATATTGAATCGACAAAATTTACTATACAGGGTTTTTTACTTAAAACTCCGAGAGCCTATATCTCGAGCGAATGGATATATTTTCATTTCGTAAAAAACCCTCGATAAGTAGGATCACTTTCCATTTTGTAAAGGCACAAGGCGTATATAGAATTAAAGGAAAGAAGTTTGTCCCTTTTCCTTCCGTCAGACCCAATCCTTGGACGCGTTTCGCCATATTACGGCTCTTCGGCACGGCTATAGAGTCTGACATAAAAGGAAAGGGACCTGGTCTGGTTAGGTGGATAGCTTGATTGCCACGAGGTGTCGCCACGTGCAACATCTCGCATATGTATCTGTGCATTATGTGATGAAGTTCACTGTAAGGTCCCTTTCCTTACGTTACGTTATGAATTATATTAATAAAAAAAAAATTGGTTTTTATTAATATCTCAAAAATCCTTTTGCCGATTTTAGTGAAATTTGGCAATGTTGTTCGTTCTGATAAGGCGCTAAGTTAGCACTAACTAGATAATAATTATGAGTTCCAGTGACGTCCCGGGGGGCAGTCTCACTAATAATATTGACCAGAAAATGTACGCCACTGACTTGCTAAAAAATGTTATATTGTTTTTGGGTTAAGCAGCTAAAAATACAACTTTCTTGTATCTTAATAATTTTTCCTATCTTACTTCGTTTTCGAGAAAAAAATAAAAACCGCTTCATTCAATGTCAAAAAATTGATAAAACAAAATCGTCGATCACAATAGATATGTTAATTACAGCACATCACAAAGCGACGTTCACGCGAGTAACGAATTTGTCAAGGTATACTCTATTCAACTTAAATATCTATACACGTCGGTTTCACCGCGCTACGCGTAGCCAAATACAAATTAAAATTAGAAATGCGACGACTAGAAAAATTGAATCTTTGAATACATTAACTTTGATCGGTGCTAGGAAATCTTGTTTTTTTGTTATGAACATAATGTTTTTGACTTTCCGTGACACTTTGGTAATATTATTCCCTTGGTCAAAGGGTAGATTGTGCTATTAAAGAAATGGTAAATAATTATTCTAATTTGGAGATGACACAAATGAATTTCCTTTATGGTCTGGCCAGTGGTAATTCGCGTAGGCCCGGCGACTCTATCAAGAAAGGTATCCTGATCGTGTCCTTCCAGGCAGCAAAATATTCATAAACTCTCATCGTCGTCTGACTGAAGTTGGCAGTTTCAAACGTAATACCTCCGGGGGAAGACCTCGTACAATTCGTCCAGAAGTTAAGGAGGCTGTCCTACATGCGGTTGAAGAGAATCCAGCGACTAGTACGAGAAAAATTGGTAGAGAACTAAATATTTGCCATAAAATGATATGGGACATTTTAAAAGAATCTTTGTTGTATCTTTACCATGTACAAAGAGTTCAGGCACTTCTTCCAAGAGAGTTTGAACCGCGTATGCAATTTTGTAGATAGTATCTTCAAAGATGGCAACATCACCTCAAACCGGGATGAAATCCTGAGCATCGTGGAAGAGTTCTATTGCAAACTATACCGCAGCCGCATCCAATAACCCCTAAATTTAAACATGGTTACACAAGAGCGAGGTGTCATAAATCAAGGATCGGAAGAGATGCCAGACATCATTATTGAGGAAATAAAAGGAGCGCTGTCGAAGATGAAAAACAATAAAGCACCCGGAGAAGATGAGGTAGTTGCAGAAGCAATAAAAGCTGGAGGTCCTCTCTTACTGGAGAAAATACGAACGCTTTTCAACCTATGCCTGCACCAAAGCATTATCCCGGATCAGTGGCATGAGACGACCACCATACTACTCCATAAAAAGGAAGATAAAATGAACCTGGAAAATTACCGCCCAATAACCCTCCTCAGCCATCTACACAAATTGTTTACCAGAATCATAACATCAAGGCTGAAAAACAAACTCGAGCTTTATCAGCCAAGAGAGCAAGCGGGTTTCCGATCGGGCTTCGGGACAAATGATCACCTACAGAGTATAAAAACCCTTATTGAAAAAACCATCGAATACAATAGACCACTGGTTCTCCTATTCATAGACTTCCACAAAGCTTTTGACACTATAGAGATGAAAGCTATACTAGACGCTCTGAGAGAATGCCAAATAGATTACAGATATTAAAAATTTATCTATAATATATACAAGAACGCTACTATGTTAGTTAGACTACATGAAGCCAACAACCGTATTAAAATCGGAAGATGTGTGGGGCAAGGAGACACCATGTCTCCTAAATTATTCATCGCCATTCTAGAACATGCCTTCAAAAAGCTTGATTGGGATACAAAAGGAATAAACATAGACGGACAGAAACTTAGCCACCTCCGTTTCGCGGACGATATCGTCCTAACAACTGACGACTTAGGAGAGGCGAGACAAATGCTCCATGAATTAGAAGAGGCATGCTCCGGGGTCGGCCTAAAAATGAACCTTTCCAAAACAAAGATTATGACAAATCTTGTCATGAGCGAAGGTATAAACATCGATAACACTGAAATCAAATTGGTCGAAAAATACACGTACCTGGGCCATGAGATTAGAATATCTAGAGATAATCAGACATGTGAGTTGCACTGTTGCACGGAAGGATCAGCCTCGGATGGGCAGCCTACGGAAAGTTAAAATACGTCTTCAACAGTAACCTACCCATCTGTCAAAAAAGAGAAGTTTTCGATCAATGCGTTCTACCAGTGCTCACTCACGGTGCGGAAACACTCACCTTAACGATGGCATCCGCGAAAAAACTGAGAGTTGCACAACGCAAAATGGAAAGGTCAATGACTGGATTGAGTTTGAGAGACCACGTTACAAACCAGGACCTGCGGAGAAAAACCGGCGTAAAGGACATCGTCGAACGAATAACCACGTTAAAATGGAATTGGGCAGGACATGTAGCCAGAATGAGCGGCGACAGATGGACAAAGAGGTTGTTGGAATGAAGACCACGCACCGATAAGCGAAATGGAGGAAGACAACCTACACGATGGACCGATGACCTGAAAAGAATTGCAAACAACTGGATCCAGGCAGGCCAAAATAGAGTCAGGTGGCAAGTCATGAGGGAGGCCTATGTCCAGCAGTGGACGCTGTAAGGGCAGGTTGATGATGATGATCGATGATCTTCAAAGACTTGCAGAAAATTCTCACTTTGATTCCATCATTACGTTTTTTAGACAAAACGCATTTTTCCAGAAATGCAATTATTAATTTCCATAATAATCATAACTGGGTCTATGAAACTTCTCATGCTATTACAGAGAGACAGACAGAGAAGATCAGTGAAACAATTGAATATTTTTTAACACAACTCAACTAAAGACTTGGATCAAAATGACTTGGATCAAAATGTTACATTAAATCTGAGGTTAAATCTGATATAGTGTTATGTTTCCCGTAAATTTCAATCAATCCAATATAAGACACCTCAATTAAACTAGCTTGAAAGTCCCAGTTTTGAGGCGATCCTGTAAACTAGCCCTTTCGTGGTTTTAGCATTGTATAATCGTACAACGAATTGTAAGTAATCCGTTGTTAACTATTTCCGACGATGAAGAACTTTTTGCATAAGTATAACTGAAAAACATGTATTTAACGAAAACTGTGCATTTTATTTTATTCACTAAATTCAAATTTTACTTTAGTTTTTTGACACTTCTAGTATAATGTTATTTTAGCCTTATTGTATCTATTTTCATTCAAATCGGCTGGTAATTAATTTGTTCTAGGTTGGCTATATAAAATGATTTAATTACTGTGTCTAATATAACAAAGACCTTGTGTGAACGAAGAAATTGTGAATTATTTTTTCACTTTTACAAGTATTTTTAAATTAAATACAATATTAGGACAAATAGGTAGACAGTAAAATGGAAATGCAAAAAGGAGAATGTTTACTACAATCTTAATTTCTTTTAAGTTTTTTTTAGGTTCCAGAAAACAATGGCTTCGATTTTTACAGATACGATAAACTTCTATTTGACCTTAATATCTATTGGTGCATAATGCCCATTCAAAAAATAGATAAGTCTAAAGTTTTTATTTTTCCTTATTAACAAGATTAAAATAAACTTATTTTATAAACAGGATGAACCAGGTCTGAAGTTAATATTTTGTATTTAATATTTTTTACATAATATTTTATGTTTCATGAATAATTTTTTGGCTTATATTGGGTCTCCCAAAAGTCCCGCATAAAATTAATATCAATTAAAGGAAAACGATCTAGGAAAAATGCTCGAACCCGTAAATTATTATTTTTAATTGTGCATTTTTTGACATAAAAAAATTTTATTATTTGAATAAAATTGAAAATGAAATAAATTAAATATTATTTTATTTGACTAAATGCTCAAAATGCATTCCATTTTGTTGTAAATAATGGTGCAACCTATTTTCAAATTAAAACCAGCTGGATATTGTCGGAAATAGGAACTTAGATGAAAATTTGCTACATTTTCAACAATATTTCAATATTTTTATAAATTACAAAGTTTTATTTTATTCAAACTACAAATTTTCTTTAAATTAATTCATTACGTTTGCTATAGTGGCGCTACATAGCATTTTGTCAGGGTGTCTAGTATTAAATATGAGTGCGGCTTCCCTAATAGGTTTATAGTGATCTCCGACGATAAGTACAATTTCTATTTTCTCCTGCAGCGTTAACTTTACAACCATGACGAAACTAATGAAAAACTCTTGTTAATAAGTCTCATAGAACAGTGGTCACGTCTTTGACAATTTTTTTAAATGAAATGCCTAATTTTTTATTAGGTTTTCAAATTCTACGAAAAATTCTAAATATTTTTTATGTAGGACTTGCTATCCCGATTTTCAGCTGTTTCCAAGATATTGACATTTAATTTGAAAATTGAAACAAAAAGGTTATCCATAAAAATTTGTTATGTATTACTAAAATATACATTCTAAAAGCGCAACAAATGCTGGAAATGTCCACCGCCTTCTACCTGACACGCCCCTAGGCGATGGTAAAATCCGTTTACTTCATTCCTTATAAAATCAGAAGGTATTCTATTTGTTTCTGTCCTTATTCTTTCTTTGAGATCTTCAATGTTGTTAGGTCTGTTTCGGTACACTCTTTCCTTTAAATAACTCTAAAGAAAATAGTCCAGCGGTGTTAAATCCGGCGACCTAGGTGGCCACTCAATTGTACCCCTACGACCAATCCAACGGTTTGTAAAGGTTTCATCTAGGTACCTTCGGACCTCCACGCCAAAGTGTGGAGGTGCACCATCTTGTTGAAACCATACCATCTCATTTGGAATATCTGGATCCATCTAGTTAGGAAAAAGAACTGCTAATGCCGGAATTAAATCAAATGTTAAAAAATCCAAATAACGTTCAGCGGTAAGGTTCGCTTGAAAAAAATAAGGTCCCAAAATTCTATTATTTATTATGCCTGCCCAGACATTAACCTTACCAGCATATTGAGTGTGCGTCTCAAGTAACCATCGCGGATTATCATGAGGCCAGAATCGATAATTGTGTCTATTAATTTGCCCGTTCAGGCAAAATGTAGCTTCATCAGAAAATAAAATATTACTTGAAAAGGCATTATTAGTATCAATCCTTATCATCATTTCTTCGCAATATTCAAGCCGTCTATCATAGTCATATTCTAGTAGTTCCTGTACAAGAAGAGGTTTATAAGGATGTAATTTTTCGCTCTTAAAAAATTGATATACTGTACTACAAGTAGCTTCATTATTTAACGCCAAAGTAACAACTGAAGAGTGGGGGTTTTCAGTATGCGATAACAATAAATCGATTTTTTTATCCTCGGTAAGAACCAGTGGTCGACCGCTTCTAGGTAAATCTCTACCTGTATCATGCTCCTCAAATTTATGGAATACCCTACTTACAGTCGACTGAGTAATTTGGTTTTCTGGATACTTTTCGTTAAACAAAGTACAAACCCCAGCTTGACTTCTTATTTTGTCCCCACACCCCAACATAATTAAAATTTCGATGCGCTGCTTTTCTGTTAACATTTTTAGGTAATTGACAAATTACTTAAGTCAAAGTCAGTATTGATATAATTAAGGACAGTTGATGACAGTAAGATACCTGATTTATTTAACATGTTCTAATATAAAATACAACATGTACTAAAAGTATTACCTTTAATAATAAAAAAATTAAATGTCAATATCTTGGAAACAGCTGAAAGTCGGGATAGCAAGTCCTACAAAAAAAATATTTAGAATTTTTCGTAGAATTTGAAAACCTAATAAAAAATTAGGCATTTCATTTAAAAAAATTGTCAAAGACGTGACATCTGTTCTATGTATAATATTTTTTTATGTCAAAAAATGCACAATTGAAAATAATAATTTGCGAGTCCTAGCATTTTTCCTAAATCGTTTTCCTTTAATTGATATTAATTTTATGCGGGACTTTTGGAAGACCCAGTATGTGGAAATCTTGCAAATTGTCCAAAATTTATTATAAAGATACATGGGCTTTTTCAGCATCTAGTAAGTTTTTCCACTATAAATTTTCCAAAATTAGTTGAACGTAGGAAATCCCATGTAAATTTTACGGTGCTAAATATTTGCTCCCCTGTACATTTTAGAGAAAAATTGCATTACAATTTTTTGAAGAGGCCAATATAATAAACTTATGTGCCAAGTTTGAATAGAGTTTAATAAGCCAATCCTAACTAATTCAATTAAATGTAATGGCAAAATTACGAATTTTTCATAGTTTAGGAATTAGGTAATACCAAAGAGTAAGACAACCATTACTCTTTGGTAATACAGCAATCACCAGCAAATTATTATTTGGCCTTGACGAAACGAAAAGTACCGTCAGTGATAACATTTTCACTGAAGGCGCTTTAATTATAGCTAAATATGAGCTATTTCATTAAGGAGAAAGTAACTATGATCAAGTGGTATTATACAGGAAACAGTTTAAGAGTAGTGGATCAAAAGATCCAATGTAACCTAAATTTGAACAGCATGGTATAAGATAGCAGAGCCGTTTTTCATTTCATTACTAACTAACCTTTGAGCAAGATAATTTTTGATATCTCGGTTTATAATTCATATCGTAAGATTAGAAAATAGTCCTAAAAGTATGCCGCGAAATCAATCAAGGAAGTCATGAATTGTTATACTCTTGAAAGGTAGTCTAGGTAAAAGGTACAGGTGAACGAAAAATATAACTATCAAGTCTGAAAGCTCGTATGATCGAAAGTTATTTTACAGTATAATTTTTCATTTCGGTATAATTAATATTTAGAATATTGGTAATTAGGTGCTTTAAACAAAAGCAATTCTAATAATATAGGAATTAATTTACTGAATTACTTAATAAAGAATACAAAACAACTTTCTTTCATTTTGTGTATATTCTCGTGAATTCATATTCAAGTTAATTGCTAACGCGGCAAATTGCATTATTTTTCAGTGCCTTGCCCGGACCCGGACACCCAAAAGGAGGGCTCATTCTGTATCTACCCATTCTGCCAGAGAACAGACATACTTACAGGGTCGTATTCTTTTGGAGGCGCAACGTATCCAGGGGGCTTCTTGGCTTCTGTGTTAATCAACGTTAATATAAAAATTAACGTCACCTAGAATAAAAAAGAAAGTATCTATTTATATTGAAACTAGCTATACAGAATAATTACTTTAAGAGAACAAACATCGGGGATTATAAAAAGTATATGTCGGTAACATCGGACAAAAAACGCGAAATACACTTTAAAAAATTTATTTTGTGGACGTGTCTCGAGGACGGCATCCCAAAACGAGACATTTTTATTACAACTTCTGCTTGTCAGGATTTTATTTGGGCGTTTTATTTCTTTATTTTTTAACCGTTGCTGCTTCTATCAGAATTGGGTCCTAAGGACGTTTTGTGACTCCTAAAACATCATCAATAAACTTAAACCTAACGATGTAAAATCAGGGCATACTGCTGGCCATTATACCGCCTTACGTACGAGATGAACTGACACCACTCACCAGTAGAAAAACAAAGGTAATGGCCGAGCAATGTAAAAATATCCCCGGTATGTACCTTTTCGCGGAAGCTTTACTCATGCGCAGTACGTCGGATTTCTACGATTTTTTTATATTCTCCTACAATTGACAGAAATGAAGTTAAGATTTTGGATTACTAAACATAAATTTAGCCCTCTTAAGATAACCATTTATCTGCTAACTGTCTTATGGCAGTACCTTAACGATTTTTAAAAATTGTTTTAAGTTAGTGCAGTTAGAACGTATTCTGATTTCGTAAAAAGTTGTCGTTAGGTAGGATCACTTTGCATTTTTTAAGGATACCATCAATTTGACCCCTTCGACGCCCTGGGCGTCGTGACGCTTCAAAAATATAAATCGATTGCAGGGACTTCGAAAGTAGGTACATTTTAAAGTACTGTATATTTTAAGACGTTTTTGCCATTTACCCTAATTCGATTATTTCACTCGGTTTTAAGTAGGTACCTAATTCAAGGTTTTACTAAACATTTTTATTAATTTTAAAAACGTCTTTAAATTTAAAGTACTGTATTCCAAGTCGCTGCAATAGATTTATATCTGAAGCGTCGCGACGCCCATGGCGTCGAAGGGGTCGCATCGATATTCCCTTTAGAATATGCAAAGTGACTTCGAGATATAGGCTCTCTGAGTTTATCAATTAGGACTTTACCGTTATCAGTTACTCCTTACAAGGATTATTAACGAAATGTCATTCAATTGAAATTTTTTATTTTTATATTAGTTTCTTTACGACCCTGCACACCATTAACATGTTCCTTCAGGTCGCATGTACAGAGTGGCAAAAAAGTCGCGCATAATGCCTGTAACTTTTGAATTACCTCGTATGCGCAAAAGTGACCTTTATGAAAGTTGTTCAGTAAATTATTCCACACATTTTCACCTGCATGAATTTTTTCTGTCATTTCTGATTTGGTTGCCATAGAAACCAACTTACTTTTTTAAATGGAACACGCTGCAATGATTGCATATTTGGATTCTAATGGGAAATCTCAGAATTTTTATTTATTTAAAATTGTAACAAACTTTATAATAACAAAATAAATAGCCTAGAAAATTGAACAACTTAACACCATTCCAAGATGGCGCCGAGTGATATACAATCGATAGTGTCGAAGCTAAATAGATTAAATAAAAATGATCTAATAGAGATCATAATATATAAAAAAATGCCCGAAAACATAACAGACGGTCTTTTGCTCAAGTTTTTATCTATAAAGTGTGACAAATGTGGTGAAACTAATGCAAACAACGATTTCTTTGCTGATGCTGTGGATACAATAGCCGAGTCAGATTGTCATTTGCACAACTGTATACGACAAAAGACATTATTGGAAGCAAAGCAGAGTGAGTTTCTAACTTTAAATAAATTGGTTGCCCAGCTTGAATCAAGAATAAATAATCAGGAAGAAATAATTAGATTATTAAAATGTAATAACCTGAACGATAATTTCCCGCCAAATACAGCACCAACGACTGGCTCAGCCGGTAAAAAAGATAATAAACAGATAAGTCCGCCCCCGGGTTCCGTTCAATCCAAAACTGACCCAAAGAATCCACGTAATAAACAGATAACTCCGCCTCCGGGTTCCGTTCAATCTAAGCCTGACCCAAATAACGCAAGTGTCCTTCAAGTACAAAATCAAAGAACGATGTTTACATTGTCCCAAGTAAACAAAAGTGTTGAGAGTGCAATGAACTCTAACCAAAATAAGCACAGGTACCAGAACAAAAACCCAACAAACAACAAAAATAAACCATTGATCGGTACTGGACAGATAACAACAAATAACACGTCAGTTAAGACAATACCAAAACAAGGATATTTACATGCATATAGATTTGATGCAGCGACCACAGCTGAAGATTTGGAGAGGCATTTGAAGTCTCATAAACCTGATATCGACTTTAAATGTAAATTGTGGAACAAAAAAGAGAACACTGCCTCTTTCCAAATTTCTTTTCCTATTAAATATGTTGGAGAGGTGTACGATACAGACATCTGGCCGGAGGGAGTAGCAGTACGCCGATTTAAATTTATAAAAACAAATTTTCAGAATTCCGACCAGGGTCAACAGATATCCTAGACAACACATTAACCGATAAGACGAAAAACACTGCCGAAACTATTGACCCCTACTCGAATTGTACTAGTATAATGCACCTCAATGTGCAAAGTTTGGCTCCAAAGGTGGAACAACTGCTATTATTTTTAGAAAAGAATAACTACGATATTTTGTGCTTTTCAGAACATTGGGCTAACGAATCTAACTTAAAACTAATAAATATTCTTGGATATAATTTAACTAATTTTTTTTGTAGGACCAGTACAATACACGGAGGAACCTCCATATATGTTAGGGATAGTATTAGTGTAAAATCATTAGACTTAACCAATTACTGCCAGGAAGTGGATGCAGAGTTTAGCGGTATTTTATTTCCAAAATCTCAGACTGCCGTTATTTGCCTTTACAGGTCATGTCTTGGCGATTTTAATAATTTTATGAAAAAATTTGAGGAACTCCTGGATTACCTTATTACAATATCTGAAAAAATTAATATTTTAGGGGATTTTAACATAAATTTTAGAATGGTCACCCCCAACAATAACCTAATAGAACTTACACACTTAATTAGTTCTTACGGCTTAAAAGTAAGTATATCAGAATTTACTAGAGTAAGCTCTACCTCACAAACTTGTATTGACAATATCCTCACTAATATCGAGGATGATAATTATGAAACAGAAGTGGTAGACCCTTGTCTGTCTGATCATAAGGGGCAGGTAATTTGCGTGAGTGGGACCGCTTTGTCACAAAGTTCCCCTATATTTGTTCGTAACCTAAGTGTAAAAAATTTGAACAAGTTTAACGAGTCATTACGAAGTTCAAACTGGGACTGTTTTTCTGATCCTAGTGTGGATTCGAATACCTTAACTAGTAATTTTTTAAATATTTTTACCAATCTTAGTAACAAGCATTTTCCATACAAAAAACTTAAATATAATAGTTTCAAACCGAGTGGATGGTTCAATGATGATTTACGTAATATGAGAGATACTCTTTCCGCCATAAGGATTATCGCTGACGCATCAAAGTCACCAGAAGACTATGGTGCATATAAAACTTTTAAAAACAGATATAGAAAAGAAATAAATGAGGCTAAGGCCGCAGCCTATAAGAGCTTTCTAACTAATTCGGTGAATAAACCTAAAGATTCCTGGAAATTGATTCGTCAAGAATGCAATAAAACTCGTAAAACATCAGAAAGTAAAATTAGCTGTAATGAATTCAATGATTTTTTCTGTACTATTTCTAGTACAATAACCAACTCTTTAGCAACACCAAGTAAAACATATTCTGAATACCTGCATAAATTAAATCGGCCCAATTCATCATTCTTTTTATCACCTGTATCAGAACGTGTCGTTGAAACTGCAATAAATAATTTAAAAAATTCAAATTGCTATGATATATATGATATTCACACCAAAATGTTTAAGCACTGCAAATGTACAATTGTTCCTTATCTGACTATAATAATAAATAAATGCTTTGCCGAGGGTAATTATCCGGATGCACTAAAAATTGCTAAGGTGTTGCCAATCTTCAAAAAAGGTGACCCAGACCGGCCAGAGAATTACCGACCTATTTCAATCTTACCGTTACTGGGAAAAGTTATCGAGTCTATATTAAAGCATAAGCTTGTATCTTATTTTGAAAAATACAAAATGTTAGTTGACAATCAATTTGGCTTCAGGGGTGGTCGCTCCACCATTCACGGAATTCTAAAAGTAGTTAACGACATTGTGGAGGGCTTGGATGAGGGCGAACTGCGAGCTGCTGCTCTGTGCGACCTCAGTCGAGCCTTCGATTGTGTCTCCCATCCAATACTTCTGGATAAACTGAAATATTATGGAGTAAATGGGATACCTCATTTGCTTTTCAAGTCATATCTAACTGCACGGAAGCAGGCTGTCGCACTTAATGGTGATCTCTCTGATCACGAACACATTAAAACGGGGGTACCCCAGGGTTCAATCTTGGGGCCCTTATTATTCATTATTTATATTAATGACTTCAGTGCAGCTGTTACTCCGAGCAGCTGTGTGCTATATGCTGATGATGCGACGATAATCACTTCTGGCGAAGATCAGAGTTCTCTTATCAATAACACTGAGCTTGCTCTAAAAAATGCGGAAGATTGGTTCACAAGTAATAGCCTTAAACTTAACAGTGATAAGACTCAAAACATTTCTTTCAGCTTTAATCATATTCATATTGAGGGCTCCCATGTTAAACTATTGGGTGTACTCTTGGACGATGGACTTAGGTGGTCTCCTCACGTAAATGAACTATGTTCTAGGTTAAGCAGCCAGATATATTTGATCAAACAAGTTAAAAAGTCTTTTGACATTGAAATAGCAAAAATGGTATATTTCGCTAACTTTCATTCGCTGTTGAGCTATGGTGCGATCCTTTGGGGTAATTCAACAAACGCCAGTAAGGCTTTCAAGCTCCAAAAAAGGGCTATTAGAACAGTTGAAGGGGTGGGACCTTTAACGTCTTGTAGACCACTATTTAAAAAATTTAATGTAATGTCACTCCCATGTATTTATGTATATCAAAGTCTTTTAGAAATACACAAGAACATTCATAAATTTGATAGCTTATCAGATCAGCATAATTACAATACAAGACATTCCAACCGTTTATTGCCGCCAAGGCATCGACTTGTGAATGCGTCCCGAAATTGTTTGAATGTGTCACTATACAATAAAATTGACAACACCATAAAGTGCCTAGATTATTCACAGTTTAAAACAAAAATTAAGCTCTATTTAATACATAACTGCTTCTACTCAGTGAATGAATATATGGAGGCGCCATCCGTAGTATGAGTTTTTTTTTGTTACATTCCTATTTTTTATTTTTAGACTTTTCTGAATTGTTTGTTTAATATTATCTTAGAAAATATCTGTGATTATTGTAATGATTCTATACTTTAATTATATGTTTGTTTGTATTATATGCTTATGTTGTCTTGTAGTATGTATTTTAGATATATGTATATTATCTTATTAGGTAATAGGTAAATTAAATTGTATTTTCTTTTTTTGACTTGCAACAAGCATTGTAAATGTAAAGTTGTCAAATAAAAAAGTTATCTATCTTATCTATCTTATCACCAAAATAATAAAAAATTAAAACCTTTTCAGTGGATCAGGTTTTCAAAATGACCACCATTTTCTGCTAAGCAGAGCTCTAGTCGATTCTGAACCCATCTACAAAGTTTAAAAGGTCCTCTGGAATGGCCCGAATTTCAGCACTAATTCTGACTTTTAAAGATTCTAAGTCATTTGGACGGTTAACGTAGACTTTGTTCCTTATGGAACACCTGCATATGAGTGCATATTTGAATTCTACTGCGAAAACTCTGAATTATCTGTTTTTAAATTTTCACCTATCTGCAAGCGTTTCCGAGATAATGACAGCTCAAAAGTGAAATACTTCCTAATTTTAATTATTCCTATCCAATACCCACCGGTTGAGTCAAGGTGTTTTCATGACAGCGACATAAGAGGTGTCAATTTTGAGTTCCTGTTTAATTTTTTGTTGTCTGATTTCTAATTGGTTTACACTATGGTTCATCTAAATGAGAAACAACGAGTTGAAATTTTAATAATGAGCGGTTACGGAAATATGAAGGGATCGCAAGATCAGGTTTGTCAACTTTTCAATGAATTATATGCAAGTAGGCCTCAAATAAATCAGTCAACGGTGTGTCGAGTGGTAAAGAGATTTCGAGAAACAGGCAGTGTTTGGGAAGCTGCTAGATCAGGTCGACCTAAAACAGCAACCGGTCGAGACAAAGCTTTGGATATCATGCTCTAAATACATGAAAATCCAACACAATCATCCAGGTCAATGGCAATGGATTTGGATATTAATTGTTGGTGAACGAGCGAGGACGATTTTGATAGAAGAGCTGAATTTTGTGAGCTGATGATGGAAAGATGCAATAACGATAATCAACAAATGTCATTTATTGGATGAAGCAACTTTTCATTTATATGGCATTGTTAATATACACAATTATCGTTATTGGTCTGCTGAGAATACTCATTGGTTCCAGGAAGGTTTTAGCAAGATGGAGCACCTGCGCGTTATGCGGCAAATGTTAGACAATACATAAGCGAACAATTTCCGGCAAGTTGGATAGGCAGAAGAGGTGCCATTGACTGGTCAGCGCGATCCCATCTATCGACAAATTATTAGACCTATACTGACTTACGGAGCCCCTGTATGGTGTAGTGTTTCAAACACTCAGCAGCAACGGCTGCTGAGGTTTGAGAATAAGGTCCTCCGGTGTGTGACGTCATCTGACAGATACGTCACGATTGCGGACTTGCACCATATGGCGGCGATAAATTACATAACAGAACACATACGTGACATATCTAACGACTTTTACACATACCAACTACAGTACTCACCACTGACAAAAAATATAACAGACAGACGAGCAGACAATGACGCCAACAATAAACATAAACCGCTTTACTACAGACTACCCATCTACAATCTCCCACTGGCTAATGAAAATCAAAATCGACGGTAAAAAGGCAAACAAACAAAAATGACAGAATAATACTTTGAAGCTTCATTATTTAATAAATAAATTTTTCACATGAGTAGACGAACATACAACAGACAATTAAATTATTTTAACATGACATAATAATAAACAAAGTGCATTCCTGTGCTGGGAGCTCCCTGATTTCGCACTGGGATCGGAGAGCGCCCAGTATAGAAGTGCACACTCACAAACAATGACGACGCCAGTGGGAGGAGACTCGACACTGGGCTACACACTAGACACACCCACCGAATAAAAGGCCTCTCTCCGCCGTGCATGGCGGTTGAATGGTCATTTCCACTGCATTGCGATTGCCTGCTGCGGGCGGGCACAAAATTTCAGTACCTGAATCAATTTTACTGGTTTTTTTTTTGAGCTTTTCCCAGAATGCTTGCTATTGGTTTTCCAAGTCAATTCGTCGAAACTTTTTGCGAACTTGACAATTACACCCCTCGGGGTAATAAAAACCCGTTAATACCCGTTAAGGCACTGCCGGGACGCGAGTGAAATGCGCTAGAGATTCAAATATTAAGAGTGTCCTTAGGCCAAAATATCGGCCGCCAAGCTTGCTCGGTTTCTTGGGCGCATTTTGGGCCGTATGCTTACGGCTCATATGCGCCCAAAACATGTTAGTTTTAGCTAGATACTTAGACATAGGCTTAATATTATAAGAGAAATAGGAAAATAAAGATTTTAAAATGGAATGGTCAGCGCGATCCCCGGATTTAACCCCGCTCGACTTCTTTTTGTGGGACACAAGGGCGGGTATTATAAATGAGGCAAAAGTTAACTTTGATTCTAACTGTAAGGTTAACTTTCCTAGAAAAATTGATAGTTTTATAAAGTTATCATTATCCTTCAAATGTAAAAAGTAAAGAATAATTTTTAACAACGTAACTTATAATTATTTATAATCTGTCACTGACATATGATATGGTTGTAATGTCAGTGTAATCTGTCATCAATATCGTTTCTCTCCTTAATTTTTGTACTTTGATCAATTATTTTATATTTTATAAAAACATGGAGAGAAGAGCAATCAATTTTTATGTTATGTCAACAAAAGTCTTCAAAATCGTCCAAAATTACTAAAATCTGTGCATCAGTTTACTTTAATTGATACCTACTCCACCCAATAAAGTTAACATGGGAATTGTCAACTTAACTCCAACCTGTGACGTCATTCAACAAGTTTTATAATACCCGCCCTTAAAAAAGTAAGTTAGTGTCTATGGCAACCAAACCAGAAATGACAGAAACAATTCATTCGGGTATAAATGTGGAGAATAATATACTGAACAACTTTCATAAACGTCACTTTTTCGTATACGAGGTAATTCAAAGTTACAGGCAGTATGCGCGACTTTCTTGCTACCCTATATAAACCGCGGCTGCGAAACAGTTTTTAAATCAGAAAAATTAATTTAAATAATTGTTTAAATTGCTTCGAACAAAACCCCTCCGCCGCGGACGTTCCGATCTTTTTGACAAGAAGTTTACATCGAAAGCCTTGTGTTAAGCGATCTAATGAATTGGAAATACTAATCCGTGAAGGTACAACTAAGGAAATCCTTTCTTATATAATACGTAAATAATTATTTATATTACACACAAATACACAAACATAAAATTTTAAGGTGTGCGAAAAATAATTTTAGAAAAACGTTATTTTCTCCGCGGCATACTTAAAACCAGTATTCTAGATTGCTTGTCTATTCTGTAGTAAAATCTTAGTACTTTTTCTACCAAAAAAACTGAATATTTGCAAAGTAATTTTCAGCTCCAAAAAGCACAGAAAATCATATCTTTTTGTCGTGTCGTCTGTGTCGATTCACTTCTTTGTGGTTTCAAGGTAATTATTGTAAGTAATATGAAGATATATTTAGTTTAGGTTAGTGGGGAATCCATATAAAAGTGTTTGTTGGAAAATATGTACTTAATTGTGGTTAATTATTAGGATTTTGTAAGCATTTCGAAAGTCAATTGCAGTATAAATTATATTTTTTAGCAAAAGAACTCCTTGGCAGTCATAACGATGTAGGTATCTAAAAATATTCTTTAAAAATATACGAATATAATTTACAGTTCTTTATCTAATTTTTAAATTTAATATGAACATAAAGGATGCATACCTACTCATCTTTAAAACAAAACAGCAGATTTAATGGCTTATAAACACCATCAAATCTCAAAAAATTCAAGACAAGTTCAAACCCGTTTTAAAAGTAACAATTAAGATAACAGTATTAAGAATTAGGTACAATCAAAATTAGAGTAGAGTCAGAATCAATGATGTAAGGTACAGGGTTATCCAACCAAGACTGGACAAGGCGATTTTTTGACTTTTCCTGTACTTTTATAAAAAAACTGAAATAGCCATCTTAAGTCATTTTCTCCCGCGAATTCGAATATCTTCAGCAAAAAACAATTGAACATCAAACAAAAGTACTAGGGGTCACTTTGATATTTTTTTAAATGGGATGCCGTATTTTTAATGAGCTTATCCGATTTCTCATATAAATTTTGATCTAAAATGTTGGATTTTTAATTCAAAAACGCCTTTTTTCTTCAGTTTTAAATTCGGAAAATGTTCGTCTACCGTAAGATTAATACCTGATAGATGGATACCCGTTTCACCTGTTCACCCTTTAACCTGCTTTAAAGCGTCCGTCAGTTAGACAAAATAATCAAGTTTCAAATTTCTATATATTTTTCACGAATTAATTACAAATTTAGTAGTTTTTGCAAATCTATTATTGCTTACGTATAAAAAAGTATGACATATTAGAAAAAACTATAAACTAAAGTGAATAACTTTAATCTCAATAATATAATTGTTCTATGTGTCCTCCATTATTTTCAAAACATGACCGATGCCCCCTTTTCAATCTCTCCAAAGAATCTCTTATAATATTTTGGTCCTGGTTAAGTCTATTAATTTCATTTATAATTTTTTGCTGAATATCCTCCAGACTTCTGTTGGGTCGTTGATAAACTACATTTTTTAAATGACCCCATAAAAATGTATCCATTGGCGTGATATCGGGGCTATTTGGTGGCCAATGAATTGTTCCGTTACGGCCAATCCACTGATTGTAACGCTCGTTTAGGTATGTTACCACTTCTCGAACTGCATGAGGCGGAGCACCATCCTGCTGCCAAATGATATTGTTGTAGGCTTGCAATGGCAACCTTTCCAAGAAATCCTCGATATCGTTATGAAGAAAATGGAGGTATCTTTGGCCTGTTAAAGAGCCACGATAAAATAGTGGTCCAATAATTCGATTTTCTAACATCCCACACCAAACATTAAGTGAGCTCCAACCTTGAAACTTTATCATTTCATATCTATGAGGGTTAACTGCTGCCCAGTATCTTGTATTTTTCTGATTGTATACGTCCGATGTTGTAAATGACGCTTCGTCACTCCATAGAATTTTATTATATAAATTATAATCTTCGTCTTGCTCTCTCATCAGCATTGAAGCAACAAATCGAAATCGCAGTTCTTTTTGAAGCTGTGTTAAGTATTGAACGGGAAGGATGCAATATGGTTTTAGACCACATTTTTTTAAAGTTCTGTGAACTGTTCCATAGCTTACTCTCCGGAGCCCTGGACCATACCTTACTTCTCGTACCGCTTGCGGAATAGAACTCTTCGGATTTATAGTAAAATATTGAACAATAGCTCGATCCCTTATATTCCGTCTTTTCATCTTTCTTGGCTTATCTTTCAATGTCTTTCTACAAATAGGGTCTTAATTCTGGGAATTGTATCCACTGAAATGTGTCTCTGGAAACTCTCAAAAAATGTTCTTTGTGTTTGTCGAGCATTCTGTCCACTTTTGTAATATAATTTTATTACATTTAGCCGTTCTTCTAAAGAATATTTCATTATTTGTAATTTATTCGTGAAAAATATATAGAAATTTGAAACTTGATTATTTTGTCTAACTGACGGACGCTTTAAAGCAGGTTAAAGGGTGAACAGGTGAAACGGGTATCCATCTATCAGGTATTAATCTTACGGTAGACGAACATTTTCCGAATTTAAAACTGAAGAAAAAAGGCGTTTTTGAATTAAAAATCCAACATTTTAGATCAAAATTTATATGAGAAATCGGATAAGCTCATTAAAAATACGGCAATCCCATTTAAAAAATATCAAAGTGACCCCTAGTACTTTTGTTTGATGTTCAATTGTTTTTTGCTGAAGATATTCGAATTCGCGGGAGAAAATGACTTAAGATGGCTATTTCTGTTTTTTTATAAAAGTACAGGAAAAGTCAAAAAATCGCCTTGTCTAGTCTTGGTTGGATAACCCTGTACAGGGTGTCCAGTTTTCGATGGTTTTACGGGGTATCTCCGTTATTAGTAAAGATAGAAGGATACGGTTTTCGCAGCACTGTGCTACTTTTTTGTGGTATACAAAATGCCGCAATCAGAATTTTTCTAGTCCTCCTTGTTTTTGATATACGGGATGTTTTCGAGAAAAGAAACAAACTTGCTTTTTTTAAAATGGGTCACCCTATATATTTTTCAATAATATAATTTAGTTTATAACAAGCTTCTCAGAAATATGTAATAACTCATTTTAATTTTTAATATTAAGCACGAAATTTACGTTTTATTAAAAAGTATACATTTTTTGTTTGTAGGCCATGACGGGTATTTAAAAAAAACTATTACTGGTATGATGTTCAACTGAGGTTGCCCGCTTAATACCACCCAGAGCGGTGCATGGTAGAAATACACGACGAGCCACTGCAGCCCACCAGTACGTGGTTCAGCTTAGTGTCCCTCGAACGACACTGTTTCAAAATTCTTTCATCTGGAGAACGTCATCACTCTGGAACGACCTCCCTGAGATCGTCTTCCCCAACGAGTATAGTCTCCAAAGATTCAAGACCAACGTGAATCGTTTCCTACGCACACGCACCGCTCCTAGAGCGCCATAAAGGGTTTATCCTGTAGTGCTGTGCCTTATCATAAAAAAAAAAAAAAAAAAAAAAAAAAAAATGATAATTACTACAGAAAAGATATATTTTGGACTCCTTAATCTAATTAGCAGTTATATTTCAGTAAGAATAATAACAATGCAAAAATCGAGTTGTGTTTTACCACGTAAAACATTAGAAACAAAAGCTGAAAATTTATAGAACTTTCTCATAAATATTGCTCAAATTATTCTTCATTATGCCTTAGACATGTTTTACACATAGTTCTTATTGGCCTTAATAAATTTAAAATAATAGAAGGCCGCGTTTGTAACTCCCTAAATGCTCTTTCAGTAGGTAAGTATCACCAACAAGAAGAAATCCAGAACCGACAAGTCGGGTGACCTTGGTGGCCATGTTACAGGCCCATTAATTCCAATCCAGTGGCCTGGGAAATCATTGTTTAAGTAGATGCAAGTTATTGAGATCCGCTAGGGCACGTCTTCTATTATTGCCGGCACAACGTTTTCCAGAATTTCCAAATATTTGTTTGCATTAAGGCTGCCTTCATCTACAGGGTGTTTCTTAATAACATGCTAATATTTAAGGAGGTTATTCTTGGGTCCATTTTGACGCATCTTCTATGCATCAAAAGGCATTTGCAGCTGTACAACATAGTTTTTTATTCTTGCCAGTGGCGTTCGAGCGGGATTTGTACCGAATCATTTTAAAGAAAAAAGTGATACGCCACTGCTTTTTCTTAAGGTAAAAATTATTTTTGAAATCCTCATTCCTTTCTGAGCAAATACGGTCTCCTCATCTTGTTTCGTTTGACGTTTGATGGTTTTCGCATAAAAAAATAAAATTCATTCATTTGCACGTTGATATGAAATTGGGTATTTTTAAGAATTAAAAACGTATCTAGTCGGTAAGAAGCAGACTTAGTTTTCTAAACATAAACAGTTTTGACAGTTGTCTACCTAGTCTAGTTGTTACATTTTTAAGTCATTAAAATTAATAATATTTTTAAGAAGATATCGTCCATTCACGAATTCTGAGTTTGCAGATTTGCATTACATGTATGGGCTTGCTGATGGTAACGCACTGGAAACCAGGCGGTTGTACGAAAACCGCTTTCCAAACAGAAATATTTTGGATGCCCGAACATTTTCAAACATGCATAGAAGGTTGTGCGAAAAGGGAAGTTTAACCAGACAATCATTTAAAAGGAGTACAACGTACTGTAAGAAGACCAGAAATTAAGGTAGCGGTTTTGAATTCAGTCGAGAAAGATTCCGAATTAAGTACACGAAAAATTGGAAACAATTTGAATATCTCAGATATTCATTGTTTGGAAAATTCTCAATGACTTTTTATTATATCCCTACCATGTCCAACATGTTTAGGCTCTACTCCCACGCGACTTTCCATTACAGATAAACTGTCGCCAATGGTTTCTTCAAAGAGTTATTGAAAATCCATTATTTGTTACTGAAATTTTATTTGGCGATGAAGCCAATTTTTCTAGAAACGCAATCCAAAACTTTCCCAATAATCATTTTTGGGCTGAAGAAAACCCACATGCAATCTTGAAATCCCGTCACCAGGAGCAGTTTTCCATTAACGCGTGGGCTAGAATATGCGGTGATTATTTAATTGGACCCTATTTTCTTCATGAGAGGTTGAATGGGCATAATTACCGGCAGCATCTCGAAGAAGAATTGCCAACTTTGATGGAGGATGTCCCATATTAGTAAGAAATCGACTGTGGTTTATGCACGACGGGCACTTCAGTGCTGTGGCGCGCGAACATTTAAACCAAAATTACAATAATCGCTGGATAGATCGCGGAGGACCACAGGCATGGCCACCTAGGTCCCCGAACCTCAATAGTTTAGATTACTTCCTGTGAGGTCATCTTTAAACATTGGTTTATAGTACACCAATGTGTTTTTGTTAATATGTTCTATGAATAATAAATGTTCTTATAGTTATTCTATTCAATTAATATTATTTAATTCTAATTCAGAAAAATCATAAATTTTAAGAAGGAAATAAATCCAACCTATATAATGTCATATCTTACTAATGGAAACCACTAAACAGGGTCCTAATGTCTTACAAGATTAAAAATAGACTATAATTAATTTCATCTACAAGTCAAAGCTGAAGAAAAGTGAAATAAGAAAGTTATGTTTTTTTTTCGATTTTCTCAATATCGACATTTTGGATTTATTTCCTTCGTCCAACTGATGGTTCAAATTATGGGCTTATTTTAAATATCAGAAACTATTTATAGCCAGAGCCGCGGTGTCCAAAAATACGTACTATAAATTCGTAATAATGACAGATTCGTCATAGAAACCCGACCTTGTTCAATTTCCATAAGTAACTATGGACAATCTCGTTGGGCCTTCAAATTGCATTAGGTGAGAGTGAAAAAATAAACCGTTATGGAACTTTTTTGTACTCTTATCTACTCTTTTTAACATGTTAACCTACCTGGCCCTCGTCAAATTTTCAAGAATGACGCATCTTCAAATAAACGTGAATAAAATATTATTAATCTTGTATTAAAAACAATTCCTCTGGATTTAAACCAGAACAAAAAATATTTGACCTGAAACTGAAAGCTTCATAATCATTAAAGAATTCTTTACAAAAATAATTATAACGTTTAAGTCACAAACAACATTTCCCCTATTCTCTTAATACAGGAAAATAATTAAGTCAGATTCTACTGTAATGCTCATTAATCTTTTTGTATAACAATAACAGTTTATTTGTTTTAGTAATTCCCAGAAGAAAGGTAGCGCATTGTTAGTAATAAAACTGAAAATACATTAATTAGAATGAATTAATGCGAATTAAATTATTTCAGATAAAAGTAAGAATAAGCTAGTTTTCTACTTGCCCGTGGAAGTCGGCTTTTAACCATTATTCAAATGTTAATGACTTTAATTTTTAGTTTGGCGTTCAATTACAAAACAAAATTATTGATAGAACAGATAGAAGTCCAGATTAGTAAAGAAATAAAAATGTATGACGAAAAAACTATTATTTCCGCTAATTTCAAATATTTAGTATTTTCATTTCTCACTCCTTTTCCTTGCATGCTAAACGCTAAAACATATCAATACGAAAAAGTTTCAGTTCAATTATCAGATGAGTATATTTTATATTTGTTTTGCTAAATTGTTTGCTAAAATCAGTAATTCAACGTTTTGCATATAAAAAGAAATAGTAATTCAAGAAATGCGTGATTCCACTGCATACTTTGAAAACTCCTTTCTTTTACGTTACATATACAGCGTGTCCAGAAAAGTTCTAGACATAGACAAGGGAATTTTCTTGATTTTTGATTAGTACGAAGTACGAAAAAAGCTTATTCTTTATAAAAAGTTCTGCTTGATGCGCAAATAATATTGACATATCAAAACTTAAGATATCATGTACAGGGCGGCAAAATAATATAGAAACACAGCATTACGTTAAGAGGGAAGTACCCTCAATTGTTATAAGAAAACTTTACTAAGGACTACAAAACGTGGTCAAATACAATTTTTCGTTGAAATATTTTAATTTACAGGGTACTATCAAAAAGCCTTTGGAAATTTTTTTTTTATTTTATTTCTTTAACAGTTATCTGCAACAATTTTGCAACAACTATGTGCAATACTATAGTAACGAATATTGACATGTTAGTCAAAAATCATTTACTATTTTTCGACTTATTAACAAGAGTTTTTCGTTAGTTTCGTCATGGTTGTAAAGTTAACGCTGCAGGAGAAAATAGAAATTGTACTTATCGTCGGAGATCACTATAAACTTAGGGAAGCCGCACTTATATTTAATACTAGACACCCTGATAAAATTGTATGTAGCGCCACTATAGCAAACGTAATGAATAAATTTAAAGCTACTGGTTCTGTCCAAAATGTATTTAAGAAACAACACAACAAATGGGCTACAACAGAAGAAAAGCAACTCAATGTAATGCAAGCGGTTATCGAAGACCCGAAAATGTCTTTAAGAAAATTGTCAAAAACTATTCCAGTTGACGTCAAAAAGTCTACTGCTAGTAATATTTTAAAAATAGATAAATGTCATCCATATAAGCCGAAATACATTCACACGCTTCTTCCTAGAGATTTTGAATCCCGTTTCCTATTTTGCGCGTGGTTCCAAGGCGAGTATGAAGTTGATCCTTTTTTTGCCAGAAAAATATTATTTACAGATGAAGCCATGTTTACTTCCAACGGCGTGGTATGCTCCCAAAATTGTCGGTGGTGGAGTGACAACTATCCAAATTTTATAATCGAATGCCGTAGTCAATAATCATTTAAAACCAATGTTTAATGTGGCATTTTTAATGATCGGATCAGGATATTGACCATCTTGAAGCAGTAATAACAAACTGCGTCCAAGAAATCACTCCCAATATGATACGGGCGGCAGTAAGAGAAATTACAAGGCGTATATACCTACTATAGTTTGCATGGAAAACGAAAGGGGGCATGTGGAGACATAATTTTTCACATTAAACTATCTGTTTTTAGATCATTTTTATCATATAATTGCTAAAATATTGTTTATTATTCACATTCACAATTTATTTTTGCTCTAAGGAAATTGAATGTTTTTAATATTTCTGACAGGTAGATAGGTTGATTTTAGAACATGAAATAATCTCGTATAATTTTTTTACGTAATTGGTCTCTAACAAGAGACAATGAATGCTCAACGTGTTTTTGATGGTACCCTGTAAATTAAAATATTTCAAGGAAAAACTGTATCTGACCACGTATTGTAGTTCTTAGTAAAGTTTTCTTATAATAATTTACTCTAAAATAAAAATTGAGGGTACTTCCCTTTTAACGTAATTTTGTGTTTCTATATTTTTTTGCCGCCCTGTATGTTAATATGTGTTATGTTAATATTATTTGCGCATCAACCGAAATTTTTTATAAAGAATAACTTTTTTTCGTAAAATCAACAATCTGGACACGCTGTAGATACAGAAGAGAATATAAAAAAACATCTCGGATGAACCGAAATATCAGAAGGTTAGTCCAGGTTAGTATAGTAGTTAGTGGTCACCATATATTTTTACACCTACTTAGGTCATGTTATTAATAAATCGCCACAAAAAGAATAATAAAAGAAATTTAATTACTCGTCACCAAGTTTAATGAAATCAGGAGGCGCCAAGAAATAAATTGAACTTGACTAGTATATTCACTGCGGAAAGTGAATAAATCAAACCGGACCTAGGCAAAATAAATAATCAACTTGAATTGAAAAATACTGATGGTCACATGTAACCAAGACTTTTGCACAGAATCGACAATTCTCTTTTATAAGGCCGAGATTATCTGTAGAAACATTGTGAGAACTTGTGTCGCAGAAAAAACTTCATCATTTTATATTGAATATAGTTGTGAAAATTAAATAGAAAATGGAAAAAATTTTATATAAGCTATATTTAATATAAAATGATGAAGTTTTTTCTGCGACACAAGTTCTCACAATGTTTCTGGTGTTTTTCTCTTTAATTTGACTTAATTGAATCCCACTGATGATGGAGGTTTATGCCTCCGAAACATGTATGGTTTGACAACTTTACGATTGTCATATTAAACTAGTGGAGCAGATTGTGTGTTTTACTTTACGCTAAAATATCACTCCACTGAGAGATGGACTTCTTCCATAAAAATGATATTTGTTGCGAAGTTATTATCGTTTCGTTTCGTGCCTAAACAAATTTTTCACTAACTGATGAGACACATTAAAATCCATTGCCATTGGCCTGGATGATTGTGTTGGATTTTTATATATTGAGAGCATGATATCCAAAGCTTGTCTCCCCGGTTGCTGCTTTAAGTCGACCTGACCTAGCGGCTTCCCTAACACTGCCTGTGAGCCATAGTGTAAATAATTTAGAAATAAGACAACAGAAAATTAAACAGGAACTCAAAATTGGCACCTCTTAGGTCGCTGTCATGAAAACACCTTGACTCAACTGGTGGGTATTAGTTTCTTTGGTAATTGGTAGGAATAATTATAATTAGGAAGTTTTTCATTTTTGAGCTGTAATTACCTCGAAAACGCTTGCAGATATAGGTGAAAATTTAAAATACAAAAAATTCAGAGATTTCCTAGTAGAATCCAAATATGTAGTCATATGCGGGATATTCCATTTAAATACAAACAACAAAACCTATTAAATTGGATTTTATAATTTTTCTAGTGTTCATTTGTGTGTAGTGAACGAATCGCTAAAAAAATATTGGCAAGTTATCGGAAGCAATGTAGTTTTGCAAAATTGTAATGGGTTTAATTAATATCCTGTATGCAATAGTTCCTAGTTTATCTAGATCTCACTCTGATCGATGAAATTCGAAAGAACTTCTTCTCAATTAGTATAAAAAATATTTCACTTCGAAATATATCTAGAAATGTGTATAGCAACCGTTTCATCTTATATTGTGCCCAGGTTAGTGTACCAGTATGTGCACCTGGTAGGAAAATGATATTTTCATCCTTGGACAAATTGGCATCCTCGTCCGAGAATATGTTATTCTTCTTACTACACACAATATAAGTACGATTCCACTAAAATATGTTATTCCAGGGGCTTTGCATTTATAGTTGCTAAGCATCCTTGTCGTTATACATTTTTAAAACTGATTAAATTAATAAAAACTAGTATTACAGATTCATTAACTTCCATATTTTTCCTAGAATATACTTTTTTGTTAAACTTCCCAATGTTGTTGTGGCAGACTCTTTGATAGATCGAAATAAATTACTTTTTTATCTTTAAACCACACCAAGATGAAAGGAAACCGACCACCTAAAGAGTACGAACGTCATGGCTGAAAAAGCTAAGTTCAGAAGCACCAGTTATTAAATCTTATAACAATGCGATGCAGTTAGAACCGCAGTGTCAAAGACCTAATTAGCTATAATGATATCCAATCACCAAAGAGAGGGCACCTTGAGAAGAAGAAGAAACTATTTTAAAAATACTGTTTTTTGGTAGATAAAATTTTATTGATGGAGTTTTCCTTCAATATAACACAATTACTTTATTGCCTTTAAAAATATAAATTTAAAAGGTAAACGCAGGGTGAATTTTGTCGGCTTATGAAATTATGCATTGGTTTAACATTTCTGTAATTTACCTGAAGTAAGCTGACTTTATTGTTTTGAAAGATAATACTGTGCGTTTTTGGCAACAATTATTGGGTTATTAAATAATAAATACTGTAATTGCAGTTCTGCATTCATTAAAAATGGGTACCTAATTCTCACAAACAAGAAAAACAGGGAAGAAGAAGAAATAAATGTTTTGACCTCTGTTACGCTAGAACCATCCATATCATGCAGAAAAGTGTATGATGAAGTTGCATTCAAAGAAATAAAGAACGCAGTTAATACTAAAAAAAATACAAATTTAAACCATACAAATACCATCTCGTCCAACATTTGCATCCCGGTGACGCAGAACGTAGGATAGTTTTTGCAACTGGTACCTACAAATGTTGCAGGAAAACGCTGATTTTGAAAGAAGGGTGGTATGGTCCGACGAAGCTTATTTTACGAGTTCTGATATCATATTCTGAAACAATTCAAGGTACTGGTCCCAAGAGAACCAACACGTAATATTTTTACGAGAACGTCAAGGTGGGTTTGGATTTAGCGTGTCATGTCATTATTTTTGGCACTAAGATCAAGTATTTTATTTATGAAGGAACTTTAATCGGAAATAGACACCTAGATATAATGCGAGATGCATTATTGGAAATATTAGAGGATGTTCCTTTGGGTGAGAAGCTGCCCAACAAACCTTTAGGCTTTTGCAGGGAAGGCCAATAATTTTAATAAATGCATTGACTGCTAAGAATCAAAATTGTGTGTCAAAAGTGTTTAAAACACAACGGAGCCCAATTCGAGCAATTTTTGTAATTTAGTAAAATAATATATATGTTTTACGGTTGGTTTAAAGTTATGTAATAATTTAAAGTTGTTTAATAAAAATATATTTATATATGTATATACAGGGTGTCCCAACTCTATTTATACACGAAATATCTTCTTCCCTGCTCATTATATAAAAATAGTTTTAAGAGAAATAGTTCTTGGTTTAAAGAACTACTTCTACTGGGAGTACATTTAAGTATACAGGATACCTCAAAAGTACAATTTTTAATATCAACCTTACTTTTTTAAATAGGACACCCTATATTTTATGTCAAATATTGCTTCTTCAATGAATTATCTATCAAAAATGTATAATATGTTCTATGCAAAATGTTGTCCGTTTTCGAGATAATTACAAATACAATTTTCTGATGTGTTTATTAATTAAAATACATTTAAAATGAACGTAAAATAAAAAAAAATAACAATGATATTATAAGAGATGCTCAAAGTGACGACCATTTTCGGTCTGACATATCTCGTATCTTTTAGGGTGTTCCGTAGTGCAGGCAGACCTTATAACTTCTGCTCGAATTTCTCTACAGGCGCGTGAAATTTTGTTTTTTAAATTCTCCAAATTGTTTGGTTTTTCAGTATAAACTATCTGCTTTAAATATCCCCACAAATAAAAATCTAAAGGTGTTAAATCCGGCGATCGTGCTGGCCACCTGACAGGTCCTCGATTCCCAATCCAGTTTCTCCCATAATTATTGTCTAAATAATCTGATACAATCCGGGAGTTATGTGGCGGAGCACCATCTTGTTGAAGCCAGATATTAAAACGTTCGTTTATGGGAACTTCCTCCAAAAGCATAGGTAAAGGACCTCGATTAAAAAATTTAAATACCTCTGACCGTTTAATGTACCTTCATAAAAGTGTGGCCCAATTAATCGTCCATTAAAGAGACCACACCACACATTTACTCCCCAGATATTTTGGAAATGAGTTTCCCGAACCCAATGTGGATTTTCAACCCACCAATAATGAATGTTATGACGATTCACGATTCCGTTATTGTGGAATCGCGATTCATCACTCCATATATTTCTTTCCAGAAACCGTGGATCCTCATTTAACTGTGTAGTCAAAAATGCGATGAATTCCAATCGTCTTTCATAATCATTAGGCCGTAGAGCTTGTACCAGATGAACTTTAAAGGGGTGGTATCCGTTGTTAATTAGAATTCGCTGCACTGAAGTCTTGCTAATACCCGTTTCTTCTGATATGCCTCTTACTGCCACATGAGGGTTTAGTACTATGAGTGCAAGGACATTTATTATGTTAGTTTCGTTTCTTACTGGTCGAGCATGTTGTGAACCCCTCGAGGTAGGAAAAGAACCCCTTCGCATTTTTCTTTCCACATTTGCAAAAGTGCAAAGCGATGGTGTTGGACGATCTGGAAACCGCTTCCTGTATAACCGTTGTGCATCCCGCGATATTTTCTTGCACTCGCCGTAGATTAACAGCATGTCAACATATTCGTTCGGAGTAAAAAGTGATGGCATGGTTATAAAAATTACTTACTACTTTGACCTCTTATCTTCTAGTTAAAAATTTATATCACTGTTAGAAATGTCAAAATTGATTTTAGAATGTACCTAATTTGTTACTATAGTAATAGGTAATTATTGTTTACCTAATATTTCAAAGCATTTTCAAAGTTTTGATACTAATTTAATCTTACCATTATCTAGGAAACGGACCACATTAGGCATAGAACATATCATAGATTTTTGATAAAGAATTGATTGAAGAAGCAATATTTGACATAAAATATAGGGTGTCCCATTTAAAAAAGTAAAGTTGATATTAAAAATTGTACTTTTGAGGCAGCCTGTATACTTCAATGTACTCTCTGTAGAAGTAGTTCTTTAAACCAAGAACTATTTCTCTTGAAACTTTTTTTATATCATGAACAGGGAAGAAGATATTTTGTGTATAAATAAAGTTGGGACACCCTGTATATATAGTTATACTTTTGAAACCACGATCAAAAATGTAACGTGCTGACCAAATATTTTAATTGTTTTTTCGTCCATTTATGTCTTTTAATTAGTTTTAATGAATTTTGACTCACATGTAATAAACTAACTGCAGAGTTCCCAGGTTTTAAGTTGTAAAGATAGAGTATGCAAATTTTGAAGATAGTGTGTATTAAGTACTGACGAATAGCACTGAAGATGGCGAAATCCGAAAGCGCTCTGCTACGATTGTAACAAATTCTTTTTTGAATAAATTAGGCACGCAATACACCACTAAATTATTTAACTTTTCTTCACCCTCCTTTTCATAAAAATAATGTTGTTAATTTCGTTTTTTATTTGCGAGCATAGTCTTCTGATTGAAATGTGATGATTTTTACATGATGAAAATGATTAATTTTACAAAAAATGTTAATATTATCCATTTTTAAAAGAAATAAGTATGGACTATTATATATTTTTGAAAAGCTCCTAAAAAGAGGGATAGGACAAAGAAATAATATAGTGTCCCGTTTAGAAAAAACAAAAGTTTGGGTCATAACTCAAAAACAAAAACTTTTTAGAAAAAAAATTGACTACGCCACTGAATTGCACATAAGAAACTCTATAATATCCATTTCTACCTTATTGATAAGTTATCAAATAATCGAGACTTTGGGGGAGCGTCAAAAATTCGTATGTCAGAAACTGAGAGGGCTATGAAAACTTTGTTTACGGCAATGAAACTTTCATAAAATAATAAAACAGTAAGCCGCAAACTCCATCTTTCTATATTTTATAAGATAGAGGTAAGTGTTCCCTGAAAATATTTTATCGGCGTCTGAATAAGTTTGAGGTTATGTTAGTTTTGTTTATGTTATTGGTTATTAAAACATTTTGTTAGTTTTATTGTAAAATATAGCTTATGGTAGTGTTTATTTATTAATAAAAAGTAAACCCAGTCTATAGCCTGAATAATTTTTATTATAGATTCAATATCTGCTAAAGTGGTTATGTGTTTTGTTAACCGATTGAAAACATAGCGAATAAGGGAGCTGATATATGAAAACACAAGAAAACTGGACCATCATATTTTGAAATTCGGTATTGGGGTGTTTTTGGTAACACTGAATAAGATTATTATATTATTTATTTATTTTTTTATTTATTTATTTATTTATTTATTTCACTTTGGGATACAAACAGAATAGCATTCCACAATAGTATCCACTTAGTACAAGAGTCTTAGTAAACAATCCGTTAAGTAACTAGAATACAAAAAATTAGTAAAAAAAACATGTTAATCCTACGGAGATAACAGAAAATGAAAATAAACTTATTTTTATTACACTTAATCACTAACATCACTAACACCAACCATTATGTTACAATTCGAGTCTCATAAAAAAACGCCTCATTTTCCTCTTAAACAATGGTAAGGACATACTATACAGATCTATCAAATCCGGATTATAATGGTTAAAATTTCGCAAAATCCGACAGAATGGAGAATTATAACCCAAGTTCGTCCTTCTATACGGAACTACAAAAATATTTTGATCCCTAAAACGCCTGGTAGGTACATAAAATTTAATTTTTGCTAATAATTCCGGAGCATCAATAAGATTGTTTAACACTTTAAATAAAATCACAAAATCTGACATTTTTCTTCTAATCTGCAATGGCAACAAGCCGTAACGCGATCTTACTTCTGAATAGTCGTGATTAACAACTGGAATGTTAAATTTAAAAGATAAAAATCTCATAAACTTTTTTTGGACCCTTTCGATCCTATCAACATAGACATTATAACCTGGGGACCACACAGGAGCAGCAAACTGAAGTCTGCTATATATAAAGGCATAATACAAGGCTAAAAGTGAATTAGAGTTTTTAAAATCTTTACAGGAACGTTTTATAAATCCCAACAATTTAAGTGCCGAGTTAACCATCTGCTCAACATGCCCCGCAAAAGTCCATTTGCTGTCCATAATGACCCCCAAGTCTCTAATTTCGCTTACAACTTTAATACCTATATCATTAAATGTTTAATTAAAATAAAAAATGTTTCTGTTTCTTGTGAATGAGATCTTATAGCATTTGTCTACATTTAATATCAAGCTATTATCTTTGCAAAAAGCGGCGAATCGCTGGAGATCCTCCTGCAACCTATGGCAGTCCTCATTTGACTTAATTATTTTAAAAATTTTCATGTCGTCTGCGTACACCAAAATTCGAGAATGTAGAAAACATGACTTTACAGAGTTTATAAAGATAATAAATAGCAGAGGACCCAAATGACTTCCCTGAGGGACACCCGTGGTCAACAAAAAAGAGTCAGATTTATAACCCAATACTGACAACCTAGAAGATCTCCCACAGATGTAAGATGATACCCACCGGCAGATGAACGCAGCAACCCCGGCTTCGGAAAGCTTATTGATTAGAATATTTTGATCGATCCGGTCAAACGCCTTACTGAAATCCGTATAGATCGCATCAACCCGCCACTGCGCATCCAACGCCCCCGTGACACATTCAGAAAAGCATAATAAGTTTGTCTCGACTGATCGATTTGGATAAAAGCCATGTTGTTCCTGAATAATTGCGCCCTTTACTTCACATAAGATTATTTCATAAACAAATTTCTCTAAAAGCTTTGCTAGAATATTTAGTTTGCTGATTGGTCTATAATTTTTAACATCTGTGTTCGTGCCACCCTTAAAAATCGGGACAATATAAGAATTTTTCCACTTCTCTGGAACATATCCAAAGTGCAGTGATTTGTTATATATTATGTAGAGCGGCTCGCACAGAGCTTCAGCGCAATTCTTCAGGAAGAGAGGCGATAATCCATCCGGGCCAGGGCCCTTATTGACATCTAAAGAAGACAAGAGCTGTAGAATTTTATCTTTGCCTATATATATTGAGTATGAGCTACAATTTTTATCTGGGTCACCTGCCAGCACTGCATTATTAGGAGGAGTCTGTAAATATATACTAGAGAAATGATTTTTAAAAGCTGAACAGATGTCCAGTCCCCCTTCAAAGTTTTCCCCATCATAGGTCATAGAAGCAGGAACAGCCGAATCACAGCCCTTCTTTTGCGAGATAAATTTCCAAAAGTGCTTATTATTTGAGGTTATGTTATTTTCAGTGTTATTTATGAAATCTTGATAATCTTTTATTATAAGTTGTTTGGATCTAGATATTAAATTACGGTACATGGTATAAGAGTCAAAGTCACCAAACTTTTTCCATTTTTTGTGCGTTTTATTTTTTTCCTTTATAATTCTTATTGTAATTGGTTTAAAATATATTGGGAAACGATTACTTTTCTGAATCTGCTTAGGGACATGTTTATCTATGACACCATTTATCTTACTATAAAATATATCCACAGAACACTCCATATTCTGTTTCTGCAATATTTCAGACCAGCCAATGTTCCGGAGTTCATTATTAATGGCAACATACGGCGCATTCTTAAAATTATACTTTTGTTGACCACAGTCATTTAATGGCCTCACAAAATCATGAGAGATAAAAAACTCCAAAGCCGGATGGGCAGGGTCTTCAGGAACTATTATTTTATAGTTAGAATTATGCCTAATATATTTTTTTCGAAAATTAGCTCCCTTTTCTTTATAACTACGAACGCCACTGGTGGAATTTGAAATACTCTACCGTGCCACAATTTCCTGATGGGCATTGTTAATGATGGAGCTATAATGTAGGAGTCAATGAAAGTGAGACACACTGTATTAAAAATCACATTTTACTAGACGTCTTTATTTTGTTTGGCGACGCCAATACATTGCTCGTCATGTTACTGCCAATAAATCAATCAGAAAAGCCTGATTTACGCAAATATGGCATAAAATGGCCCTAAGACTTGTACTCATTTTCAATAAATACAACTGTACATAAACAAATGTAGATCAGCTGATTTCGTGTAGAAATTCATATACAGTGTGTGTAAAAAGTCTGGAAACGGCTTAATAACATCACAATTTATTGGCCGATTTAAACCAAATTTGGTACAGTTATGTAAGAGGATCTGATGCACCGAATGACGATATTGGCGTTCTCGCCAGCTTTTTAGTTTGTCTGGAATTCGAACGAATTTTATACTTTTAAATGTAATACCCTGTATATCTTTCCATTTATAGTATTTAATTTAAATTTGTTACACTTTTGGTAAAAAATACGTTGTTTCTATTATCAGTAGTTTTTGAAATAACGAGGGGTTTTAAAAATAGCAAGAAATTGTGTTTTATTTATTAATAAATAAAACACCAGTTCAGTTTTGATGTAAAGTCATAAAAGCTGTCATTTGTACATGCAAAAATGTCTTTAACTGAAAGTGAAAGAATTACAATTCTTATGATGAGAGGATATGGTGATAGGGTCAGGTCTTACGAAGAGGTTAAAAATCTATTTAATGATGCATTTCCAAACCGAAATCCAGTTTCAAACGCAACTGCTCTAAAAACTGTCCGACGGTTCGAAGAAACTGGAAATTGTAGAGATAGGCGACGATCAGGACGACCAGCAGTATAGTAGATAAAGAGAAAAGTTAAGAAACTTTACAACATGTTGTTGCAACCCCTGTTTCTTCATTAAGAAAAATTTCTCAAGTAAGTGACGTCTGCTTCAAATCCGTCCGTAATGTTTTAATAAAACATAAATATCACCCTTTCAAAATACATGTAGTTCAAGAGTTATCAGAAGATGATTATGAGCAAAGAATTGAATTTTGTGATATTATGATGTCAAGGTTTGACTAAAATAACCAGTTTTTCAAATTTATAGTATTTTCGGACGAAGCAACATTTATGTTTTTTCATTTCATTTAACATTGTATGTTATGGTAAAGTCAATCGACACAACTGTAGATTTTTGGGCAAATGAAAATTCCCACTGGATGAGAGAAGGTCATACCCAACGCTCTGGAAAATTGAATGTGTGGGCTGGGCTTCTGGGTAACCACAAGATCGGTCAATTTTTTATTGATGGAAATTTGACATCACAACTTTAACTTGAGCTTTGGAAACGCAAATAGTGCCTATAGTATACGAAATGTGATGAGTCCAAATTGCATAATTTTACATATAATAATGTACATTCTTCCAACAGGACGGAGCTCCTCCCCATTTTGGTCAAAACGTGCGCGAATTTCTGAATAACACTTTTTCGAATAGGTGGATCGGTAGAGGGGGTACAATCGAGTGGCCACCTAGGTCCCCTGATTTGTCGCCTAACGACTACTTTTTATGGAGACACTTAAAGAACAGAGTTTATACCACAAAACCTCAAGATTTGGCCGATTTGCAGCGTCGAATTTTGGACGAAATCGAATTAATACCGCTAGAAATGATTTACAACACAATTGAAAAATTTTATTTTCAATTAGCACACTGTCAAGCTGTACAGGGAAAACTGTTTGAACATTTAATATAAAAAATATATTTTTTCTGAATTGTACTCGTTATTTCGAAAACTACTTATATTTGGAACAAAGTATGTTATACCAAAAGTGTAACAAATTTAAAGTAAAAAATATAAATGAAAAAATATACAGGGTGTTACATTTAAAAATATTAAATTCGTTCGAATTTCAGACAAACTAAAAAGCTGGCAACAACGTTAATATCGTCATTCTGTGCGTCAGATCCTTTTACACAACTGTACTGAGTTTGGTTTAAATCGGCTAATAAATTGTGATGTTATTAAGCCGATCCCAGACTTTATACACACACTGTATAAGATACATTAAGAAATACACCGAAAATTATGCACAGCTTTACTGAGGACAAAATGGATATTAAAAACTGTTCAGACAATGTAATGCTAAAATTTTGCTTAAGTTTCGAATAAATTCTGCAGCTAGTCTAATAGTTATCAAAAAGATGTTAACTACTAATAATTTGACTCAAAATTACAAATTTATATACACAACAGTCCAAACAAGTTGTTAAGAATGCTCAAAATAAAATATATTTTCTTAATATTCTTGTTTGAATATCAGAGCAACTACTTTTTAGATTTTTTTTGTTATTAATTAATAATTTTGCCACTTAATTAAGAACCACCCTAAGCATTTAAAGCTCTTTCACATTCCTCCGCTTGACACCAGGACGTAAACAAAACTCCAACTAACCTGCACCCCATAATAAGACATCTCCTAAAACTTCCCGTCGTTACACTAAAACTTCCTTTACGAAAAACCCAAACAACTGTAAAACGTTAAAAAAATCACACGGTCCCAAATCCGGACTTCGTACGGCCGCGAATAAACAACTCTCCGCGAAGTGATCTCTTTTAGAAATGTTGATCAGCATTTCATCTTGAGAGCAGCGTCACGAGATGAGGACCCCTTTCACCTGATCGGCCCAGCCCACCGGGCTTGGTGGAAATTGTATGTTATGAGAAAATTTTGGTAATCAGCGATAATTATTAAATAATAGGGGTCGTTAACTTAATTTTTACTTTCGATTCAATATATTTTCTTTTTATGAGGCAGTCATAATTTATGAGGTGAGAATTATTAAAAAGTCTAATATAATAGACCAATAAGACTAATGAGAGTATTGTCTAACGCTAATCTTGTTGAAAAGAAAAAATGTTTCTATAATGTTGAATACTGTTTAAGAAAGCATTGAACTGACAAGAAAACCTGTCAAGGTGCAAACGTTTTTAATAAACAATTAAAAACAACTTAATATTTATACACACTAATTTGAAAGAGAAAAAGTTCGGAGAAAAGGAATTGGACGAAAAGCATTTAATGTAAAAGTCGTATCATATACAGAGTTGTTCAAAAGTTCGGCATAAAATTTATATTTTTTTATCATTTTTAAGAAAAACGCGGAAATTGATTTAAATTGTTGCTCACCTATCCGTAATATTTTCAGCCCCCTCCCTTAAACCCCTTAACCTCTAGCTATCCCAACCTTTTTTTTAAATGGCAATCTATATGGGGGCTCTATAAAAGGGTCTTCAAAGATTGAATCCCGTGGTACCAATAACAGTAGGGTTTTTTTACGATAAGGCACAGCATTGCAGGATTAATCCTTTATGGCGCTCTGCGAGCAGTGCGTATGCGCAGGAAACCATTCACGTTGGTCTTAAATCTTTGGAGATTATACTCGTTGGGAAACACGACGTCAGGGTGGTCGTTCCAAAGTAATGACGTTCTCCAGATGAAAGAGTTTATGTATGTGTCGTTCGAAGGACACTTACTTACTAGACCTCAAGCATTTAAATTTATTAAAAATCAGTATAATAAAATACATATAATAAACTTAAAAATGAAAAATCCAGATATTATGTTAGTAAAATTAATTAGCACTCATCAACATTATACAAGACAATGTAATAATTTCCAAATTATCCAAATCAGATCAAATTTTGGTAAATGATCAATTTTACATGAAGGAATTTATAATCAATTACCAACGTTTCTAAACGATATCCAAGTAAATAATTAAAAATTTAAAAATAAACCAACAAAAACAATTCTGGAAGAATGGTTGTGTTAATAGTTTGTGAAATAGGTACTTTAATGTGAAATTATCATATTTAATTGATGTATTTATTATTTCAGCTAATATTATTAGTTTGTTTTATACTTATTCCCTCTAATGAACTCTAATAGTTAATTGGGAATAAACAATTGAGAGAAATTTCAAACTTTGTCGGCATGGTATGTATAAGACATGGGGTCTGAAATAAAAAATGTCATTATAAAATGCTCAAAGAATATTATAGTGAACTGATTAACCTCCTTTATCCCGACACCTTGTATATTCTGGAAACTTTGTTTATTTTTAAAACCGGGTAACGAAATATAATCTAGCTGCTGAAAATAACGTGGGCTACATTGAACATTCGATGGACGGCTACAAATATGAAATAAAAATGAATTATTGCAATTGAGTAAAAGTATATCAGCAAAAAATAATTTAGTTTAAAGTTTAACAGTATGAAGAAAATTATCATAAAAACTAAAGGCAATTACCTCAACACTATAACTGCGCTAATAAATCATAACCTCGATAATTACCTTTCCACCTCCAGAGAGATTAAACGTAAAATAATCCGCAGGAGAAGACAGTAGAGAGAAATTACGAATTACAGCAGGAGATTCAATAACAGGACACTCCCAAAAATCACACGTGAACTTTCTTCTCTCGTAGCCTTCCAGCGACCTTGCAAACAACCTAAAATAATTTCAGTTGTTTGTATAATAATAATTATTGAAGAAGCAAGTGAACATTTATTTTCATTGTATTTTAGTTTGTATCATTTACTGATAAAAATCAATTTTTAAATGTTAAACTTATTAACATTATTCATATTAGGTACCCATATAATTTTTCCTACGAGTATACGGAAAAGTGAATTTTTTCGCATGCGTTTTGACTTGGAAAGTGCTACTTTTTGACAATGGCGCGCGTGTTTTATTTTCCCCCCTTATTAGGGTGTCTTTTAAAGGTCTGTACAAAATCTGAGCACATATTCCTGAGGCCAAAATAAGGCGATTTAAAGCAACTTACTTACTTCGAGAGATATGTGGTTTATGCATGACGGTGCTCCACCACATTTTAGTTTAAATGTCCGCAATTATTTGCATCGACAGTATCCAAACAGATGGATCGGTAGAGGAAATGACGCTTCTGTGAAGTGTCCGCCACGCTCACCGGATATGACTCCGTTGAATTATTTTTTTATGAGGGTATTTAAAAACGATGGTATACTCCAGACCGATTAATAATGAAGAGGAATTGTGGGGAAGAATTTAAAATTCAGTCAACATATTAAAGAACGATGCGGAATTGGTGCAAAGAGTAAATTTAAACTTTTGACGTCGTATTAATCTTTGTTCTTATGTTAACGGAGGCCATTTTGAACAATTGCTAAAAGTTTATGCTAATTAAATTTACTTTTAAAATAAAATTGTTCCTCATTTAATTTAAAAAAAATCCATATTTAAATTCTTCCTGCAAAACTTGCTGTAACTAACCCAAGTGAAACATTTTTTCCTGACGAAATTTTACTAATAGCGAAATTCTTTATTCACAATAATTTAAATATTCCGGTGCGGCATCGAACACTAAAAACCGAAATATCTCAAAAACGGCTTACTTTAGCGGACTCTCACAAGAGTACCTTTTTTGTTTCAAAATGTTCAAGAAATTAGTTCCTTAAGAAAAGGAAAAACTACACTGATAAAAAGGTTATGGCCATTCTCAACCATAAGAAGTGCATTGTGAAGCGCCCTCTAATGGCCACAGTGAAAAGGTGTCCGTATTCGGATTTCGCATCCCAAAAAAGGTAGTAGAAGTAATAAAATTAATTTTAATATTTAGTTACTATGCGTACCCAACAAGAAGTTTGCATTTTGTTCAACGCTAAGTTGAAGAAAGACCAATCACTAGATCAACTGTGAGTAAACTTGAAACAAACGGGTTCTGTGGAAGATCTTCCCAGGAAAGGCCGTCCAGCCATTCCGAATGATAAAAAATTAAATATTTTATTGGATATAGAAGAAGATCCCCATAACAGCGTCCGCCAGATTGGCATAGATAATGAGGCGGCTGCTATGACCGTTCATAATCTATTAACTGTAGAAAAATGGCACCCGCTTAGAATCCGACTGGTTCATGAGTTGAATGAAGATGATCCAGATCATAGGATGGAGTTTTGTCAAATATTAATAGAAAGATGTAAGGCAGATCCTTTGTTTGTTGAAAATATCCTATTTTCGGATGAATCTACTTTTAAATTAAATGGTGAAGTATACCGGCAAAACTGTACATATTGGACACAAGAAAATCCCAGGTGGATTCGTGGGCATCATACTTAATATTCTCAAAAAATTAATGTTTGGGCGGGTATAGTGAAAAACAAAATTATTGGACCATATTTTTTTGACAACAATGTAAAGAGGCTAAATTACCTTTAGTTTCTTCAAGACTTTCTTATCACTACGCTAGTTAACTTATATCCGAGTAGAAATAATCCTGCAATTCTAGATGAAAATTTGTCGTACCAACAAGACGGCGTGGGCGCACCTCCACATTATGCAGCAGTAGTGCGCCATTATGTCAATCAAGTTTTTCCGAACAGGTGGATTTGAAGACGTAGGCCTATTGAATGGCCGCCTAGGTCTTCAGACCTCACACCACTGAACTTCTTCTTGTGGGGTCACCTGAAAAATGTTGTTTATAAAATAAGACCTGCCAATATTGCCGATTTAAAAAATAGAATAACAACAGAATGCTGGAATATTTCAGAAGAAACCATAATAAAAGTCCAACAAGAGTTTATTGATCGCTTGGGGTACTGCCAGGCACAAGAAAGAGGACAATTTTAACACTTAATTAAAGCTTATTTAAATTTTTTAAATTTTTTTAAATTAAAAATACTTTTAAAAGAATATTTTTTTTTACCCTGTAGCTACGAAACTATCAATTTTAGGCCCTAAGTATGTTATGTTTTTGAAATCAGCTGTTCTTGGAGATTACAGATCTGAACTAAAATATAGGGGTTTCCATTTAAAAAAATCGTCGATAATGTCATATCTACTACATGAGTTACCCTGTATAATAAATTTATAAGTAAAAATATGCGCAATTAAAAATTATTATATACGTGTACGAGGATTTTTACGAAATGTTTTTAGATTATTAAATAATGAATTTGTTCCTTACTTTATGTACACACTGTATAATAGGTTTTACTTTAGGATAGTTGAAAGTTACTCATTGATCTTTGTTGATCGGATTTTTTAAAAGTCCGTGCTCACACACAGAGTTTAATGTTCATCTTTCAGATCAGTTTTGGGTAGGTGACCGGTTGTCATGGAGGAAACATTGCTCTGAGTGCCTAGTTCCAAGATTACAAAGAAAAAGAGTTCGACATACGCAGTGGTCCAGAAGGGCTTTACTCTATCACGCTTCGGAGGATTGATGGATAGGTGAGGACCTAGGAGAGGGGCTTCGGGCCTATAAGACCTAAAACCGCTCCTGGGGGGAACTAGGGAAGATCAGGAGAGGGGGCTTTGGGTCTATAAGATGTAGAAACACTCCTGATCATAGGGGAGGTGACCAGTCGGTGCCTGGTTTATCCAATGCAGGAGTATTTATGCCCAGAAAGTGCTGAAGTTTGTTTAAATGATCGTGACCTTAGATAGTACAGTGGTTTAAGATCTCAACGCACAGTGATCGAGAAGTGTGAAAGTGTAATTATTTTTGTTGGCTGGTGTGTATAACTTGCGAAAGGCGAATGTCTTGTCTGAAAACAAAGCCAGTGTCCATCAGTTTTTTGGCTTGTCTTCCGTCTTCATTCCGTTCAAGTAAAACGTCCGTTATGCTGTCTATATATACTATACACCTATCGTTTCAACTGATGTGCTTTACTTGAGCAGGGAAAAACGTAAGGTAAAACTTCTTGTGTATACCGAGCTTTAGTTGACTTCACTAGTCAGCCATCCGTCTAAATGTTTCATTTTAATGAAGAATATCTAATTCAGTATTCATGTTTCTTCAATTTTCACACACTCACACACTTTACATTTTATCCCATTCTTGTTTACAAGTAAAAATAAAAGTCATCTTTTAAGAGTGAAAGTCTAACCGATACAGTAGGTAAATGTAAGCAATTTATCCATTTAATCGTAGCCGTGAGCGGACGGCTACATATTCTAGATCACTTTTAAATCTTTAAATTTAGTAAAGTTACAAAGAGTCAATGTCAATAACTCCTTATATGACTTTGAATAGGTTTTACGTCTCATCGAGTTTTCTCGCTCAATGGAATGTAGTGTAATTACGATCATGAAATTTAAAATTTAAAATTATTAAGCCGTAATTGGAATGGCATTTTCATTAATTTTCGTTGGTTTAAAATGGGCATGCATCGATCGATTATTTTATGGGGAACACTGAAAAACTTAAATACTGAAGCATAATATATACAAAAAATTGGGTTTAATCAGCCGGAATAACAGGCCGGTTGTAGGAAGGGTTCCAGCACTATCGACCTCAAGTCTAAGCCTCATTAAAAAATGTATGGAATGCAATATCCCTTTTCATTGCTATCCTGGGGTGTTTGGTTTTTTTTTGCGTGCTCTGTTTGACTTGAAGCCGTTCTAATCTGCTGTCGAGCTCCGTAACACAATAGAAAGAATTTTTTTTTTATTACTTTGGCAACTCTCTATGATTTTTTCTATGGATGCCTAAATTCGGATATAGAATAGTTGATTCTGTAACGAGGTTGGAATGAAAATTCGATCCGAGTGGAAGATTTTTTCGAATTTTCATTTTCATATTTTCTCCACGACCAAGAAGTACGAATAAAAACAAATAAAATCTGTACAAAGCAATTAAGTTATTTATTCGCAATATTCGTAATTTCAGGTGGAGTATTATCCAGTTCCATATCTGATTCATCCGATTTTTCACTCATTTTTTGACTTGCACTAAAATTTGTCTGAAAATAATTATTACAACGCGGCCATTTTTATCTGACACTGACAGTTTCGAAATGTATGGCAACCTATGTCGTTTAGAGCAATTACAGAATATTCATTCCGTATCTTGTTATGGAATGAAAATACACGCAAAACGCATAAGAAGCAAGTGCTTCAGAATAAATATTCCAACTCAAGGGCGAGAATTTTTACATTCTATTATCAAAAATGATTTTGGAATTATTGCATTCAGTAATGGTCGTGGAGAAAATTACGTACTGCCCTGACTTGATCTTATTTGAGGGTTTTATGTTAGTTTTTTAACCGTGTGCTACTGTGTTCTAATTAAGTAAAGCATATTATCGAATTTATTTAGCTAGAATGGACACGGTTAACTAAAAAATAGTATGTTGCAACTCCAGGACCCCGAGATCGTTAGAAGCTGCACAGAAAAATTCAGAAGCTTATATGTTACTGTCAAGTTTTATAAATTCTGTGACGTCCGGAAGTACAGAAACATGAGAAAAACTTGAAGATAAAGACTCTTTTGTGGAAAGAATAAAAAGTATTTACGACGTTTATGCCCTGCAAGAGATTCCATTTACAATGGATGTGGTACACGTGGACATTTTTCAAAGGTACGCATAAGTAAGAAAGAACATATAACTTCCTCAGCCTCAATTTTACCTGCTACGAAACTACTTGCAGCTGCTTCAGACAGTTTAAATAAGAGCATAATCAAAGCTAAAATAAATAGTACTATTAATAAACAATAAATTTTAGTTCTTTCGCCCTTTTTTGTTTACTTTATGAGCTCATTTCTGTATTATTTAGGTTTAGAAGAGATAATTATTATCTCTTTGCTGTTTTTTATTTAAAACCGATTTATGTAAGTATCGAATATCAATAAAGCTTGTCACCGTATCAGAAACATTGTTATAACTGCCTTTTATTCTCCCAAAATTTATTAACTTTAATTCCCAACTTTCGCGCTTCTAACTTTTTCGCTAGATTCTTAAGCGCGAGAATTTGAATTCGCCATTAGAAAATTTAAATTTTCATCCTTGGCGTCGGCCGCCGCCATTGCTATATTTGGTTCTTCAACCAGTCGCGTATGGCGCTATTAGAGATCCAATTTAGTATGTTAAGTTGCCTATCCATCCCTACCGTAAGCGCATCTCTCTTGTCTATGATTGATGTCTGGTGTACAGAAACTTTTCATGTTTTAAGTCACTTGTTTTCCTTCTTTTCAGCAAGTTTTATTTGTGTTACGCTGAACGGCCAACAAATTCTATCAATATTATTTTTTATTATTGTTAACTTATTCTTTTTATGATTTTTGTTATGTAAAAACTGCGTAACCGTTGAACGAATAAATAAATAAAAATTGTATGAGACTTTTTTTAAAGGTTTCGTATGATGGACTTGCAAACCAAATTCTATTATTTCTTAATAAGCCGATTTAAAGTTACTTAGAAAAACTCTACCGGGTGATGCATGGCTTAGTTGAACGTAAGAAATCCCATGTAAATTTTGAGGTGGCTGAATATTGGCTCCCCTGTACATATTAGAGAAAAAGTGTATTATAATTTTTCGAAGAGACCGATGCCAAGTTTGAATAAATTTTAATAGGCCAATCCTAACTTATTCAATTAAATGTGATGGCAAAATTACGAAATTTTCATAGTTTAGGGAATACAGTAAACACCAGCAAATTATTATTTGGCAAAACGAAAAGTAGCATCAGTGACAACATTTTCATTGAAGGCGCTTTAATTATAGGTAAATATGAGCTATTCCATTAAGGAAAAAGTACCTATGATTAAGTGGTATTATGCAGGAAACAACCCTTCCATTTTATTAATTAAACTTATTATTAGTAAATTTGAGTCTATTTTTTTTTTTTTCTTCTTCTTTTGGCCTTGAGCATTGCTCATTTAGTCACATCAGAATATATTATTGTTATTATATAAAAGTTAAAATATGATTACTCAAAAGCTTATATTGAAAAAAGGTAGGCAGGGTACATGACATAGGAATATGCACGGGGACACTCGCTTCACGCCACTGGGGCCTATCATGGCGACTTTTGGTTTACACGGGACAGTAAAGACCAAATTTGAGTCTAAAGAAAGTGATAATAGAGATCTTGATATTTCACTGCACGTAGAGGGAAATAAAATTATTAGCACGAGAATTCTTGGGCAAGACGTAGGAAAACATCAAATTACAGTGTTGCGCACTTTAAGAAAACATAAATATTTTCCTTACAAGTATAAAAGACATCAAGACCTATGGCAAGGTGATGAAGAACGAAGAATGGTATTCTGTTTTGAGGTAATGGAAAGAGCAAATAATAATAGGGATGTAAGATTGAAAATCTAGACCAATTAAAAAGCTGTATTCCGTTAGAATGTGACAGAATTTCTCAATATCAACTGAGTAATGTTAGAAATGAATTTTATCATTTTTTTTTTAATTATGTTTTATGGCTCTGGTTTACACCAAATGGCCAGCATCTCTCCTTGTTTTTTTTTTTCAATTAAAATTTGCTGAGATTTTGGATTTTTACAATACAAGTAACTATTAATCTAGTGTTTTTTCGATAGTTTATAATGTTATACCTACTTAAGGTTTTGTATTTTTTTTTCTCTCTTTTATTTTTTATTTTTTATTTTTTTTTTTGTTTTTTTTTTTGTTTTTTTTTGTACTTGATTTTCTTTTTTCTTTGTCTATTTAATAATTTTTTTAATATGTATATATATATATACGTTTTCCTATCAACTCGAGATCCGAACAAATCTTGGGTAACCCGAGATCCACCAGAAGGAATAAGTTTATTAGAGTATATTTTTTACCAAAATGATCCTAATACACCCCTTAATGCGTCTGCCATTAGAGGGGAAAACATTTCGCACTTCAATTTTTTTCTGATATGTTGTAAGCGCAACGAGATCCGTGATAAAACTGTACAAGTCGAGATCTAAAATCTGTATTTATTGCAGTATATAACCAACGCGAGTACCGGCGATGTTGCCATTGCCTCTGGATCTCGCCTTGATTAAATATAATTTATATATGATTGTGATAAAGTTGTGTGATTTACCAAACCATTTTTAAACTTTCCACAAAACCAATTTCTTTTCACTTTTTTTTTATAAAACTGGCATATGACCAAAAATGTACGTACCTTGTATTAAAGATTCGTATTTGTATTTTAGAAAATATGTTTAGTTGATAAGGTTCGCAGCTCCGAACTACCTCGTCAAGGTAGTTGGCTCGTTTCTTGAGAATAGAAGTTTTGCGGTCTCGTCAGAAAACGCACTTTCATTGACAAAACGCATCAGGGCGGAAGTGCCACAAGGCTCACCTCTTTCTCCGATGTTGTATAACATTTACACTCATGATATTCCGCGAGATAGATTCACGCAGCTCTATCTTTTTGCTGACGATACAGCAATTACTTCAACTGCCAAATCACCGCGCATTGTCGTCAGCCGGATGCAGCATCACGTAATCGAGCTGGAAAAATGGCTTTCGGTTTGGAAGATTCGCCTGAATCCTACTAAGACGAAGGCCATATTTTTCTCGAAAAGCCGCGTACGTCGGCATGAAACAAGGCTCAAAGTCAACGAAGTCCAAGTAAATTGGTGCCAGGAAGTGAAGTACCTGGGACTTATCTTTGACCAAAGACTGAACTGGAGGCTTAATTCAATAAATAGAGTGAAGCTTGCCCTGCGACAGTTAGGCTCTATCTACCCCCTGCTTCACAGGCGGAGTAGACTTGCAAATAGGACAAAGTTCAACCACTACAAGGCATTGGTCAGGCCAGTTCTCACCTATGGTGCACCTTCGTGGTGCAACATAAGCAGAGCGGAACTGAATAAGTTCCAGGTAATTCAGAATAGGGCGCTGAAAATTATCGCAGATGTCCCGAGGTACACTATGAATCGCGTGTTGCACCAGGACTTTCGTATACCAACTATTAATGAGTTCTTTTTAAAAATCATTACGAACTATTACGGACGTTTCGACAAACCCACTTATCACTGACTCACATACGAGAGCGAGACAAGATGCGACCTACAAACTACCTAAAGACTGGCTCCACGTCGGTATATAGTAGAGAAGCACTAATAGTAGAGAGGCACTATCACATTCCTAGATAAAGGAAAAAGGCGCCAAGAATATGCAAACTAAAATCTTCAATCACAACACACACAGCGCAGCATACTTAATAAAGGCAACAGCCGATAGCAATAGTTTCCTTATGCGAAAGTACCTAAAAAGTAGCCGAGTAATCAAAAGATGTCAAAGGGATGCCCTGACGTAAAACCCCATTCATGAACCAATGTATATGTTTAGTTTTTTATGTATTTACAAAACTTTTTTAAATAAAAAAATTTCGACATTCCTCTTTCTTTCTTTCGTATAAAAATATTATTAACAACCCAATTTTTATGATAATACCTTTTTACAGAGGAGGAGATTTAAAATTCGGCTTTTCTTCTCGAAACTAACCCACTCTCACTATTATCCTATATAACATAATAATTAATTAAATGATTAAAAACAGAACTATACACAGTAAAAACCTCTACCAACACCAATTTGTATAGCTTCCCGTTCTTCATTTTCGGAAATAAGTTTTCATTTTCTTTTCTATTAAAATTGTAGGAAGCGATGAGATTCGAAAAATAGAAATTCCTTATATTTTACTTTTTTGATGAATATATTCTAAATATTATTTCTAAAGGTGAAGAGCAAGAAGCCGCACAATTTGATGGGATTTTAACTTTACATTTTTACCTCAGTATTATGATGATATCGTAAAAAAACTGAATATTTAGGCTCCGGAGTAAGGGATAGGTAATCACTAAACCAAGGTAATGAAAATAAAAAAAAAAACAGTACAACAAAACAAGCCAAACATCAATCTTACTTTACAATAGTTAGATTGCTTGTCAAGTCTTTTTAATTTCGTTTCAGTTAACATTCTTGCTATAACTGATGTTTGCTCTTCGAGCCAAGTATTTGGGGTTTGGGCTTGATCTGAAGAATATGGTTAATATTAATATAATTTTTATTAATAAAATTCTCATCACTAGCTGAACTTCTAACCGCCTCAGAAATAGTTAGTTGGAAGATTCCAAATTCTCGTCGTGAAATATGATATGTCGATTTTTATAACCAATGTTTCTTAAGATTTACAGAATTTTTAAGAATATTCTCTTAAGTTATATTTTGTACATGTAATCTTTCCTGCTGGCCAGGTCGTCAAATGGCGTGATTGTTAAGAAAATATTGAACATTTATTTACTGCTTTGATTTTGAAAGTATTATATAACAATTTTACAAATCTCAACTTAGTACTTAGTACTAGGTACACTTAAAACGTAAAGAAAAAAAACATTTAAAATTTTAATCTTAAAGTTTTAACTTTATTACCAAAAATATGGTGAAGTTCAAAATATTTGTGCTTTTAATACTTCAATTTCTGCACTGCATTTTTTTTGTCTTTTATCCCTTTTTGTTTTGTGCATTTGATTGATTTGTTTTTTGTATTGCTGTTCCCAAAGTCAAATTTTCATTAATCTGTAAATTTTATTAAATTTTTCTATACCGGGTGTTGCATCGTCGAGCGGGACATAGGAAATCCCATGTAATTTTAAATGGGGTCAATTATTGGCTTCCCTAATTATTTTAGAGAAAAATTATATTTAGGTTTATTAAAGAGCACTAAAACCCACATTCAAAAGAATAACTTTAGATATTTTTGATGAGCCCGTTTACGGGTTATCGCCCATTTCTTTTTAACTATTTCTCCTTTTTATGGCCCCGTATTTGCGGGCACCAGTCAAGGTAAAAGATGACTGTCAAATAAAGTTGTCATTTTGAAATGTGTGCTTTATTGTTATAAAAACTCGTACATCGAAAATATTAGCCATGAATTACACTTCTGAAAAAAAAATATTGATGATTAAATGGTATTATCAAGGAAATAGTTATCAAAATGTGTCAGACATGTTTGCTGCTCTGTATCCGAATAGACCGATACCTGCAAAATCTACAGTCGAAAGGACTATCAAGAAATTTGAGACAAAAGGCACTGTAATAAATAACTGCAGATGTGAAGAAAGGCAGGAACAAAGAAGAGATGCAAGAAATGATAGGGACTTGCAAGTTTTATTGTGCGTGGAAGAAAATGATGGGAAGATCAGCACAAGGAAACTTAAGGATGACATAGGATTAGATCACACCACAGCGTTACGAGCTTTGAAACGACATAAATATTATTCATACAAATATGAAAAGCACCAAGAGCTAAGAGATAGGGACGAAATACGACGACAGGAGTTTCGTTTTGGTATGATGGAAAGAGCAAACATGGATAGGGAATTTTTAAAAAACATTTGTTTCACTGACGAATGCACATTTACCTTAAACAATGAACCCAATGTTCAAAATTATCGATATTGGAGCAAAGAAAACCAACACAGGTTTGTGGAAACAAGGACGCAATATCCACAAAAAGTTAATGTATGGGCTGGGATTTTCGGAGAAAATATTATCGGGCCATTATTTCTTACACGAAATTTAAATGCAGAATATTTTTTGGAACTACTTGAAGATCATATATTACCTACTTTACATGATGCCGCCAGGGAAAATCAGGAAGTTTGGTACCAAATGGATGACTGCCAGGCACATAGTACCCTGGCTGTTCGGGAATATTTAAACCGTGCTTTTAATGGAAATGTTATTGGCTTAAATCATACAGTAAATTGGCCAGCCAGGTCTCCTGATTTATCGCCAAATGATTTCTTTCTCTGGGGCCATTTAAAAAACAGGATATACAAAGATAAAAAATACCCAAATCTAGACGAGTTAAAAAATGCTATTTCTGCCGAATGCAATAGAATTTCAGTTTACCAACTAGCGAATGTAAGAAGAGAATTTTATGATCACCTCGGTTATTGTCTAGCAGCCAATGGAGGAATATTTGAACATCTTCTTAAATCCTAAAGTTCTAACAATTTAATAGTACCTACCTATTAATTAGTAAAATATTGAAACATGTAAAATGTCATAATTAACCTTGTAATTGGATACTTTATTTTAGTTTTATTCAGATTAATTTGTACTCATAAATACACCTTTAATATTTTCGATGTACGAGTTTTTATAACAATTAAGCTGGATTTATAAACTCGAAAGTTGGTGAGGTTGAAGTTATGATCAAGTTTGTGAGGTTAGATATTCCGAACTCCGAGCATAAAAATTGGTTATCTCGAACTACCCGGGAAGTTTTCGAACCTTACATGAGCTTTACATCAACAACATGAACGAGTGTATAAATGGAACTGAGTGTTCGCTTTAGTTTAAATTGAACTCCTATTTCCAACACCAACTGAACCTCAACCTCGCCAACTTTTCGAGTTTATAAATCCACCTTAAAGCACACATTTCAAAATGACAACTTTATTTGACAGTCATCTTTTACCTTGACTGGTGCCCGCAAATACAGGGCCATAAAAAGGAGAAATAGTTAAAAAGAAATCGGCGATAACCCGTAAACGGGCTCATCAAAAATATCTAAAGTTATTCTTTTAAATGTGGGTTTTAGTGCTCTTTAATAAACCTAAATAGAATTTTTCTCTAAAATAATTAGGGAAGCCAATAATTGACCCCATTTAAAATTACATGGGATTTCCTATGTCCCGCTCGACGATGCAACACCCGGTATAGTATTACAATAAGATTTGTTAGTCTGTCTGTGATTAGTTAATGTTTTAATGCTCCAACTTTCCATATTTTTGTAGTTTAATTTAAAGCAGTAATGCGTTCTTCGGAAGTTTCTCCATCTACATCAGCGACATTATTACGAATTTTAAATTTGGCAGTTTGTATAACTTGATATGTACTTTAAAAACAGGCAACAAAAAAACTATGGTTCCCGTTAAAATAAAATAGGCGATAACATATTTATTTTTGATTTTGACACACTAATATTCGTCTCGGAAAAAAAATCATTATTTTACTGAATTTATTCCAACTTACAGACTCGCACTGTATATTACACTAACGGTTCTGCTTTTATATATTGGTTTAAGTCATTAATTAACTCCTAATCAGCCCTATGATGATACACAAAAGTTAACTCTAGACGTTAACTTCAAAATTCACCTGCTTTTCAACCACAGTGAAAAATTAACAAGTAGGTTTTTTCGGTTCTTGTCATGGAAACGGGACGTTAAAAGTTAACTTGTGTGTATCATCATAGGGCTGATTAGCTACCACAATCCGATCCGTTTCTTTGTACTGTATTTTTGGATACTTCGGGATCCATCTATATTAAAAATTACTATTTGTATGTCTTCTGAAAGGTAGGTAATTTAGTTTTACCTATAGCTGATTGACATTGCTCCTTATAATTAAATCATTTTCCCTCTCACAATTTTTGTCAGACGATTTTTCAGGTTATCCAACTATTCCCGCTGTCATTTGTGAAATTGGAAGGGTATTCTGCAGTTATCCTTTTATTTCTTAATAGATATTCCTTTTCCATTCTTCAAGTATCTGATACCCAGTTTTCTTTCTAGGTCCAATGTCAAAAAACTTCAATTAAAAAATGTCACATTCACCAAAAACATCCCCATCTCCCGTAGTTTTTAAAATATTTTTATTTTTTGTCATTTTCTATTCTCGTTATAGCATCTTTTGTCAACAGATCTCAGTAGCCATGGAATACAAATGAAAATAATGATGATAACTCCGAGGATTGGGTGTTCTCCTCAGCCCCGGATTATAAGGGGCTAAGGGGGCTAGATGGGCCCCCGAAGTTGCAACGTTTTTCAGATAAAATAATTTAGATATTATACATTAATGAAGAAAATAAAACTTCACTGTTAAATAACACAACATCGCAGTAATATGTTATATTTTTTTCGTCAATGAAAATTGTATACTATGAGTATAAATACCTGGCGAATAGACTTTGCAAAACGCTTAACTTTAAAATCGATCTTAATGTCGCCCACTAACATTATTTTCATTTATTTTCCATGGATACTAAGGTCCATTGACATCAAAAGACGCTATAACAAGAGCAGAAAATCACGAAAATCAGAATATTTTAAAAACTATTAGAGCCATTTTTTACAAGAGTTTTGAAAAGCTATAAAATGTAGGGTGCTCTTTTCCATAAAAGTGTAATTTTTAAATTAGAAGTTTTCTTACTTTGGACCTAGAAAGAAAACACCCTGTAAATGAGATGTCAAATATTTCATACTGGATATATTTTTTTGACCCAATTATCTCAGGATAAAAGTTATGAATCGCTTGGAGTCGAAATTTATGTACCTACGTAGTATTTCCATAACAGAGAGATGCTTGCAAAAAATGCTAATTTTCATTATCATATAGGTATCAATATTAGACCAATTACTACAACTTTTTCGTATATTAAACACTGAAAAGATTATAGGATTTTACAAGAAATTTAGAAATTCATTCAAATACGTGGTGTTCTTTTTAAAAATGTAACTTTGTGACACCCTACTTTATGCACGCATCATGTATACCACTTAAAATATTTCTAAAATATGCAGAATAGCCAATCATACCTTAACACAAAGCTTATTATACACAAATCTTACATAGATATACATCAAAAAATCATAATGCTCGTATTAAAATTATTTTTAAATTTAATCGATAATACTCTCAATAACGCACTTATTGAAGTTTACCTGAGTGATAACTTTTTGCCAGTCAATCGAATTGAAGTAAATCAAAAAGTCATATCTATTTGAAATAATCTTTTTTATGAAAATACAAAATTTTTACACTTAATACTAATCGTTTTCTTCTCCCACTTGCTAAGGTGCAGTCAGCCTTCCCTTCATTCATTAATACAAAATGTAACATCACATTATTCATCAAGCTCGCCCCTGCGCCGACCGTCAAAATTTCTTAAAACTGGGTTTATTCTATTATTATTATTTATTATTTATAAAGTGTATATGTGTTTCCCGGTCTATTAATTGTTTTACACCTAACATCATGTTCCCGCGCCTTGACTATATTATTTGTTTGTCACTCCCGACCTGTTTTAGCAAATCATAAAACTTGTATAAAATAATAAATTTCGGATCTCGGGTTTTCCACCAAGGCAAAGCTTTGCGGCGCGCCGGGGGCGCGATGTTGCCCAACTTAAGGATCTCGTATTGTACAGATATTGTTAGCAAAACGGAGCGCCCTCTTTACACATACTCTGTGAACTATTTGGTGTATATAAATAAGAAAAATGGGCAAAACGAGATCCGGGCAAAATTTTGTGTATGAACTCCCCCCACCCCCCTGAACCAAATGAACATTATATACACATAGGGTAAATCGAGGTCCGATTTCGGATCTCACCTTGCAAAACGGATCTCGGCTTGTATAGAAAGTATCGCAAAATGATCTCATCTTGTACAAAAATACATATATATATATATATATATGTATACTCTTATTTTTTTTAATTTATTTTATTCTTATTTTTTTTCCATATTTTTCCTTAATCTTTTTATAATTTAAGATTCAAAAGTAATATAAATTCATATAACTTACGGTATGCGTCCACGTTTTCTGTACAATTAGAATTATACGGTTAGGATATTGTTTAGCTGTTAATGGAGGGTTGTTTGAACATTTAATTAATTAATATTTTTGTGGAAATCTGTATCTTAGGTATAGGTAGGGTTAAATTAAAGGCTTAGTAAGAAGAACATAATGGTCTTTAATTTAAAATGTGTGATTGCCGAATTGGTGAAACGGAAATGTGTTTTTAATGTAAAATAATCTTTATTCGTTATGTCCAGCTTTACGTCAATTTTTGACAATAGCGTCATAGAAATTATTTGCTGGTGTTTACTGTATTACCTAAACTATGAAAATTTCGTAATTTTGCAATCACATTTAATTGAATAAGTTAGGATTGGCTAATTAAAATTTATTCAAACTTGGCACATGAGTTTATTATATCGGCTTCTTCAAAAAATTACAATACATTTTGCTCTAAAATATACAGGCGAGCCAATATTTAGCTACCTCAAAATTTACAGGGAAACTGAGCCATATATGTAATATTCTTAAAAATTAAATACGGCTCTGATACATACCTCAATGAAACCATCAGAAATAATTATAGTAATGTCAAATGTTACTGGACATTTTATTTTTTTTTTAGTTTTAACATATTTTGCAGTACCTATTCTAGAAAAAACAATTTAATAAACACAAGTACTTAAGACGAAATAAATAAATAGCTTTTAATTTTCCCCTTAGAAAATAATAAAATGTGGTGTGTAAGTCCACCCTACAAGGGACCTTAAAAAAGGTAAAATACAATTAATAAGGGAGCCAATGTTTGAAGGTAGCAACATTTACATGGGATTCCCTACGTCCATCAGTCGGGCGGTGCTCCACACAGTAGATACGATAGAATCACGGCTTTAAATGTTATTGGTAAAATTATTTATTTAGTTATAATTGAATAGGACTTTTTAATGATTTCCTGCCGATATTTTAAATTTAAATTGGTCTATCGAGCAACATCAAATGACTTGATTCTCATCAAACTAATTGCACAAAAAACAGTAAGTGACCAGTAACAATTTCTATATTTTTAAAATCAGACCGAAGAAAGCAATTTAAAGGTGTAAATAAGATTGACACAGGATGTTCCAAGAATTCCGATCAATTATTCAAAATAAAAAAGTAATAAATTTGTTGCCTTTGCCAGCACCCGGTATACCGTATTCTTGCGTGTCTGAAGGAATAATTCAACAAACCGTGTTCGCTTGCAAAAAGAAGACGTTTGAGACAATGTACTTTCTTCGGTTTCTTCCAAAAGTCGTACTGATTAATTTCGCTTTTTTGGGGACGACTAAATAAATTTCTAAAGGTCTTCGTTTCGTAACGTATCAATTAAAATTCTTCAAGTTTACAATGGATAAAAAAATATTGTTTCTGACAGATGCAACTTATTTCATGTTATTTAATATCATTTTCAGCCTGGAACAGATGTAAAGATACCAATTAATAACACATATTACACTTTGTAACTGCTGTTATTTGATAAACCATGCTATGGAATCAGCATACTGGTGCATCTTTTAAAATAGGTACGACAATTTAAGACCTTTAACCCCAACATGGTGGAAAATCTAAAAGTTAAGCCCTTTGTTCTATTTTGAATACACTTTATAAACAGATTGATGAGGGAGACGGAGAGTTTGTTGACCTGTACTCTATTTAGGAAATAAAATACTTGAAGTCTTCCTCCACAAAATAGATTTATTGATTTAGAGGTTTATCCCTACATGTTTCGGATGTTTGAACTTCCATCATCAGGGGATACAATATCGAGTTCATATAATAAAGTTCGTTGCCCCAAATGAATGGGCATAACTACTTGAAGTTTTGAAGCGAAGTAACTTTCACATCAAGGAGGGAAAGAGTGTTGTAACGTCACATTAGGAGGAAAAAAAAAATTTTCTTTATGGTTGACGGTATAGCGAAGGGTCATTATAGTCTATCTTTAAATGATGCTAGGCAATAAATCAATCAAAACCGTCTTCTTCATGGACGTGCAAGTTTTTTCGGAATGTCTAGATTTAAATAGGCCTAAATTTTTAAATTTGTGCAGAATTAGTACAAGTATCGACATTAAATTCAAGGTTTGTCTTCAAACATATTATATTTTAATATTAAATTTTTAAGCTTAAAATTATGTACCGGGTGTTCCACCTAAGAAGGTAATCGGCTATATCTCGGAAAATAATAACACTAGGACTTTGGGACAAAATATATATCGATAAAAGCGGCCAAGAGAAATTGCTGGAAATAAATTTTAAGTTCGAAAAATGACCGCTAGAGGCGTAAGAGAACTTTCAAAATAGAAATGCCGATTTTCTCCTGATTTTTCTTAATAAAAATATGTTAAAAATATAAGCATTGTATTCTTCATAAAATTATGAAACTAGGGATAATAATAAAATAGCCTATTTTTCCATATTAATTATTATTATCCCTAATTTCTCTAGTTTAACAAAAGATATCACGTTGCAGTTTTCAGTTCCTTATAGTAACTTCTCCTCCTCTACAAGCTGATGAGGTTACTTTTTTAATCCGACGTTTCGGATTCGAGCGACCATCATCAACTTTTTTTATTTTAAATACGGACCTGGATTTTTTATTCCACCATTTCATAGCCTTTATAAGCCTAAAATAAAATATGATGAAAAGTCATATCATGATTTTTTTGAGAAAATCCTTATTCATTGAGGAATTACGGAAGAACGCCATCTAGTGGCCACACTCCGAACTAATATGGTATAGTTAATAGATCCACGTGTAGAGGAAAAGAAGGGCTTTTTTCCAAGACCAAGTTGAATAAAATCGGTTTATCCAAAGCAGAGATATCAGCGTTTGAAAGAAAAAAAGTTTGACCTTCTCCCACCACTTTATTATTGAAAATAGAAAAAAACGATTCCTAACATAAAGTTGCATAATTTTATGAAGAATACAATGCTTATATTTTTAACATATTTTTATTAAAAAAAATCAAGAGAAAATCGGCATTCCTATTTTGAAAGTTCTCTTACGCCCCCTAGTGGTCATTTTTCTAACTTGAAAATAATTTCCAGCAATTTTTCTTGGCCGCTTTTATCGATATATATTTTTTCCCAAGGTCCTAGTGTTATTACTTTCTGAGATATAGCCGATTACCTCCTTAGGTGGAACACCCGGTACAGCCGTACCATTTACCTGGAATTTTAGAAAGCAATTTTATCAAAACTAATAGTAGTCTAGGCTGTAATCATTTTATTTCTTTTTTTTTGTACTTAATCCTGGTCCTGGCCAATTATGTGGTTATTATGCACGGAAAAAAAAATTATAACAATAACCAAAAATATAATAGAAGTATCTATATTTTATAGTTCTATGTAGGACAGCAATATGGTATATTAAGGAAGACTATAAAATTATTGTAAAAACGAGTTAATATTTTTAATAGTTACTACAAAAATATATAGGAATGAAAAATTCGTTACAGTAATAAATATTAAACAGGAGTGCAAATAATATAAAAATGTGTTGTTGTTTTTTCTAGCTTCTATTGTTACGATTGTAATAATTATTTGTAAAAACCACCAAGCAGTTTTGCACATTTTACTAATGAATATTGTAATATTTTTTCGTAAATTATATTAATTTTAGTTGAATTTCTACCACCAACTTTTGTTATACGAATTAAATATTTTAGTAGATATTTAAAATCCCTTTTGTAGTTTTATTTAAATATTTTTGTAACATTTTTTATTTGCTTTTACACAGGGTATAATGAAATATATTTGGTCTTTCTTTCTTGGTCGAAACTAAGTCTTCCAAATTCCATTCTGCCAATAAATCTGCCAAACTCCACATAACAGCACGATAATACCATAAAACGTAAAATCAGAGACAAAATGAACCAGTTTGAACTTAAAACTAGGGCTCGGAATTTTTAAAATATAAGTATTCGAATAGTCGTTTGGTATGTTATTCGAATAGTCGAATAATTCGAATAGTCGAATATAGTCGAATATAGTCGAATGATTCGAATAGGTAATTCGAATATCTTTGAATAGTCAAATAGTCGAATATTCAAATAGTCGTCTCTTTAAATATCGAAATACAGTTGTTTAATCACGGTAGAAGTGGTTTAACTGCTTAAACATAATAAAGGAACATTTTTAAGTATTAGTCATTTTTAATATCTAAATTATCGAATAATAATAATGTGCATTTTGTCGAATAAAGTAAGATGGCAAATAAATAATTCTGTTAAATTATTTCAAGATAATATGAGAACTTGAGAACTCTGTAATAAATAAAAAACTCTTAAACAAAATGATTATTTACTGAACACAAAAAATCAATAGAATCAATAGAATCAATTGAATAGATACTTGAATAGTCGAATATTCGAATTATTCTAATACAATTCCGAGCCCTACTTAAAACACATAAGAGTAAGAGTACGGAGGTACGACCCCTTTGATGGCGTAACTGTAAATGCGACGGCGGCGGCTTTGACTATTCCTGTAAATTATTTAGGAGTTTCTACTATATTCATTTAGTAAAATACGAATTTTCCTACGAAAATTTTATAAGCGCTTCTATATTTTTTGATATTTTGCAGATAAATAGTTTATTGTTAAACACCCTTCTAAATTCTATTAAAAATTTTAGTAAAGAAATGTAATAAAAGATTATAAAAGCCACAAAAGGATTTAGTAAAATTCACAATACAGTTTCTTACTTTCAACTAAAAAAAAATGGTTATTCAATTTAACCAAAACGCATTTGTAAAATGTAATATATACCTTAGTAGTGTATTATTATATATTTTATATAACATAGTATAATTATACCATGTTATATAAAAAAGCTAACCATATTTTTTTTATAAATTTAGTTTACAATTTTATTTTGGTAAAGACTGATATTCAGATTTATAGTTATTAAGAGGTTTTATAGACAAATATACTATAAAATTCTTACTAAACTAAATTTACAATACTGTTTTTTCCGTGTGCCATTATGGGTGCCTCCATTGGAATAATACACCTATATATATACCTACCTTGGGTGTTTGTTTATCAGTGAAACTAGTAAAAGTGTGAAGTGTCAGTGTTTTCTTAATTAAATATGAAGAATTGTTAACAAATACCTAAACGCCTTAGAGTTAAAATAAAAAAATTAATTCTTAACTGTTACGATTCTATTAAAAGTAAGATTGCGGATTTGAGTGTTGACAATGCAGTGCAATTTACAGCAGATATGCTTAACGTTGAAAAAATAACAATATATAAACTTTTAAAAGAAGAAAAAAGTGTTAGCGTCAAACCTCCAAAAACTTCTCCAGGACGACCAAAACTTGAGCTGGATGACGTTTTAATGCAGAAAATTAGGCGAAAAGTTTATGGTTTCTTTTTAAAAAAAGAAATTCCCACGCTGGACAAAATTTTGTCCTTAATTAGAGAAGACCAGGACTACCCATTTATGTGTAGAAATACGCTTTGGAAATTATTTAAAAAAAGGGGGTTTCGGTGGAAAAAACATAATAGGCAATCGATTTTAATAGACAGAACGACGATATCGTGTGTTGGAGAAGAAATTACTTAAGAAGCATCCGAAAAGTCAGAGAGGAAAACAAGAAAATATTTTACCTAGAGGAAATATGGCTAAATGAAGGTCACACTGTGACTAAATTTTGGCAGGATGAAAATATTAAAGGATTAAGGCAGGCTCTTTTGGAAGGATCGTCCACAGGATTAAGACCGCCATCTGGAAAAGGGCATCGACTTATCATAATCCATATTGGAAGTTCGTTAAAGATGGTATTCTCATGTTCCAATATAAAAATACAGGAGACTATCACGAAAATATGAATGCCGATGTCTTTGAAGAATGGTTCGAGCAAATGTTGGATCTTACCAAAAGATGCAATAATTAGCCAATATACATAAAAATGCATTTAAGAAATATGTAGTCGATGAAATTGAAAAGTTGCAAGGAATATCTGTGTTCAGACTCCCTCCTTACCAATGCGAATTAAACCCGATCGATCCTAAATGAACTCAAATAAAGACAGATGTCGCTAGAAAAAACACGACTTATAAAATGGTTAAAAAGACTCTTTAATGAAGCTATGGGTAAAATCAAGGCGGAAAAGTGGAAAAAGTTTATCGATCATGTGATAGAAGAAGAAACCAAAATGCGGTAGGTAGATATATTAATCGAAGAAATGGTTGAACCGCTTATTATAAACGATGTTAATAAAAGTTCATCTTCCGAATCGGGCTATGATTAAGCCATAACGACAAAGTATTATTCGATTTTTGAAAATGCTTTGTTTGTAAAATTCTATATCTCGTTTTTGTAATTAAGTATATTATGTAAAATAGTACCACCCAATGTTTTATAGTTAATACGATTTTTTAAATGTTTTCATATGTTATATAATTTAAAAACTTCCCCAATACATGCGCCTGGCTAAGAGATTTTCTCAATAACAATGGCAAATCCTTAAATACAACAATAGCTTGCGATAAATTCAGGGTGAACCTACCTAAATAATGCTCATTTGGATCCTTTAATGTAAACACAATAGATTTTAAGGGATGGTGTTTAAATTGTTCTTGATATCCCGATATGCGTTTTGCATATTTAATGAGCGTTTATTACTTCGCACCATTTAAAGATAGACAATAGTCATAAAAAATACAATAAACCATTGGCGTAAGAATAACAGGTACCTGGTCTTAAATTACACAGGTGCCGTATTTCATAGTGGAATATTCCCAACTTACTTAGTTTAAGTTTTTAGCGTGTTATCAAAAGCTTGTGAGTATATTGTAGGAATGGCGAATAATTATTTCCCAGTATTTTGAAAGGGTGTGCTTGACGCAAAAGCAAAGACAATAGTTTTAAATGTACGTGACCTAGGACTGTTTCATAATTTTTATTTCACTTTTAGTACATACCGCGTCTTCTAGGTGACCCTGTTTAAACAAAATTTAGTTTTTTCAAATTTCCTTAGTAAAATGAAATGCCATGATACATTTATTTATTACTCAGCTTACTATCCTTATTTGTTTTCGAATTATTTACAAATTACTATTTTAATTAAAAAAAAAGTTTACCGTTAAACGAAAGGAATGTTAAGATTCTGTTGTAAAAATGTTTCATCAAGTTAATATCAACAATAATTATTAAATTAAATTAATAACATGTCTAGCCTCCTAGTGCATTTATTTTGTGTCTATTCTCGCCTAAAATCCCAAAAATACCAGATGATCCAAAGGCATAAACAAAAATGTAAAGATTATTTTACAACAGCTAAACCGTAATAGCGTATAGTTACTTTTATGCTTAGACCTTAATAATAAAACTTTTATGTTCTTGGGTAGTATATTTATACAGGGCGTTTATTAAGCATACGGCAAAATCAAAAGGGTTATTTCCTGGAATTTTCTAATAATATTTTGTGCTTTGATGAGTTAAAAGCTGCGTTGTTTTAAAAATACAGAGCGAGAACATTTTTCGGCAATAATAAGATTTTATTACCAAAAACTACACGTAAGATTTCTTAATCAACAAGAACTGTTGAAAATGGCAGACAGCAAGACAGCTAGGATTCACGAATTCAATCTTCTCCTCATTGACCGCCGAACTCTTTCAAAAACACCAGGATCGTTTCTTATTGAGTCACATTCAGCAATTATCCGATATCTTAAATCTCCCACATTCTCCACTGAAGTAGAATAAACTTTACGCTATTCGAAGGTATATTTGGAATTAGCTTGTTCTTAAACCAATCTTCAAATAAATCAGCAGTGGTGTCCTTATGGTAATCCAGAGAAGAATCTTTAATATTTTTTGCAGACAGAGAAAGTCCATTTGAAATCCATCCGTCGTAATTCGTTTACCTCTTTTTGATAGCGCGCTTGTTTTACACTTGCCGCTTGAGTCAACCCAACCCTTTTCCGGGGTATCATATGTGTCGAACCAGGTTTCATCCAAGGAAATAATCGGCCTTTGCTGATCTCTGTAAATCCTAATTTTTTGTAGATATTCGGATCGCCATTCCCGAATTCTACTGGATTCCATTAAAATTTGTCTTTTGTTAATTTTTTTAAATCTAAACCCCATGTGTTGGATACACTTCTATAACGTTGTTTTGCCACATTTAACGCCGGTCTCATCTTTTTCAAACCTCTTAATTAAATTATCTAATGTAGGCACGCTTTGTTCCTCGTATAACTTGTAAATTTTACGCCGTATTATATCTTGATCACTTCCATCTACCTTCGAGAAAATGCCAGTATCGGTTCCTTTTTTCCTCGTTAAAATGGGATTATTCACAATTTTCCATACAGTTGATGTTGGAATTTTTGTTAATGTGACCGTTTCTTCTAACGCTGCTTGCTTGCTGACCGCACGTTTAATGAGAGTTGAATATGTTTATTACTTCCTTAGTTTCCACAAAATAGTTCTTTATGTATCTAGGGAATTATAATAATAATTGAGACCCTTATAATTCCAGTGATACATAGATAATTTTATTTCTGACCGATTTTAGTAACATTTTGTTCATTTTTAAAGTGGAATAAATGTTTCAATAGATGACAATCAAATTGACATTAGATGTCAATCGTTTGATTTTATGTCAATTTTTTCTTAATATCCCAAGGGAGTTATGACCCTTATAATTCCCGCGTAACTAAGACGTTATAAGCTAATAATATACCGGTCAGAAATAAAAGTGTTTTCTGCTTTTCGACGGGGTTATCTCCAGAGATACATTGGGCTCGCACATATTTTCCATGACTCACACACGATTAAACAAACGCTGTATTACACACGAAGTAAGAATAATTACTAAGCTTAAAATTAAGTATATAGAGTGGCTATATACAGTATGTCCACGGATAGACATCCCCATAGGACTAATGGACCAAAAATTTCGTTTTTCGACAAAAAGTCATTATTGATAAAAAGTTCTGCATCTCGAAGAAATGTAGCCTACGAGGAGATTTTTTGATTTTTTTATACAGGGTACCCAAAAAATAAAAAAACATGAAATACCATCAAGAATAAATTAACTTTACTTATCGTTTTAAAGTAAAATCGCAAATAAAAAAAGGTTTTAAATCATATTCAATTCTGAGTTGGGGATTTTCTCTACTCCAGCATCATATTAATACGTGTATTATTTTTACTGAACAATCTCTAGTTTTACCTTTTTTACCTATCCCACCTAATGCAGGTATCCTATAAAAATCTGATAAAACATCATGATATTATTGTAATGTTATGAAGTTGTCAAAAATTTCATTTTAAAATATTAAAAGAAATATGCTGTCCGTTGAACAAAAAATATTTTTGGTCCAGTGTTATGGTACCGGTGTAAACTCTTACAATTATGTACAAGAAAGGTTTTTAGAAAAGTTTCCTGGAGTTTATGTTTCGACGTATGCAATTAGACAATTAATTAAGAAATTCAAACACACGGGGTCGGTGGAAAACTTAAAAAGGAAGAAGAAACTGTTTGATGAGGATGATGCAGCTACCGTTGTGGTCTTACAATCTGTTGAGGAGAACCCACTTGTCTCACTAAGGAAACGAGCTCAACATTTGCTTATTGTCCAAAAAAGTCAAATTCAAATAATTTTAAAACAAAATAAGTTTCACCCATTCAAACCGCATTTTAATCATGCTTTAGAAGATGGAGACCATGCGAAACGACTGGATTTTTGTTTATGGGTAGGGGACAAAATTTTAAATGAAAATAACCAATTTCACAAACTTATTTTATTCACTGATGAATCGACTTTTTCAACAAATGGTACAGTGGCTTCCCAGCACGTACGATACTGGAGCACAGAAAATCCCCAATTTAGAATTCCTGCCCATCGCCAATATTTTAAAAAAGTTGATGTATGGTGTGGAATTTCGTATTTTGGAATAATAGGTCCGTTTTTTTTTTGAGAACACGTGCAATAGGAATTCATACATGGAAATGCTACAAACCTTTTTTTCGGATAAGTTAGATGAGCTGCCATTGCAGTACAGGGGACAAATGTTCTTTCAGCAAGATGGGTGCCCAGCGCATTGTGCACGCGAAGTTACAGAGTGGCTTAACATGAAATTTGGAAATCGACGGATTGGCCGGTACGGTCCAGTTATGTGGCCTGCAAGGAGTCCTGACCTCACGATTTCAGACGCGTACCTTTGGGGCCGTTTAAAGCAATTAACTTTTCAGCAACCCATTGGATGTAATGTTGATATTTTGAAACAGAGGATTTTACAGTCAGTACAAATGATTTCCCTCGAGGAGGTAAGAAGAAGTTATGATCACATTAGAAGGCAATTTGAACAATGCGTCGAAAACGGGGGAGGCGTATTTGAATAAATAATAGTTCTTGCTTTGCAATGCAGTTCTTTTTGTTGTGCAATGTTTTTGTTTAATACGTTTATTATGTAAGCACTGAATATGATTTAAAACCTTTTTTTATTTGCGATTTTACTTTAAAACGATAAGTAAAGTTAATTTATTCTTGATGGTATTTTATGTTTTTTTATTTTTTGGGTACCCTGTATAAAAAAATCAAAAAATCTCCTCGTAGGCTATGGGGATGTCTATCCGTGGACATACTGTATACAGTCCTTAGAACATAATTTGTTTTATGGGATTAACCCTCTTGTTTTGAATCGGATAAAAATCGGTTTAAAATCACCAAACAATTACTTTAATAATGAAATTACGTCTTCCGGATTTGCAGTTTACTTTAAGACATTTTTAAGTACGGACCATAATTTGCTTGCATTTATTCATTCATTCATTGTTTGTTAATGGCCACCCTTGGATAATTCCATTCAAAGGTAAAGTGTAACTTTCTTATATCTCTACACCGGCTTTACATCCTCCAGAAACTGAGGTAGCGTTGCGATATACCTCGCCAGCAAGTCTTCCTGGTAAAAGTACCGGTCCAATTTAACAGTCACCCACAATTTCAACCCAAACGTTCAACGATAACTGTTGTTCAGGTTAGTTCAGGTTAGTTGGGGATTTGAACCAATGCATATGTGCAAAAACCACTGACAGATTTTAATCCGTAGAGGAAAATCAGCATTTTTTTTTCACATCTTTTTGTGAATCCCCCCTCAATATTTTTGTCGTGAGTCGCCACTGCTCGGGTTAACTAATTTTTACTAAATCACTGCATCTGTAAATAATTTTATAACGAAAAATTTATGAGCCAGAATAATGTGAAAAGCGTACGTAAGTTAAAACGTACAAGATTTATTTTAAAAGATATAGTAGTAAACAGGGAAAGTTATATTATTAAAACGGTGAAGCGATTTTATGTAAGCACTTCGCCTTAATTCTAACTGAACTAAACCATTTAAAATCACTTTCCTAAGGCACGCCCTGCGAGCTGCCTTTGACGTTTACAAAATTCCTGCGAAAAGTCAGATTTAAATTGAATTCGTAATTTCTCTTTTCCATAAAAGTTATATGCGTATTATGTCAAAGAACTTTACGGTCGTTATTAAACTCGCCTACAGATAAGAAAGGTGCTTTGAAAATAAATTACCCATTGAAAGGTCAACTATTAAAGTCGCCTCCAACCCTTCGTCCCTAATAAAATCCCACAATTAAACCCGCCGCAAGATCATATTACCTGACTTTATGGATTACTTTATTTAAAAAGACTCTTTTTTTAAATTGGAACTATTTTTAGAGAAATTAAAAAAACACATTGGTCACTTTAAAAAATTCAAACAGGCTTTATTATCCACAACAATACATTACATGTACATAGATACATATACATTTAGTCATTACTAAAAAAACTTAACTTAAATATAAACAACGTTTGCAATGTCAACACAATACTGGACTTCTAATCAGTTTTTTTAATTTAAATTTTGGCGAAAATGTCAAAATAAAAGATATAATGGAACTGTTCTAATGAGCACTATTCAAAAAAGACAAACATTTGATAAAAGTTAATCTAGATAAGACACCATTTTGATATTCTGCTATTTTACTTGCAATCAGTGTCTGCCTTTTTCTTATAGAGTGTTCCCGTATTCGAACGGGCTCATTTAGACTTTCAAGTTTAATATAGGTATCAGTCTGGAATGTTAGCAGTACATCAGTAAAAGTAAATATTGAGGGGTGGGTATTATAAAAACTACTGTTAAATTTAGGATAAAATACTTCACAAGCATTGGTGCTTCTCTCGATACTTTCAGATAACTGGGCCAATAATTCAGGAGGAAACCTGGCATCCTCAGAAATGGAATTGTCAACTAAATAGTCTGAAAACCTTTCAACTCTTTTCTTTTGTGGCTTAATCGAATTTAAATCAAAACAATAACAATCTCCAACATTCGGATTTAAAAAGCATAAACCAAAAATGTAATGTAACCAACAACCAATTTCGATATCTTTGTCTTTATATTCACCTACCAGTCCGCACTTTTGAATATTCCTATACCATGCCTGAGTTAAGTGAAATTTACAGCCTATTATTTTTGTTTCACTCCAAGTCGAACGACAGGCATTATGTATAGCTAGTTCAAAGTCTATTACAATAATTTTAGGCCTTAATATTAGTTGAAGCGATTGACATTTATGACATAAAATTTGAAATAAACATTTATATGTCTCTTGCCGTTTGTCAGGCAGTAAACAAAAAACTAATAGTTATTTTTGTATTAAGTGCGTGAAGTGAGTGTTTTTTTAATGGCATATGAGAGTGTCAATTTTTTGCCGAGACCGCAGGTCGAGGCGAAAAATTCTCTCGAATGTGCCATTAAAACACGAATTTCACAAACGAAATACAAACAACATTTTTTGTACAACTGAAAGTTTGAATTAATCGGTAAAATTGTATATTATAATAAAAATTTTACCATATAATTTCACATAATCAAGTTAACAGCCCTGTCGTTACTATAGAAATGGTTTGTTGGCACGTTGCTTGTTTTGTTGTCATACGTTGATAGCTGTTCATATTTATTGCAATTTTTTAAATAAATAGTATAAGTACTTAAAATGGATGTAGATTACGATAGTGATAGCGAGATTCCTTCAGATATAGCCGATATAGCAAATTCGGCTATAGCTAACATGTTACCGGCGAAATCAAAATTTATATACGAGAAAAATTATAACCAATTCCGTGAATGGTGCGGCAAGAAAAATATACAAAAAGTGTCTGAAAAGGTACTTATATGCTATTTTGAGGAGAAATCAAAAACTGTAAAACCTTCTACTTTATGGAGTGTCTACTCAATGTTGAAGAGTACATTGAATGTTAAAGAAAATATTGATATAAAGAAGTTTTCAAAATTGGTGCCTTTTATTAAGAACAAAAACGTCGGATACCGAGGGAAGAAATCTAAAGTTTTATCGAGAGACGATATTAATAAATTCATTCAAGAAGCTGATGATGAAACAAATTTACTTTATAAGGTACAGATGATCAAAATTTTGTATTATTTCAGTAATTTCAATATTTTTTTAATTGTAGGTTGCGTTAATTTTGGGAATCAGCGGTGCTTGTCGCCGTGAAGAATTATTGAAGGTAACTATTGATGACATTGAAGATACTGGGTCTATATTGATTGTTAAAATACCGGATACAAAGACCTATTGCCCAAGAATGTTTACCGTTTCAAATTCTGATTATATTGAGATATATCGCAAGTATAGAGTACTAAGGCCGTCCCATACACACAAAAAGAGATTATTTTTAAAATATTCAAGAGGAAAATGTGTTGACCAACATGTGGGAATAAATAAAATAGGGGAAATTCCTAGCTTGATTGCAAAATGGCTGGGAAAAGAATTGCATAAGAGCTACACAGGTCACTGTTTTAGGAGGAGTTCTGCAACTCTCTTAGCCAATGCAGGGGGTAACATGACATCTATAAAACGCCACGGTGGTTGGAAATCTGCCGCCATAGCAGAAGGATATATAGAAGATAGTTTGAGTAATAAAATTGATATTTCTAATAAATTAAATTGTTCCTCTACTTCCAAACAAATCAATATAACTGATACAATTGTGGACTCAACTTTTCAAGGAATATCTAGCGTTTCTGATCAGCAGCAAGGTGGACTAGCTTCGGGAATTAATATTGGAAGCAATTGTTCGAACTTCACCATCAATTATTATTGTAACAAATGAGATTTTTTGGTAGTTGGTAATTAATTAGTAAATTTGTACAAAAAAATTCAATACATTTTTTAAAAAGTAATGTTTTATCGTTTTTTTTGTAAATCATTTTTCCAGTTAAAAAAAGTCTTTTTTTCACTGTTAAAAAAACAAAAGGTTTACGTATCGATAGCGGTGAAAAAATGTCAACTTTTTTTGACAGTTGTACAAAAAGGTATATAATGACCATTCATTAGTGTGTAATGTAAATAATTGATAAAAATATTTTGCGCAGTGAGAAAATGTTCTATCTGCATAGATTTTTTCACTTTGACATAATGTTCTAATGTTAGTGTAGCAAGAAAAAACAATAATTTTATTAGACCTATCACTAATAAATAAAAAATCCTTTTCTTTAATTGTCTTAATGGAAAGATTTTCAACAGCGTCGAAGATTTCTTCCATGTTTTTGGGAAGAGGTGATAAAATTTTTCTTCTTTGATTGTATAAATTAGTCCGAACGTAGGTTTGGTCTTTAACGGAAAAAGTCTCCAAACAGTTTTCATTTAATTGGAGGTGAATAATTTTTGAAGGCTTACCGTGAATATCATCTGTAGCTTTTCTCTTGACACCTGCTGTGATCAGTTGTCGGTGTGTTTTTTTAACATCGACTTCGTGCGAATGGTCTAACACTTTGCGAGTAATCACGTAGTCTCTTCCCACTGTATATACTTTGGCCTTGCAGGTTCGATGTGCACATCGCCAAGAAGTTTCTCCATTTTTTAACTCACGATTTATAACAAAATTAGCAGACTTCACAACTAAAAGAGGTTGTCCACGCTGACTGTATGAAATGACTGGTTCCATGATTAAAACAATTTTTTCTCACTAAGCACTCGTCAAAGTTTTAACAGAAAATGTTGTAATTCAAAAAAGTTAGATGAAGTTATACCAAAATAATCAGCCCTAAACCACTTTGGAAGTAACATCCCTAAATATTCCAGCAAACCAATTATTACCAATTAAGTATTAATTAGTATTTGGGTCCAGGTAATGATCAAAATTTTAGGCGGAGGCAAGTTTATGGGTCCCGGTAATGGTCAAAATTTTAAGCCGAGGCGAGTTTAATTGTGGGATTTAGGTTAGCTACCTGCTCTGCGGCGACTTTAATGCCGCCCAACTTTACTTCCCTTGCATTTTTATGCTCTATGCAGGCCCGTTCCTGGGGTGTCTGGCGCCTACGTGCAGGTTTCTTTGGTACGCCCCTAGTTAAAAAAAATGGTCCTATTTTTTTTAATATATTTCGCGAAAAACTAGCAATGATTTGAAATGTAAGAAAACTGATAAAAAATAATTAGAAAAAATATTTATTAAATTACCAAAACAAACAAAATCACAAAAACATTTGGTAAGTATATCAAAAGAAAAATATACCCTAAAGAAACAAAAAAAAAACGGTATAAACAGTACTTATAATCAATATATCATTAAGATTATGTACTCGATTGTTTATGAAATATAACAAATAGTGGGAACTAAAGGCAGTACATTCACAAGAAAATTAAAGGAGAATAAAATTAATCTAAATAAAATAAACAATGACAAAAACACAAAACAATATTATACCTAGTAGTTATATGGTAGGTTACAGAAATATTTTAATGATAAAAAACTAAACGTTTCAAAAATGAAAAAATACTATTTTTGTAATGAACAAAACAAAAGAGGAATGATATATCTAAAACAAAACACGTCTGGCTTTCACGGTTGCAAGCTCGTTGATCATCTGATTATGATCAAGAGCCTCAGAAATATTATTTTCAATCGAAATAATGGCCAAATCTGATAGGCGTTCTTGACTCATGGATGTCCTTAAATAATTCTTTATTAGTTTTATCTTAGAAAAACTTCTTCCACCTGAAGCTACTGAAATGGGTAATGTAAGGTATATCTATAAGACTATAAATAAATTTGGAAAAAGACACTAGATTTTTTTTAGTTATATAATTTAAAATGTCTATGAAAGTATTTTTAGGATTAAGAATTTTATATGTTGAAATTTCATTATGTAAATCTAAGCCGTCAATGTCTTTAGATATTACTCCATTAATCTCAACTTGCAATACGGTATCTAAATTTACACATGATTCTTTAATTAAGTCAGATTCTAAATTTTCAAAATTACGTAAGAAACCAAATAAATTTTGAAATTTGTTTATACCCTCAAACCGCTTTTGTGAAGACTAAATGGTTGTATCTAAAATTAGAAAATAAAAATCGATTTTAAATTTTTGCTTTGGATCTGCTACAGATTCATCCTTACTTTCATATGAAAATTGTTGCTTAATTTTTCGTTGCCGTACTATTGGGAATATCTGCTCTACATCGATTTTTTCTGCTTCTTCTTTAGCTTTATTGATGAGCAAATCAAAATTTTTTCCTGACCGTTTTTCGTTTAAATAAAGATTTAGATTTTCGATTTCTTTATGGCAGTCATTTAAGTTTCTATTCGGATCTTGTAGTATTTTACTTACTATATTAATTTTTCCTAAAATATCATGCCAGATTAAAATCGAACAAATAAATTTAAAAGTCGGGGCATGTAGTGTCCAACAAGGAAACTACGGAGAGAGCACATTTGTGCTATTATTAAGGCAAACGCTTGGTAAAATTTTTAGACATATTGAAATGATAAAATAAGAGAATTGTTTTTTTTTTAATTTGTAATAAAGAATACTGAATGTCCGTCAATTTTGCGCCCCTAAAATTTTGCGCCTGCGGGCATGCACGTGCTGCACGCTCGCCAGGAACGGCCCTGGCTGTATGGGGTATTATATCAAACACTTACCAACACTGAATTCATAATTTTGATCAATTTTTGTTCCATAGATCGACAGTCCGGATTTAATGAATGACTGCCAAATAAACCTGGTCTGAAGTACACTTAACTTATAAATCACTTAGTAGTCTTTGCGAAGTACACAAAAGTTATTTTGAACTATAAAAAGTAGTGCTACAATCTGTTAAATTGGGTCCATGCCGAGTGAAAGGGTACTTTTTTCCTTCAAAATCTCCGATTTTTATGGTTTTTGGTACATTTTTCCTATTCATTAAAGAAGTGAAGAATCCAATATTCAAATTTCTTTAGATAAGTAGTTTTATCTCATTGATTTTCTAAAATCCAAAAATTGACCAATTTGGAGTTTCTCCGAGTAGTAACTAGTTTTAAAGGTATTTTAAGGATCTTTTTTATGATGGGTCACAGGACTTACTTTTTTTCCAAAAAAAGTTTTGATAATGTAGAATTTTCTTCTTGAAAAATCTAAAAAAAAAACACTTTTTTTTATTTTTTTCAAAAAATTATGTTCAAGGCAAGCTATTTTGGAAGGATTGTCCACAGGATTAAGACCGCCATCTGGAAAACGGCATCGACTTATCATTACCCATATTGAAAGTTCTGAAGGCTTCATTAAAGGTGGTCTACTGATGTTCCAAACTAAAAATACAGGAGACTACCACAAATATATGAATGCCGATGTATTTGAAGAATAATTCGAGCAAATGTTGTATCTTATACCAAAAGATGCAATAATTGTATTGGATAATGCAAGTTATCACTCTAAGCTGACGGAAAAATGAGCGACAAATGCGTGGCGTAAAAGTGAAATAACAGAATGGCTAAGTTTAAGACAAATAGAATTTCCATTAGATTCCTTAAAGAGAGAACTATTGGTACCAGCCAATTTATATAAAAATGCATTGAAAAAATATCTAGTCGATGAAATTGCAATGTTTCGAGAAATATCTGTGCTCAGACTCCCTTCTTACCACTGCAAATTAAATCCGATCGAACTTATAATATAGTCTCAAATAAAGACAGAAAAATACTCTTTAATGTAGCTATGGGTAAAGTCAGTGCGTAAAAGTAGAAAAAGTGTATCGATCATGTGATAGAAGAAGACGCCAAAATGTGGCGGGTAGATATAATAATTGAAGAAATGGTTGAACCGCTTATTATACAGGATGCCACAAATTCGAGTGCATGCATGGGGATCTCGGTTATTATAAAAGACACAGGATCGGTTAAATTATGGCAAAGTTGTAGATTTTGGTGCTCAACAAAATGCAACTTTGAGAATTGAATAATTCCGAGTATTTCTGAAGATATTCGAGAAAAACCGAATTTTTGCAAAAACCTTTTTATTGTTTCCTGAGCTTATTTGAAAAGAAGTTTGAAAATAAATAACACCTTGTCATTGCCACTTTTTCTCCTCTACAAGATTGCGTTGTCAAATTGAAAATATGACGTTTCGTTTTTGGGCGGCCATCATCAACTTTATTTTTTTAAATACGCCCATGGATTTTTTATTTCATTTTTATTTACCTTTTGACTTCCTTAGGGCAATAAGGTGTCGCAACCATCCAAAAAAATTATTAGTTTTATGAAAAAACACCTTATGAATCACCCATCTCTGTCTAACACATAGTTTTATTCATAAATCCATCTTTATTCAACACATTATTCTTATGGCAATAGGATAGTCAAGTAATTAAATTGTTAAAAAAAAAACATAAAAAAAATAAATAAAAATTTATCAGGTCACCGTTGGAAACTAAAAAAACAAAGCAATGCAGTTGGCTTGGAAACCCCAATATATTTTTGTTGATAAAGTCTGACAAAACGATAATAAAGTCAAATCTGGTCTTATCTGGCGGATCCAAAGCTCACCGATTATATGAATCAATTCGAAAATTCCAGAGCTCATCAAAATGTTGTAAATAAAAACCAATATGGCCGTATATGGACATCTGATTTTCCATAAAATTGAATGTTAATAGGTTAACCGTTAACTTGAAACTATCAGTCATAATAAAAATGACGTGTCTTGTTCCAAAATTAATTTCTCAGGAGTGCGTTCGTATTATTGCAGACGGTTAATACAATAGTTTTACATTTAACAAATTTAATAACCAAAATGATGGTGGAAAATTAGATAAACGATATACAGTAAAACCCCTGACTAGCGACCACCAAAAATGTCGATAAAATGTTAAATAAATTAAACAAATTTTAGTTTATTTCAGCAGATAATAATAAATTAAATATAAAAAAAAATCAAATTACACATTGGCTAAATTTTTGTTGTGTAATATCAGGCTAAAAAAATATTTCCAATTTAATACGTTACCTACTTCGTCAACGAGAAAAAGCTACTAGAGCCGGTAAGGTATCAAATCCCAAATTTATTTTACACGTATTTTGCCCCTGTTAAGCCAATAAGCGCCCCGCTAAAAATAAGTGGGAGAAAGAAACGTATAAAGTCTAAACCGGTCTCAAAATGCGGGTCCAAAGGTCACGGATCATATAAATCAATTCGAAAATTCCACAGCCTATATCAAAATGCTGTGAGACTATGTAGGTATCAATATACCCGGAGAAAAGATACATAGTTTTATTATTTTAACTGTCGTGAAGTCGTGAAGATAGCCAGATATAATATTATTATTTTTGCAAAAATTATGTACATAATAATACAGGGCTGGCGAATATTTATGTATTAACGTGCATTTTTCCTAAATAAATGTTTAATGAGGCCATAGACGTGCCGTCGCAATTCGTAATATAATAATTCATAGTAAACTTTGTGATCGGTGGCGAGCCAAAATTTTATGTCGCGTGCCATTGGTTCGCCATCCCCGTAAATAGTATACCTTAAATGTATTTATTAAAAACGACAATAATAAACAGTGTAATTTATACATCATATAATATAATACCGAAGAATACTAAAAAATGTAAACAAAGAAAACCGTTTATAAACTAATTATAGACTAAAAACTGTCATCGTCACTTATAAAATCTGAAAAGTCCTCGTCGTCTGAGTCGTCTTCGAATGGAGCAATTATCATTGGCGCTACTTCGACATCTAGTACTTGTTCTCGATCCCACCAATCCCTTATTAATATTTCTGTATGTTCCACTCATTTCTTCCAGTACTCTTGTGTAATATGATCCAAAGAATCTTGCCAAACTATTTGTACTTGGTCGGATTTAAGACCATCACCTACATGTTTTTCATAATAAGACTTTGCCCCGGCCCATATTAATTCTATTGCGTTAAACTGGCAATGATATGGCGGCAGTCGTAGAACCTCATGGCCATATTCACGCAATATTTCATCTACCGCGTATATTCTTGGTTTTTTAAGAGACTTTGCCATTGATAGGAGTTCCGATTTAAGCATATTTGGTGAAGGATTTTGGTGTTTTTCAAGCCACTCATAAATATCATTTTTCCTCCAAGATGAAGTAGGCTGTTTATTTAAAATTCTTGAATGATATGATGCATTATCTAATACAATTAAAGACGGAGAAAACAAATTTGGTATCAATTGAACTTTTAACCATTTTTCAAACATTTCGCAATTCATATTATCATGATAGTCAGCACTTTTTGATGTTGAAGAAAAAATTAAGCTTGCACCTGGAACATATCCTGTTACAGAACCAGCATGTAAAATAATGAACCGCTTTCCCGTGCCACATCCCTTTTTCCTTTTCACGCTTTTCACAGAATCATCTTGCCAAGATTTTGAACCACTTCCATTTGAAAATATCCACGTTTCGTCTAAAAATACCACTTTTCTAAATTTCGATTTGTAATTCTCCGTATAATTTTTTAAAAACTGAACACGCTGACTCACTATCTGTGGCTGCTCACATAAAAATCTTCGGTTACAGTCTTTTTTATAGCGAAAACCTAACTTTTTTATTAATTTTGATAGCGCTTCAAGTCCAATTTCCAAAGCACCCCGAATTTTTAATGTTTCTTGTAAAACTGGAAGAGTTACATTGGTTTTTGATCTGTATAAATCGTAAATCACATTTCGAACTCCCATTTTAATATTTTCGCTAAAATCCTCAGTCTTTGGCTTTCTTCGTTTACATTTTTTAGTATTCTTGGGTATTATGTTGTTTTTTTTCATGCGCAATTCTCTGCACAGCCCTTACACTAATTCCCAGTGCTTTGGCTGCTGTTTCCTGAATATTGGTTGGCGAATTTCCACTTTTTCTTGCATTTTCGATATAGCTTATCAGATTAAGTACCATTTTTTTTGCTTGGGGATGCAAAAACCCAGAAATTTTTTTCATTTTTTCACAAACTGTCAAAGTCACAAAACTGACATCTTTAAATCAAGACGAAGGTGGCAGGTACTTGGGCAGGTACAAACTTTTGTGAATCGCTGAAAATTAAATAAAATACCTATCCTTTTCTTTCATGCCAAAATTGCATAAGTCTGTCATATTTGTCTGACGGATTTTATTTGGTTAGTATAATTAAACGCAATAAAAGAAAAGAAAAATTGAAAGTATGTCTTTGATAAATCGTAAACCCGCCAGATAAGACCAGATTTGACTATAATTATCAATTTTGATTTATTAAGACTTGTATTTAATTGTTATCATGAGATTTTCATTTGAAGAAAGAAGAAATATGATAAAAATATATTATCAATGCAGCAGAAATTCAGTTCGTGCTTTAGAAGTTTATCTTGAAACTTACCCCTGAGAGGCCCCAACCAAACATTTCATTTATTCGATAGCTAGATGCTAATTTATCCGAATGTGGTTCATTTTTCAAAAAACGAGGAAAATATGGAAGCAGAACAACAGAGGAAGGAGTTGCTATTGTTTTAAACCAGGTTTGTAATTTTGTATAACGGGAGTGATAGGTATCGTACCAACTATCTAAATTGTAAAATCTGATTTTTTTTAAATTTTAAATCAAATATTTTAGGTAAACAATAATCCTTCTGTTTTCACCCGTCAGATTGCCGCAGAGGCAAATAATAATCGAACCATGAACATAACAAAATCCTGGAGAATTTTAAAAAACAATAATTTTAAACCATTTAAAATTCATATGAGTCAAACACTACATCCAGGGGATCCCGAAAGGATGCTAGTATATTGCTTCTGGTTGCGCGACCAGATTACACGCAACGGGGATGCATTTTTGAACAATATTATTTGGTCCGATGAGACAAAATTTACCAATTGTGGCGTATTTAATCGTCACAACGAACATATTTGGGCCATCGAAATTCCTGAAGAAAATCGGGAAATTCGCCCACAAGTTCGATTCAGCATTTTTATTTGTGGGTACTCTTAAGGGCTACGGTTGTGGACGGTACATAGCAGAAAATGAATTGTGAGTTTATTTATAGTCCAATGGATTTCAAATTTGGAATGGTATATCGGTAAATATTAATATACGCCGATGCGTTGTCCCTTTTTTTTTAGACGACCTAGGGCCGACGTACTCAGTTTTTTTTTAATAAACTATTAAAAAAATTTTAAAAACGTTCCGCATCGGCATGGCTTTTACCATTTTCTTTACAACCAAACTAAATGAATTAAAGAAAAAAAATTTTAAGTTTGCCTAAATCATTTTCCATCCGTTTTCAAAATACGGCCGTCGGCTAACGACCTCTTGCGGATTTCAAGGCGAAACTTACCGCAATCGCACGTTTTACGCTGGAAGGCGGGGCCAACTATATGCGGACGGACTCGGAGATTTTGGAGCATTTATTAATTATTTTATGTTGAAACTTTAATGTAATTTTCGGTGTTTAGTCGTGTCTGCAGATTAAAAACGTGTTTAAGAATAAGTTTAATGATGTTTCCAAAATTAGCAGTTTCATAGGGTTTGTCAATGCCTACATGTTGTAGTTTTTGGTTTTATTTTCTGTGAGAAGAATATACAAATTTTATAAAAGAGCTGATTTTCAGTAAAAACGATAAAAGTATGTTCACATCTCGCAGTAGGGGTGAAGGAGGTTCTGTTTAAAATGTTATTAATCTTTATAATATGCATGTATCTCTTATAATGTGTTACTTTAAAGAAATATTAACATCGATGATTAGTTTCGATCTTTGTTTGATAACATCGATGTTTATTTTAAACATCGGTAAATCGAAATAAAATCTCAACTTCCGAACGGTGCAGTAGGTATCAAGTCTGAATGCGGCGCGATGTCGACCTCCATGGTCGGGTGGTAGAGATTTCGCCCGGCATAAACAAACAAACGAACGGACAAACAAATAAAATTCAACTCATACCGACATACTATAACATGCAAACTCAAACAACGACAAATAAAGTGATGCACAAAAAGGATGTAGAAGCGCGCTGAAATTCCGGCATTACTTGGTCTTTCGGCGTTGTTTCTGCAGCCCCAAAGTGCATCACTTGACACGAGAATCGGCGGTGAGACGGACTTAACAGACGTGACCGCCCTACAAACAAGACACGCCCAAACTAAATGCCTCTCTCTGCCAAACAGAATGGTGTTTTACTTGCATCTAAATTATTCGCTATGGGCGAATATAAGCATGGACTGTGATAGTTAATCTGACTGGGTTTTTTTCAACTTTTCCCAGCGTGCTTGCTTTGGTTTTCCATTTTTTTTCATTTTTTAACATGTGCTAACAGTTTGTGAGAACTGTTTTACGCCGAAAGGCAAAACCATGTTTTAATACCCCGCGAAGGCACTTGCCGGTACGGGAGTGATGAGATAATTATCTGGTTTCTAACACTGTAACCAAGGCCATTCCAACGGCCGCCGGGCTTATGGCCCGGTTCTTTGGGCGCATTTCGGGCCGTATTATTACGGTCCGTATGCGCCCAAACCTGTACATATCATATCTTGGGTTGAAATGTAATACATTAGGCTTAAGTTGAGATATTAGTTATAGTGTAGAAATGTAATTTATAGGAAATAAAGAGCTTAAAAAGGAAAGGGGCCCGGCGATCAAGACGTCCCGGGTTCGAATCCCGCCTTGAACATGGGACTTTTTAAGTGTTTGTTAGATATTTTATTGTAATTATAATAAATTATTGAATAAAATTTATTTTTTGCTTTGATATATTTACTATATAAAGTAGGTATAGTTACTATACAGGGTGATTCACGGTGGATGGAACATTAGACGTTTCTGACGAACCAGTAAAGGAATCGTTGCGAAAATTTGGTTGCTTACATAAACGGACATGCTCTACCCATCTAAAATATTTTTAACAATACAGTGATGCCGCTTCCACACAAAAATAATAGTAACTTTGATTTTTCAAATGGAACACCCTATATTTTATTTTATTTTCGAAACACCCATTACTTTTCTTACAATTTTTGTTAACTCTATTCTACACTTATCTCTTACCGTTTCTAAGATATAAATTAATTTCCGTTTTTTTTGGCCGAAAACTTCACTTTTAAAAATGCTGATAATTTTGAACTCTAAAATACTGAAACCCTGAAAATTGGTAAGTAGTTAACTAATAGCATAGGGCTCTTTGCCCTACCCTCAAATCTTAGTTGCAATATACAGGGTGGTTAAAAAATACACTTATTCTGGTAACTTGAAAAAGTGACCATAATTCCTTTTTTTGAAATGTAACACCCTGTATATTATTACGTATTTGAAAAGCTGCTAAAATTTCTCCTAATTCTTGTATATTCATACCTGTACCTAACTAACTCGTTTAACCATTTTTTTGACGTATTAAGCATGATTTGTAAAATTTTCTATACAATTCAATTTTCATTCGGTTATTAGTAAGTTAGCAATGACAAAAACAATGATGTTGACTTATGTTACTATGGTTATCGTTTTTACATTTCATTAAGTTTAGATACAAGATAGTTACAGTACAAGACAGTTTAAAATCATGGAAGAAACCTATACAAATGCAGTTCTTATGAATTTATTTATTTTATTTGGACAATGTGATAGAATTATCACCAGGACATGTATAAAGTTTAACGAAATGTACCCTAATTTACAGCCAATGTATCTCAGAAAATTCATAAGGATCCAGAACAATTTTACTGCCTTTGGTTCAGCTTTAAAAGCGCCAAGAAACTTGCCTCGACCCGTGACTTCTAACGAAGACAACGAGATTAATGTTTTGGCATATTTTCATGTATTTCCCCAATCTTCAATACGATGTGCTCAATACGATTTAGGTATAACATATTCATCAGTTCAAAGAATTTTAGTAAAACATAACATGCATGATTACAAGTTTACAAAAGTTCAAGCCATGAAGCCTCAAGATCCTCAACAGAGAGTACAATTTTGTGAAATGATATTGGTGCGCACTCAAGAAGATCCAAATTTTTTAAATAGGATAATTTGGACCGATGAATCAAAATTTTCAAGGGAAGGGATTTTTAATAGACGAAATAGTCATTTCTGGTCCAGAGAAAACCCGCATGTAACAAAAGAAGCCGGATTTCAAGAAAAATTTAGTTTTAATGTTTTTTGCATGTTAATGGATAATCAATTAAATTATGTAATATACGAGGAGTCATTAAATTCGAGAAACTATGTTAATATTTTGAGGACAGATGTCGAAAATTTTGTAGATAATCTGCCACTTGCAGATTATCGAAGCTGTTGGTATCAACTTGATGGAGCTCCTGCACATTGCACTAGGGAAGTTAGTGCAGAACTTGATAGGATTTTTGACGATCGTTGGATAAGACGTTTGGGACCTTGGAATTGGCCTCCAAGGTCACCAGATCTCAATCCATTGGATTTTTACTTGTGGGGCATGTTCAAAGAAAAAGTTTACAAATCACCCGTAAATTCTAAAGAAGAGCTGCTACTTCGAGTCACTCAAGTATTTAGAGATCTAAACCCAACCGAAATTAGATCTGCAACGACAAATGCAGTCAACACCCGCACATTAAAGTGTTTGGATGTAAACGGCCAGCGTTTTGAACATTTGTTAAAATAGCATTTTATTAGTTATAATTTTAGTAGTCTTTTATTATTTCACTAGTTAACATTTAATAAAATTGTTCTGGATCCTTATGAATTTTCTGAGATACATTGGCTGTAAATTAGGGTACATTTCGTTAAACTTTATACATGTCCTGGTGATAATTCTATCACATTGTCCAAATAAAATAAATAAATTCATAAGAACTGCATTTGTATAGGTTTCTTCCATGATTTTAAACTGTCTTGTACTGTAACTATCTTGTATCTAAACTTAATGAAATGTCAAAACGATAACCATAGTAACATAAGTCAACATCATTGTTTTTGTCATGGCTAACTTACTAATAACCGAATGAAAATTGAATTGTATAGAAAATTTTACAAATCATGCTTAATACGTCAAAAAAATGGTTAAACGAGTTAGTTAGGTACAGGTATGAATATACAAGAATTAGGAGAAATTTCAGCAGCTTTTCAAATACGTAATAATATACAGGGTGTTACATTTCAAAAAAAGGACTTATGGTCACTTTTTCAAGTTACCAGAATAAGTGTATTTTTTAACCACCCTGTATATTGCAACTAAGATTTGAGGGTAGGGCAAAGAGCCCTATGGTATTAGTTAACTATTTACCAAATTTCAGGGTTTCAGTATTTTAGAGTTCAAAATTATCAGCATTTTTAAAAGTGAAGTTTTCGGCCAAAAAAAACGGAAATTAATTTATATCTTAGAAACGGTAAGAGATAAGTGTAGAATAGAGTTAACAAAAATTGTAAGAAAAGTAATGGGTGTTTCGAAAATAAAATAAAATATAGGGTGTTTCATTTGAAAAATCAAAGTTACTATTATTTTTGTGTGGAAGCGGCATCACTGTATTGTTAAAAATATTTTAGATGGGTAGAGCATATCCGTTTATATAAGCAACCAAATTTTCGCAACGATTCCTTCACTGGTTCGTCAGAAACGTCTAATGTTCCATCCACCGTGAATCACCCTGTATATAGGTACACCAAAAATAAATTTAAAAAACAACAGTATATTTTATATTGCTTTTGTATTTTATAAGAAAAACATAATAAATAATAATAAATTAACAATATACAGTGTGTCCTGCTTTTCATGAATACACCCTAATACCTATTATCTCAGTTATTAATAATGAGATTTTCTTGAAATTTTGGTGGTAATTGTATGTTAGAAAAATGAAGTATTTGGCATAGTGAACATTTTTATTTGCCATTGGCGTGCGGTGTTGGTGGGGTAAAAAAGGCTTTTTTTTTAAAGGATATTAGGGCTTATCTTAGATAACTGTTTCTATAAGATTTAGAATCAGCATCCCCAAAAACCCCTTAATTCATATTTTCAAAATCTCAATATATTCCAGCAACCTGACGCGTAGATCTTTCATTATTACCAAATAAGCGGATAATTTCTATTTTTTCTCCAATTGTGAGAACTACTCTTCGGTTTTGTACCATCTTATTAACAGTAACGTAACACTGCTTCACTTATTGACAATTCGTACGAATTATTTAATGTCAAACAAAAACTTTTTGTTTGAAAGAACTCTTTGCTTAATTTGTTTAAAAACAAAACAGGTCAGCATGCCAGCGGTAACAGAGCGCGCGTATCTTAGCAAAATTTTGAAAAAACCTAAATCGTAATTAGAGTACTTAATTGAGATTTTGAAAATATGAATTAAGGGGTTTTTGGGGATGCTGATTCTAAATCTGATAGAAACAGTTATCTAAAATAAGCCCGCCTAATATGCTTTTCCAAAAAAAAAAGCCTTTTTTACCCCACCAACACCGCACGCACGCCAATGGTAAATTAAAATGTTCACTATGCCAAATACTTCATTTCTCCAACATACAATTACCACCAAAATTTCAAGAAAATCTTATTATTAATAACTGAGATATTAGGGTGTATTTATGAAAAGCGGGACACACTGTATATGTATATATTTTTATTTTGAATAAATAGCCCATGCTCAAGTGGAGTTCAAAGTATGGGGACGAAAGTAGAAAGTCTTTCTCCACCAGATTTTCCTTTCGTCCCCATATAATATACTTTTTTGTTATTATACAAGCAAATTTAATATTTTAAATGCAATATGCCCAAACGATGTCAAAAGTTTAGCAGCTATTATTGTATAGAGACTACTAATATTATATCAGTCTGAGACCTTTGTATTAGGTAAAGTAAGCGCCACAAATATAACATTATTGTTCACATTTCTTTCTTCTGTATAGAAACTTCCGCAAAAAATGCCGGCTCTATGCGGCATGCCTTGAGGCTAAAAATATGTACCTACCTACTACACACTACTTACTAGACAAAAACAAAACAGCAACATTTGCCTATTAAGAAAATTAATAGAATCTCTGAGATTTTTTAAAAGTAAAAATGGGTGACATGTAAAAAAAGCTCTTATAAATCATTTGTTTCTATTGAATTCTTTTTGTTTTTATTATAGACTTTCTAAAGAAATTGAGAAAATTATTAAAAAAAGTATTGCAAAAAATAATGGATTCTTATTCTATCTCAGAAATTTGAATGTTATTTTCGGGTTATATTTTTAAAACTAATCTAATTTATTGTTTTTTTTTTGTGACTAAATAGCATCTGGGTGTTACTATAACAACATGTTTCTCCTTATTTGTGATATAAGAATAGAAATCTTACTCATAAGATTATTATTTAGTATCTTCGTAAATATAGTAATTGAATTTTACATTTTCTCTTCTCTTAGCAAAACCTATTTTCCCGTTAAAGGACAAACGTATATTCCGTTTTCTTACATATTTATAATTTTCCATATTGAAAATCGTAAGTGCTAACTATTTCTTATCGATGTATCCGCGCCCGCAACAAATAAATGATTAATAAGCACTGAATGCGAATCGAAACGCCTCAGCTAGCAAAATAGGCACGCGATAACACCGGCCCTGGAAGTCTATTTCACCGCCCATTCCCCGACGGGTAGCGTCGGTCCTCGCCGCGACCGTCCAAGCAAACCTACCGAAAGCCGTTGCCCTTAAAGATTTACTTTACAAGCGGCCTGTCGATAGTGGAGAAAAACTAAGAAAGAAAAAAAATTCTGTTCAATGTTTGAGGACACCTACATCCCAATCACTAGCTACAGGTAAATTTAGTTTTGTGGTTGCAATACTATTTCTGCTTCATTTTTTGTTGTTTTTTTCAATTTTTCTTAAAGGTGATTCTTCCAATAGAAGGAAACGAAATGAGTATGATGCAATGTGTAGCAAAGTAAGCCAATGAGCTGCATCTAAAGCTAGTTTGGAGTCTGAAAAAACTAAGTTTGCTAAGGAAGAAAAAAATTGCAGAATAAAGTTAATCCAAGATAAGTTTGAAAAAGAGTGTGACTTAATGAAGAATGAATCGGAAGCAAGAATTAAAAGAATAAACCTAGAAATGCAGGTAACTCTTGAAGGTATTATTGAACAAAATAAATTGAAAAGGGAAATTTTAGTAATAGAAAAACATGTAATGCTACAAAAACTGAAAAGCATAAATATTGAATAACTTTTATATTATCCTGGTTTGAGCAGTTATTGCTATTAAAATTATGTTTAACAGCTTGAAAAGCTGTTTATTTTTGTTTTAGTTTAAAAAAAAATAATTTATGATTTTTCATTTTTAAAAAGTCAACATTTTATGTTAGTCCATTTATTTAGTTAGTTTAGTTATGTAATAATATTGTAGTTGCTCTGTTGTCAGAGGATAGTTCCCTTTTATGTTAAAAAAAAAACATGTTTATGCTCTACTTCTATTTTTTTGTCTATTGCGATTTATTATGAGTTAAAAAATTGACCAATATATTATGTTATGTTATCTACCTGTGCATTCAATGAGTACTGAAGTAGATTTTAGAAATAAAATATTTTTTTCGCATTTTATACAGTAATGCACTAGATTAATGACCTCAAAATCGTACAGTAATGGGTCACTTTACAGCATAGCAACCATTACAAATTCAAATATGATTTTATTTGGATGCTGTCAATAGTCGTCAAACACAAAAAAAACATCTTGTTTATATTGCTAAGTTACCGAGAAGTCATACTACTAAGTTTTTGTAGATTTTCTTCAGTAACTATTCTTTTTAGATTTTAATATGAAATGCAAAATAATTAATTACTTACAAAATGCGAAAAAATAGTATACGCACCTCGTCAGAAAAGTGATTTTACTTGACTCGTATGGAAATTAAATACTCGCTTCGCTCGGATTCAAACTAACCATACTCGTCAAGTGAAGTTAAACTTTTCTAAACTTGATACGTAATGTACTATTCCTGAACAAGTGTTTTATTTATAACTATATAACAGAAATTTAAAGAAAGTTTCCTGTGGCATAATACCTTAATAGTTATTGATGATACTAGTTCGATATGAACACTATAATGAAACGTGTGCAACGTTAAACCACGAGGCGTTAGCCGAGTGGTTTAATTGCACAAGTTTCATTAACAAAGTTCATATCGAACGTGTATCATTCAAAATTTAATCTACGACAGTGCAAATAGATTTTATTCGTCTTAATTTCATTGATATCAGATAACGTTTTCGTAATTTTTAAAATTTTCAGGTGTTCATAATAGTCGTTATCATGGTAACCGCATTTTTGATTGTTTCAATTTCGATTTTGACGACGTCATTATTGCCGTCTAATTTTCTATTGTATGCAAAGTGTTGGCCAAAAATAATTTAAATATGGGAGATTTTGTAATTAATGTTTACAATAAATAAATGCAATCCGTTTTTCTAAGTAATAATAACAAATAAATAGTTTGCACTGACTTTCTTTTTGTTTTTATATCTTAACATTTGGATGTTATTATGAATTCATAATGGCACTGAGTGCTATTATGAAGGTCATAATGACATACAAATGATAATGCTAGATACGTCATAATGGCACTGTTGTAGATTAAGTTATTAAAACCATTTGTTGCATGATGTCATCATCAAAACATTTTAACTTGTATTGTGCTGTTTCTTTAAAGAACTATAATGTTATTAACTTCTTGTATCTGATGATGGTAATATACATTGCCGAAATGCATCATACATTTCAATAAATGAAATTGCATTTTTCTTGTGGAGAAGACTTTCCTTCAACTATCATTCAAATATATTTACACTCCACTTATGGACTTCTACCAAACTATTTAACTATTATTTACAACGAATGCTATGAGAGCAGATCTTGGCAAAATTTCATTTTTATTTAATTCAATATTTTGCTACACGTGGAACTGGCACGCATTTCTGGTTGGCTAATTTTAAATTGCCAAAAATGTATTGGTAATATGAATATGAATCATAAATAAAACATAATATATTGTAAGTGTTTGTCAAACACTTAAACTCAAAACGACCGTTAAACTGTACTATATAGGTAGGTGCTTTATTAAATGAAAGTAGATAATAGAACTCACAGGTCACAGTGACATTAAGGCAGTTCAGCTAACAACTCTCTTTTATCTCATAAACCTACAATTTTTACTATCGTTTAATGCTAATAAGAACTGAAGAAGACCATTAGTTTGATGGAGTGTAGAGAATTAAATTTTACTTTCTGTCTTTGCCACTTTATAATACTCGCCAAAATAAACAAATTGTAGACCTTTCAATTTTAGATATTTATTTCCTTTTCCTTCACGCCTCTCGCGAAACTAAATCCGTGTTGCAATGATTAAAGATGTCCGATTTGGTTGAGTACGCACGACTATAAACACCGACAATGAATTTAAAGCCTATTTAAATCAGATAGACTGTTATTTATTTACTTATATTGCAGAAAAACAACTGGGTTTAACCTTAATCTTGAATATTTGTGTTATTGGTACGAGGCGAATTCGAGCGATTATTTATTTAAATTTTCACAACTTTAACTTGAGTCTATAACACTTCTGTTCTTTTTTCCAAACTTTCCCTTGAAACTTTTTAATATTTCTCTTGATTTCCGTGTAGATCTAATTTGTCTATATCGTCGCCTGAGAACCAGACTATACAGGGTATCCGGTAAGTATAGGGGAGCCCAAAATAACCCTAATTTGTCAAAGAAAAAAAATTCCGAATGTGTACCTTAACCGGTTGACTGCCAAATGTCATTTACGTAAATTTGTTGTCAAGCCGTGTATCCATCCATTAGCTATTTTCAACAAAACAACAAATATAAAATAATAGGTAAGTATCTTTATTTTAATCATGTAATTAAATAGCTATTAATATTTATACAAAAATACTAATCTACAATATTATAATAATACAATATTTAACTTAACCTACTCTATATTTAGCTCTGTTTCACTATCACTATCGTCTTCATCTATGCCTAAACTAATTATTAAGGGCCTGACGTTACTATTAATTATGTTATAGGAATCTTCGACTTGGATCATGTGTCTCACAGAATTTTTCCAATTTTCTACTGATTAATTACACATTTTTTAATTAATTCTATAACAGAACTACTTAGTGTAGGGGATGTGTTTTCTCTTCTAATCATCGTCTTAAACTGGCTCCATATATGTTCTATTGGGTTAAAAATACAGTAAGGGGAGGCGTAAAACTGTGTGACCATTAGCACTTCCGAGATTGTCAAAGATATATTCTTTTTCAATGTTGAATGTTTTTAAAACATTTGAAAGGTCCTTTTTGTATAGGTTTCCTCAAAATGTATATTATTTACCATCATATAGTTTTGAATTTCCACTTTTGTATTATTTGAATTCGGCACTTTACTTATTTGGCGACTGTGGTAACTAGCGTTGTCCATCACAATAACACTATTTTTGGGCACATTCGGAAGCAGACGATTCTGAAACCAATCTTCAAGCAATGTAGCATCCGGGTCTTGATAGTAATCCAAAGATGAATTGGCAATTTTCCTCGCAGATAATAATAGAGCGTTCGGAATAAATCCATTTTCTGAACCTCCATGTAATATCGTAATTCTTTGTCCTTTGTTTGAGGGAGCTTTAGTTTGACATTTGATTGTTGAATCGCTCCAACCTTTTTTGGGAGTGTTGGGTATCAAACCAAGTTTTGTCCAAGTATATAATTGAACGATTTTCTTCCCTATATTGTCTGATAAGATTAAAATAATCTCTACGCCATACTTGTAAACGCTGCGATTCCATTAGTACTTGTCGCTTGTCAATGGTACGATATTTAAAACCCATTTTACTATTCTCCAAAGGCTTGTCCTGCCACATGACATGTCGGTTTCGTCTGCTGTAAGTACCTTTTTTAGCGTATCTATTGTTGGGACTATTGTTTACTGTACATGTCATAAATTTTCCTCCGAATCAAGTCTTTATTAGCTTCTTCGATGCTTCTCAATTTTCCGCTGTCACACCGTTTTTTCCTTGGCTGGATGGGTTTGGTCACTATATCTTTTACTGTCGTTAATGCAACTTTGGTCAAAATAATCGTTTTACTAAAACTTGCACTCCGGTCATACCCTTTTTCTAAAAGGGTACAGTAAACGTTCTTTATGATGTTTTTGGCATCAAGTGATAAATGTTTTTTCTTCGTTACACCATAACTTCCGGAAGCAATATTATCTGAAGTTTCACACAGATCTGACATATTTTGGATGCTCGATAACACACATGAAAATACCTTTAACGCACAGCTTGACAAACACCAAACGACTGATGAACTAAGATGAAAAGACTGTGCTTTATATTGAACACTTGCAATTTGCCATTAACCTACCTAATATACCAATATAATAACATAATTAATAGTAACGTAAGGCCCTTAATAATTAGTTTAGGCATAGATGATATTATAATATTGTAGATTAGTATTTTTGTATAAATCTTAATAGCAATTTAATTACATGATTAAAATAAAGATACTTACCTATTATTTTATATTTGTTGTTTTGTTAAAAATAGCTAACCTAAACTATTGAAATTAGTAGGTAATCCGGACCTGTACCCTTTCAAAAGGCACTTATTTATGGCTGGGTTTAAATTTTATTGCGGTCGGGAAATCAACGAATTATTGTGGAATGGAGATACCATTGTAGGTACTCATGTAGAATGCACATTCAGGCTATGAGTAAAGTCCATCCGAACATATGTCGTTTGACCTAATAACTGCAATAATAGTTTTATTATATTGTAAACACCCAAAAAAACCCCGTTACCTGTTCGATTGCCAAACCTACGTTTTTAAAGAATTTCTTGGTAAAATTACCCATATAAAACTGTCGATGAGCGTGTCAACCAGCGAAATCTACCTGGCCCCAACTTGCATCACTGTTTATATTACTGAAATGAAATGAAATAAAGGGTACTGCTTTGCACAGGAACGGATTTTGTAGTTAAATGAAAAGCCATAGTAATACCCTATAGTAGCAATGTTTATTATGTTTATTTTTACCATTACTTGTATTATATCTATATTAATTTATTATAAGTACAAAACAACTGTGAAAAGTTTGCGTGCGGAAAAGGGCAACTTTTCGCACGCATTTAGGTAAAAGTAATAATAACAATTAATATACCTACTTAAAAAAATATATTTACATATATGCACAGAAGGCTTAATTGTAATGATTAAACGTTTTCATCTATTCCTAATTCAGTCTCGCTCAGATACATTTGGTATATCTTCCTGCGAATAACATCTTTGTCACAATCATCTACGCACTTCATTTTTCCGGTATCTTTGCGAACATTTCTTTTAACATGTCCTTTTAGCATAATATCTCGTACCGTCGATAATGAAACTTTCGTCATTTCACTGGTATTTTTAATGGCAATTACTTTAGGGTGGTCCCTCTTTAATAACAATTCACATACATTTTTCACGATCTCTTTGGCGTCAGAAGATAAATGCTTCCTGGAATGTTTAGGGTAGCTAGATATCGCATTAGCTGAAGATTCCCAAGATCTCCACATACTTTTAATATTAACTTGTTGCACACTGTTTCAAAGTAAAATAGATAGGTTCTAATCTATTTCGAATATTATGTTTACTATTTGTATAAGCTTGTGGGAATCAAGTTTTATTTTTAACTCCCAACATTAAACGGTGAGGCTTTGTGTATTCCTCGAGTTAGCTTATTTCACTGGTTCGTTTTATATATTGGTTAAGTGAATTAGACAGTTAGATACCATTTAATTTGGCGTTTATTCAACCAATTCGGCACTTGTTTACAAGATAACAATTTAATACATGATTAATTACTAAGTTATAACATTACTAACTTTTCATAACACTACTACCCTTATTACTTGGTGCTCCGTTGTTGATTATCAAGACGATACTACGGCAGAACTATTTGAAGACTGGTTTAAAACAAATTATTATCAAATATACCACCAAATAGTGTAATAGTGATGGATAATGCGAGCTACCACAGTGGTAGGTTAAATAGAGTTCCGTGTTTTAATGACACAAAAGTTACCATCCAGGAAGATATGATGGAAAGTAATATGTATTTTGAGGAAAATTACACAAGAAAGCAATTGCTCGAAATTCTAAAAATCATTTTCAATAAAAAAGCAATATTATTGTGACATTTTGGCGGCAGAAATGGGTCATACCGTGTTAAGACTTTCTCCTTATCATTGCATGTTCAACCCAATTGAACATATATGGCACCAGCTGAAAGGTAAGGAGGAATAATGTTTCGTCAACCTTAAATTCTTCTGTGACAGCTTTAGTATAGTCAGAGATGCGCATTTTCAAAAAGTAGAAAAATCATACGTAAATATAGATCTGTTGCCCAGAGAAAGAATTATTGTGAACTTGGATGACGATAGTGACAGTGACACTGACTTGGGTTAAAATGTAATAATTATTTATCTGACACGGTGCTTTTTTATAGGTATATGTATATTTTGTTTTAATTAATAACCGTCCTATATGTTAAAATTTTAATTGTATTTTATCTTATATACTGTTATATTATTATTTTATTATTATTACTTATTATTAAATTACGTTTAAAATATGTTTTTGCGTTTTTTTCTAACATAAAAGATTAGTACGTTGTTGCTTTGCAGGTAGTTAAGAAAACGTTTTTATATATATTATATATATTATATATATTATATATATGTTGTTATCTTAAAGCACCGCAACCTTTTATTCTCTCAGCAACGAGTGCGTCCCTGCTTTCAGTCGATTACCCGCTGGGTCTTATCGGCATTAGGGATTAGCATTTATAATGAGTTTGTAAGAAAGATAGACGGACTTTACTCCAAAATCTTCCGATTCCTACAAACAAACGTTTGCCGCAGAACTGACCTAATCTCATCAACAAATCAGCACAAATTCGAAAATGTTTTTTTGCACATAAATTCATTTATTTCCCAGCCACTAAAAAAAATTGTCTTGCTACAAAATGACTTGAAGCAATAGTGGTGTGAAAGTATTCCGGTCTGGAGAACGAGCTTTACTTGTCAATATAATGGTATATCTAATTATTTGAGCAATAACGATACCTATGTAATAATTTATCTTACAATATAAATGATTACAAATAACAGCAATAAAAACTACTAATCTAGTTGTTTTTTCATTCGGAAGTAGATTCCATATGTGTAAGACAGTTGCTTTTACTTTTTAAAGTGATCTAATTTAAATAAATAAAAACGAAATCGATGTTTACGAATTATATTACCACGCCCTGTATGTTACTAAATATTTATTTGCAACATCGGAGAGAAGCTGGTTGATGCAAAGAGGATAGTTTTACAATAGAAAATATAAAATATACATGATACACATAATATAATTATTTATGAAATATAATTTTTGAATGATTTTGTAAAAGATTTCGTTTTTATGAATAATATTGATTTTATTCTAATTTAGTTAGGAAATTTGCTAATAATACTAATTAGGTATGGTCATGCTTTTGTATTCCAAACTGATTTTTTTAAATATGTGATTTACTTATGAACAGTACCGGGTGAGTCAACGATTGCGCGGAGTAATTTTATGCCTTGAAGATAAGATTTGTCGATAATGAGCTTTAGTATTAAGGTATGGTTGGATGTCTGCCACATTTTAAAAATATTTTGAATTATTCAGGGTGCGCCCAAAAAGTAGGGTGTCATAAAGTTACATTATTTTAAATGGGACACCCTATATCTTAGAATATTTTTGGATTTTACATAAAATTATAATTATTTATTATTAAGTGCATTATAAGTCTAAACCTAATAGTTTCCGAGATATCGACTTTCGAAAATTGACATTTTTGAATTTTGGTTACCATAGAGACTAACTTACTTTTTTTAAATGGAACACCCTGCATATGATTATATGTTTGGATTCTACTGGAAAAACTACTTTGAATTCTTTGTATTTCAAAGCGTTTCCGAGATGATGACAGCTCAAAAATGAAAAACTTCCTAATTATAATTATTCCTACCTAATACCCACCAGTTAAGTCAAGGTGTTTTCATAACAGCACCTAAGAGATGTCAATTTTGAGATCCTGTTTAATTTTCTATCGTCTGATTTCCAATTTGTTTACACTATGGTTCATCTGAATTAGAAACAACGAGTTGAAATTTTAATAATGAGCGGTTACGGAAATATGAAGAGATCGCAGGATCAGATTTGTCAACTTTTCAATGAGTTATATTCAAATAGGCCTCCAATAAATCAGTCAACGGTGTGTCGAGTGGTAAAGAAATTTCAAGAAACAGGCCGTGTTAGGGAAGCCGTTAGATCAGGTCGACCTAAAACAGCAACCGGGGAAGACAAAGCTTTGGATATCATGCTCTCAATACATTAAAATCCAACACAATCATCCAGGCCAATTCCAATGGGTTTTAATGTGTCTCGTCAGTCAGTGAAAAATTTGTTGAAGCCGGAGAAGTTGCATCCCTACAAGATAAAGTTGGTGCACGAGTTAAACGAGGACGATTTTGATAGAAGAGCTGATGATGGAAAGATGCAATAATTGCAATAACGATAATAACTTCGAAACAAATAAAGACACATTGTGGGACATTTTTTCATAGATGGTAATTTGAATGGCGAAAAATATCTGGACCTCCTCAGGAACCACATAATTCCTTCTTGCAGAATGGTTTTACCGGGTGTAAATAATGGCATGGCAATACATAAGCGAAAAATTTTCGGGAAGTTGGATAGACAGAAGAGGTGCTATTGACTGGCCAGCGCGATCTCCGAACTTAACCCCGCTCGACTTCTTTTTGTGGGGACACTGAAAGAACAAAGTCTAAGTAAACCATCCAAACGACTTAGAATCTTTCAAATTCAGAATTAGGACTCCTTTTAAACGTGATCGACTGGCGCTCTGCTTAGCAGAAAATGGTGGTCATTTTGAACACCTGATCCACTCAAAAGATTTCACTTGTTTATTATTCCGATGTTAAGTTGTTCAATTTTCTAGGCCATTTGTTTTGTTATTATAAAGTCTGTTACAATTTTAAATAAATAAAAATTTGAAATACAAATAGTTCAGAGTTTTCCCAGTAGAATCCAATTATGCAATCATATGCAGGGTGTTCCATTTAAAAAAAGTAAGTTGGTCTCTACGGCAACCAAACCAGAAATGACAGAAAAAAATCATGCAGGTAGAAATAATTTATCTTTTTCATAAAGGTCACTTTTTCGTATGCGAGATAATTCAAAAGTAACAGGCATTATGCGCGACTTTTTTGCCACTCTGTATATGGTAAAGGCCATTACATAAGAAAAAAAATACTACTTAATATTACTTCCAAATAAATTGCATCAACTTGGTTTCTTTATCAAATTTTAATTATTTAAAATACTTTAAAAAAATATACATATAATTTTTATATTATTTCTGATAAGATAAGAATGTTCGCATATTGACAATAAATACCCCAATAAATATCTAGTGATAAAAGAACATTATAATATTACCAATATATTGATATATGTTAGGGACCCCTGCAGGTATTCGACTGTTTTCCTGTAACATTCACCTTAAATCAGTAGAATAACATATTGCAGTAAAAAAAATCACATTCAGTAGTTTGAAGACTGGATTCTGAATCCATTTTAAAAAATATTTGTACAATAAATGGTTTGAACGTTACACTTTCCAAATTGCCAATTTGACCTATTATTTTTTGTTAAGATTATATAATTCTATTTACTTTTAAAATTAATCTAACAAAGTAATTGAGAAGCAGCCAATAATTACGTGTAGATTGGTTGAAAATACCTAACCAAGCAATTGCCTCACATCAATTCAATTTATTCAGAATTAATATTGAATGGGTCTTAATTACGAACAATAATTGAGCAAATAATACCGATATATCAATCTTGCTTAGGTCATGAAATGGAGAACGGATGTTCCTTCTGAAATAATTCCGTCAAATTTCAGTAAGTTCTACAATGTTGACAATCAAAGAATGATTGCATTGTTAAAATTTGTCAAGCAGTTCTGGTGAAGTTTTCTTACCATTGTAATTAAAAGTGGCCTTGAATTATGAATTTTACAAATGAGCACCAGATTAACATGATTGAAGCCTATTTTCAAACTGCATGGTGTTCTAGTTAATGGATTTTGAGAATATAATCAGCGTTTATGTTTGAAGGATTCTTGAGAGTGCTTCTTCCCAAATTTAGCGCTATTTCCAAAAGAAATATTTGGCAAGTATTCCCTAACAATGAGAGAATTATGAGCAGGACAACCATTCATTTAATTCCAGATCTCCCAATTTTCGCGTACAACTTCTTCTAGTGCGGGTTCAATTCAATTTTGTAGTAAGTCCAAATATGTTACTGCTGTAAGGTTGCCTTCCATAAAAAATTGTCCAGTAATGTGATGTCCTAATTCCCGCCCAAACATAAATTTTTTGTGGATATTGAGTCCGAATAACAAGACGATGTTCATTTTCTTGGCTCCAATACCGGCAACTTTGAATATTTGGTTTGTTGTTGAGGGTGAATGTTCATCAGTAAAACAAATATTTCTCAAGAAATCCCTATTACTTTTTGCTCTTTCCGTTACCTCGAAACAGAATACCATTCTCCGTTTTTCATCACCTTGACGTAGCTCTTAATGTTTTTCATACTTGTAAGGAAAATATTTATGTTATTTTAAAGTGCGCAACACTGTGCTTTGATGTTTTCCTACGACTCAAATTTGCTAATGATAAGTTTAATTAATGAAATGGAAGGGATAAGCTTATCATGGAATTGGACTGAAAACATTTCAGACACTACTCTTAAACTGTTTCCTGTATAATACCACTTATTCATAGTACATTTTTTTCTTAATGAAACAGCTCATATTTGACTATAATTAAAGCGCCTTTAATGAAGATGTTGTCATTGACGCTACTTTTCGTTTTGTCAATGTCAAATAATTATTTGCTGGTGTTTGCTGTATTACCTAAACCATGAAAATTTCGTAATTTTGCCATCACATTTAATTGATTAAGTGTTCAACTATCACCCGGTATATTTAGGAATAGAATGTCTTTTGTATTAAATAGTGATATTCATACCTACACCAGAAATAGGAATAATTTCAGACTGCCTTCCATCAGTAGACTTCATTGCGGTAGAAAATCTCCAAATGCCTTAGGTTTAAAGATTTTTAATAAACTATAGTTGGAGTCAAGCAAATATTTGACGCGTGACACTTCCATCTTGTCATATTTGTCCAATACTAGGTTATTTCGATTTTACCAACTTTATTACAGCTGATACTTAGTCAGGGCCGGACTGACGAATATTGTTATTTATAAACCTTTGCAGAAAATGATTGCTGGAAAACACTACACAAATAAAGACAATAGAACACTATAAAAAGGCAATAAAATGATTTAAATACTCAAAATCCATAACCAAATACAGAATGTCAACAAGACAACGACATCACTCGTTTTGGAATAAATAAAATGCGGATCTGCAGCCCATATAATTTGACCAAATCGACGAGAATTGTGTATATCTCTTTTTAGTCATATAAAAGGATAAAGATTCAAATACTTCGAGTGCGTGGTAATTATTATAATATAAATTAGCCATTAGTAACTTTTATATTATGAGTGGCCTGCCGTATTTGACCCCCATGACAATATGGAAGTGTCACGCGTCAAATATTTGCTTGACCCCAACTATACCTCATAATGTAAAGTAGATTGAGTCCTAAAAATTTCAAAAAAATTCTTTCGACTTTACTTTATCAACAAATTAATGTTGTTACTCCCTCGAAGAGTTTTTTAATGGAAGTTGAATAGGAAAAAAATGTTGTTAAGGTTTGCCCCATTTAAATTTATTTAACAACTACACGATAATGAACTTTAACATGGTTAATTTCGTTATTTTTTTTTAATTTATTTTTTTGTATATCTTAAACTTATTGTTTTAAATTATAACGGGAACCAACAGTTATTGTCGTTAACTGATTTTTGACATTTTGTTGATGCTGTTTTGTATGCTAGAAGAATTAATAAATATGGTTTATACTTTGGGAGAGTTATGGAAACTGCTAAAAATTTTCAGGAATGAACAATAAATTAGGGCAAACAAACTGTAGCTTTTATCAGCGCTTCTATGTAGTTTCATTGTAATATACTTACTGCCTTTTTACATTTTATGGCAACGAAAGTCATTAACTCATATTATATTGTAAACGTACAATATCCACATGTGGTAAATGTATTTCGTAATATTTTGTATGAACACAATATACACACATAACAAATATAAATTAAAAATTGCTGGGAGCACCGATGGGTGTAACTTTTTTGTGGACCAACGAAAGTTTTAAATTATTGCGGATCTCGGTCGCTCTAAGGTGAGCCTTCGCTGATCTATAACAGGCCAGGGCTTACTTTTATATTTTGAATTTTCTTGTATTTTTTTGATCTAATATAACGTACCTAATACTTATAAATTACCTATTTATTTTAGGAAATTAGTTAATTGTGTCACAAAGGGAATAATCAAAAAGAATATTTTCGGAGGACACAATTCCAATAGTTTTGAAAAACTAATTCCAATAGTTTTGGAAAACTCCCAAGTCCTACGCCTACGACAAACGAAATGCTAATAAGCAACCACAATTAGCATAGGAATAGGCTGCGAACACAAGAGGCCTTGACACAAACGTACCGGCACTTCGATGGACTGCCCGGCGCCTCCACCAAGTTGTCACGCCCTGCGGGTGCGACTGGGGACGTTGACCTAAGATCGGAATAAAAACACCAAATTTTATATAACAACAATGAATTAATTTATTTACTGTTAGTCTGTTTCAAATAAATCATTACAATTATTTTACACTTCAATTACGTTATGGTTAAATATTACCCTTGGTTACATTTCCTTATAGGTGAGACAAACTATAGTTTCATACTTACAATAAAAGATTAACTTTGAAAATAACCATCATGCGGGGCTGCTTCCGAACGGCGTCTCGCAAAGGGGAGAATCGGGATAGAATCGATCAGTTACCTTGTCGCCCAACAACTGCCTCTTTTGCCATCGATCAAATTTGTCTTTATACCTTTCAAACGGTTCGTCAAGTCAGCACTCTTTTAACTATCTTTTAATCTATTTTAGGTAAACGATGTACTACGGTTAATGCATAGGTCGAACACCTTCGTTTCTGCTGACTTGCTGAATCGGCTTGATTGGCGTGTTTATAAATTTAGTAATAAATAATGGGAAACTAATTTCTTTACTGAAATGTGGATTTATGAAATATTGATTTAGGTTTTGAATTATTTTAAGAAAATATTCTTTTTGATTATTCCCTTTGTGACAATATTCTGTTCAAAATGTTCGTCATTTGTTTCTACCATGCGAGCAAAAATTATTATGATCAAAATGTGCTTTGCATCTAAGATCGTACTGCTTAGCAGTAGAGCTGAACACCTGTTGGGTGTCAGTAAATACCAACATTATCAATCAATCAGTTATTCTGTCATCTTCTACAGGCGTTAGAAGTAATTTGATTTATCGCTAATTTATCCAACGTCCTGAATAATTCACGCAATGGGATTTACGTGACAGCAGAAAAAATTCATGGATAAAGCGTATTTTCGAAACGGGGTTTAAGTAAATGGTGATTGGCAATAAAATTAGCGTTTGTGCATGGACGGATTTTCGCGAAAATTTTCCTAACGGCGTCGCCTTTACTATTGGGGACTTTCACCATTGCCTGAGAAGAACCGTGGCTCTGTTTAGGGAAGCATGTTCTATACAACATAAAAAAGGAGCTGGAAGATCATCTGTAAGAACAGAAGAACTTGTTGAAATAATGCAAAATACGCCAAAAAAATGTGTAAGATGCCTGTCTCATCTTATGAAACATGCAGGACTATTCTTAAAAAAGTGTTAAATTTGTTTCCTTATAAAGTGCAAGCATTCCAAGAAATACGAGCTGCAGATGTCGAGAGACGCAGGAGTTACTGGCCAGTGGTTTAGTCAAAATGTATTTGAAATAAATGATTTATTAAACTTGACATATTTTCTGATGGATCCCGGTTCTACCTCATCGGTTACTTGAATTCTTATTGCACCGTCAAGAAATTGGTGTCTGGTCTGGTTGGCTGTTTCCCGAACAAGAACAAGAATTGTTGGTCCTAGTTTCATGACATAGTTACAGCACGGCTGTATAGGGACAATGTCTTGAATTCATTTGTGGAGAAATAACATACAGATAAACTGCGTTTCGGGTACTTTCAACAGAATGGTGCAACCATGCATACATCCGCTGAAACCATTAACAATTCGACGATAGATTAATCAGTTTTCGAATAGACATTGAATTTCCACCCAGATCACCTTGTTTGACGGTTATGGATTGCTTCACATTTTCTCATTTGAAGAACAATGTTTTTAATGCACCAATTCAAAATTTAGCTTGATTGATTGGTGGCTAATTTCAGCAATTCCTTTAATTTATATTTTTCTTTCTGTATATTCTTATATTGTTAATTCTGTAAACAACAAAAATAAATTCGTATTAGTTTATTTTGTATTTTAATATTCATCAGTTATCATGTCATAATATTAGCTTGACAGAATTTTAACCTAGATTTGAATAGATGCACCATTTGCTTATAATTGTGAACTAAATCAAGCCCTACATTATCAGTCCCAGCTTTCTTGGATGAAAATAATTTTTGCTCGCACTGTAGCAATAATAAAGCCGTTCCTCGAATTGTTCTTGAACTTTTTGCAAGGTTTCTGGTGTGAGGGATCGGCAAAGGACTTTGTTATCCTTTGCTGAAGATCTATAGGTTGAGTCTTGTACACTACAGATGTAATATGACCCCATAAAGCAAAATCAAGTGACGTCAAATCAGGCGACCTTGCTAGCCACTCTATAAGTCCTCTGCGTCCAATCCTTTCGGGAATCTGTCGTAAGGCCGGTTTTTAACAGGTCCATAATGGGGAGCAGAGAACTACGACCAACGATAAGCGACCATATTTGTCGGGCCCTTTTATATCGACTGACTCGTTTTACCAAAACACGAATACACAACTTAACAAGCAGAGAAAGCCTGCTTATTTTCTACACTGAGTAAACTAGACGTAAATATATTTAATTACTGTTAGAGTGTACGTGCACTGTAATACCAGTAGCAAAGACTAAGGATTTCAACCTTGAAGATAGGCAACCATACATACACCATGTATCGAAGTTAAACCCAGGAACGGCAACTTCGTACTTGCCGCTAAATTTATTAAGTGATATTATGGTTATGTCTATAACACTCATATTGCGCTGTGCTGCGAAGCTCTGCCTAGGCATAGTTTACCTAGGTGAGAACGGCATCACTCAATGTGATGCAAACAAGTGAATGGAGTACTGTGTTGTTGTGATCGTAGATATTTTCTTAATCTAAAATCCAGATCTATCGAACAGTATACGGAAAAAAAATATACGTCAGTCAAATAAATTTGCATTCATCCAAGATATTTTGTGATTCGTATATAACGAAGAAAATATATTCTTTACTATAGTATATTATATTCTTGTTTATTTCGTTTCGAGGAAGAAATCCACAGATTTCATCCAAGACATTTTCGTATTCATAAATGAAGAATTTCTCTTTTAAGATAAAACTTCAGTCAAGAATATTTAATTGTTAAAATTCTTCAATTAAGTCATCATGGTTTCATTTAAGAAACTATTGTCTTGAAACGAAACTTAAGAAAGTGTTAGAATTATCCAGTTAAGACTGAATATGCACTTTCTTCATTCAAGAAGTGTATTTTACTACATTTTAAAGTAGGGGGATCGGAAAATGCGTTACGAAACTACCTAGTAAAGTAAAGATAGAAAGTCATACAACAACAAAAAAATCGAAATCTCAATATTTTCCTAGATAAAAATTTCAACTTTGACAGGCTCTGTAACTCGGAAAATATTAAAATTTAAAGCTTTTTTGGTCATGACTACCTTCATTTTACTGCGTAGAATCATATCTCCAGGTTTCGTAGCGCATTTTCCGAATAACCTGTATACAGAGGGTCCACGGAACAATGGTTTAGATTAAAACATTAATGAACATAATATTTAATATAAATAACAAAACCCAGTAACAAGGTCATAGATGTGAACTTTGTTAAATCGACGTGTCTTTAAATGTGCACTTCATCAGCAACACTAAACGCTACTAAAAGAAAGAAGTTTGCCACGAGATGTCGCCCCGTGCAACATCTCGCATATGTACCTCAAGAATTATTTGTTAAAATTGTTTTGATTTAAAAATATGCTGCGTCCAAACCCCCCGATAGCACCCTGGCCCTTTACGCTGATGATACCGCCTTCATCGTAATAGAGGTGGGAAGTTCGATTCTTTTTGGTGACTCAATTCATTTGATTCATTCAGTTAAAAAGATTCGTTCAGTAAGATTCGTTCTTAAATGATTCACTTACCTACTTTTAAATAATTTTACGTTTTAAGCGCAAAAATGCTAAATCGATGTTTGTTTAAATAACAGCCAGTCGTTTGTTATGAAGATTATTGCCATAAGTGGTAACAAAATACCCAAATGTTGCGCCGAATATTTACGTTCTTGAAATGTCTTCAATGAATAATAAATAGATTCCTATCCAAAAATAATATTCTTCTCTTGTTTATTAAAATTTGTTCAACCATTTGTACAGTTACACTATAAAAAATAATCAAATAAATACCAAACAAATCAAATATTTCATCCTAAACATTTATCTCTTTTCCTTCTACTGTACTTTGCGTATCTAATTAAACTGCCGTCTTCCTCTACATTACATCATGAAAATGGAAGACGGCATCCCGCATCGCCGAGCGACGGCCGTCAGGTCAACTCTCGAGCTCGATCGTTCGAACTGCGGACTTGCGAACGAGTGAATTACTGAACCGGTGAATTGCCTTGTCGAGTTTCGGGTAAAGTGAACGAAATGCCACTTTGATTCCTGACTTGGTGAATCAAAAAAGAATCGAATCTTTTAGGAACGATGAATTAATTCTTTCGAGTCAGTGAAGTGATTCGTTCGTTTTGAACGAATCGTTCGTGAACGACCCACCTCTACATCGTAAGGTCACTGAGTCCCCGACTAGTCACCAGAAAGCTGCAAACAGCAGCTAACGAATTTTCCAATTACTGCGTGAATTGGAAACTTCGCCTCAACCCCGACAAAACCCAAACCATCCAGTTTGGCCGCAGAAGGCAACCACCCTTCGACGTGCTCAATCTGGATGTTCGCGATGTTTCCTGGTCAGACTCAGTGAAATATCTCGGTATCACCCTAGACAAAACCCTCCGCTGGCAGCCCCATATCCAAGGCAACCTCAATAAAGCCAGAATGACATACTCTCTTCTATACTCACTCCTCAACCGCCACAGCACCCTAAGCCACAAAAACAAAATCCACCTCATCAAAGCCATCATCAGACCCGCCCTCACATACGGATCAGCGGCGTGGGGTCACGCAGCCCCCACCCACATTAACCGCCTCCAATCCCTTGAAAATCGTTACATTCGCACCGCCATGGACATCCCATGGTTCATCCGTAACGTAGACCTACACCGCGACATCAAACACACACCCCTTTCCCAGTTTCTCCACGAGAGAAACACGAAGATTCTAACTTCGGCCCCCGAACACCCAAACCCCCTCATCAGACAAGCTTCCAATTATGACATCGATGCCCCGTATCGTCATAAACGTCCCAGTCACCAACTTCTCTAGGTGCGCCAAGCAGCACCACCCCTCTCTTAGATTCCAGAGTAAAAGTACCTTAAGTACTTTTTGGTGATACCCTGCGGATCTGGACCGCAGGGGGGCGTGGAAATTAGTCTGGAAGGAGTCATTGAGACTCTGAGCAAATAAGCTCAGGGCCACAAGGACTTCCGCCAGATGGGCTCACCTCTCCGCGTGTGTGTGTGTGTATATGCTGCGTTCCGTGTTTTGGTAATAATATAATTCAATAATAATAATCTGTTAGTTGTTGCTTACAGGAATGATTATTACAGTATACATTCTTGTTTTAAATTTAAAACGAAAACCGTGACATTTTCTATATTGAAGTATGTTACTTCTTTCTACCACTAGATGCTTAATTCAAAAATATTTAAGTTTTTGAGAAGGTCAATATTATTGCTTTCGCTAAGAATAAAAGACCGGAGTTGAAAAACGCAACTGTTTACTGAAGAAAAAGAAGCAGCATAGTAGGCCATCACGTAATTTTAAAAAGTGAAAAGAAGAAATAAACCTGTTTCAGTGTTAAAAATGTACTGCATCTCGCCGCACAATTTATTTATTTTAATTAACTATAACTAATCTGTGTTTTATTGCATTATTGTAACTTTAAATAAATAGAGAGTTTATGCTTATAACCAACAAAATTTTTAACATAATTTATTTTTCAAATTTCGCAAAAGTGTGATAACCATACAATTTATATTAAACGAGCAAATTATTTTAATTGAAAAGACGTTCAAAACCTAAAATCACTGTCATAGGACATATTTTGGTTAAAAGTAACCCAACATTTTTACGTTTTAAAGATTCCACTATTCGACGGTAATACCTCCCTAATTATTACTATATTATTTTACAGTTTAGGAATTCGCCAATTACGGAAATTAAATTAAGGATCGTTAAGCAAATGCGATCTTCCTTTTTTTCTCATAATTAAAAACAAATTAGAAATACCGGAATTAGTCAAGAAATTAAAAATAATATACGAAATTATTATTTTTAGTTTAATTTACCATTCACAAAAAGGATAGTCTCTACTTTAGAATAATTTTTACCCTTATCAAGTAAATATATATTTTTTATTAAATGAGACTAGATGCTTATGTCATGTTCCTCTAGATTAATGTATTCTTTTTTTGCACCGTTGGTACTTTAGGTTAGCCTAGATAAGCTTCTACAGTAAAATCCCTCAATAGCGACCACCCTCGGGGAATCAAATGTTGGTCGGTTAACAGAGGTGGTCGGTTAAAAGAGAAAAATTAAAACAACTGCTCTGCATTTTACAGTGTTTCTTTATTAATAAGTATCTACATATACCTATGTAAATAATTTTAAATATTTTTCTATAAATTTATCATAACTAAAATTTAAGGAGATGAAGCCAGTTTACCAATATGTATATAATGGACGTGAATACTAATATATACAGGGTGTTTCAGAATTAGATGCTGATCCTTAACGGTGTGAATCCTTAGATGATTTTAAGAAGAAAATCATCTAATATATATATCAACTTTCGAACTACAGGGCGTTAAAGTTTTAAGAAAAAAATCATTTTTCTATCATAACTTTAACAACTTTCTAGCTATTTTTATGAATTTTTCACACATGCCCTCTAAGCATCAATAGTCATTTTTTGGTGTAGAAAAATTTTTAAAATTTTTAACCAGTGGCGTCCTGAAAGGGTTTGGACTAGACATTTTGGAAAAATATTATATACGCCACTGCTTTTTCTCAAGATAAAAATTATTTTTAAGGTACTCATTTATTTTAGGCCAAATTTAATATCTTGCCTTTTTATCGTCCGACAAACAGTTTCCGACAAAAAAAATAAAAAGCATTAAATGCGCATTCGCTATGTGCCTATGGTTTATTTTTTAACATTAAATTAAAACAACTAACGTTAAATAACGTGTGAACAAAAACGAAAATAATTTAGATTAGCTGTTGAAAGTGGCCACCACCTGCAAGAATGCATGCTTCAGCTCCTCTCCTCATTGAGTCTCGTACCCTTTGAAAAATTCTTGGAGTATTCCTGATAGTGTCGAAACAAACTATCATGCGGTTTCTCAACTCCTCTTCAGTATTTATTGGGATGCTGTAAACCAACGTTTTCAGATGTCCCCACAGGAAAAAATCTAGACTGTTTAGATCAGGGGATCTAGGTGGCCACGATTGTGTTCCTCTGTTCCCTATCCATCGATTACTATAATGTTGATTTAAAAACTCTCGTGCTAAGAGACTGAAATGGGCAGGTGCACCATCGTGCATAAACCACATACGATGTCGGGTTAAAATAGGGACGTCATCTAGCAAATTTGGTAAAGTGTGTTCAAGAAATTGGCGATAATTGATTCCGTTCAATCTGGCTGGTAAAAAATAAGGCCCAATTAAATAATCACCAATAATTTCAGCCCAAACATTTACAAAAAATTGCTCTTGGTGGTGAGATTTCGTAATGGCATGTGGGTTTTCTTCTGCCCAGAAGTGATTGTTATGAAAATTTTGTATGGCGTTCCTGGAAAAATTAGCTTCGTCCGTGAACAAAATTCTGGCATCAAATTGGGGATTTTCGGTAACCATTGGCGGAAATTGATGCGTAATGGAAAATCCCTAGGAAGTAGGGCCTGGACCCGTTGAATATGGTACGGATATAACAAATAACTTTGAAGAATTCTCCAAACTAGGACATGAGTAATATTTAAAATATTCCCAATTTTTCTGGTACTTATATTAGGGTTTTGTTACACTAAATTTAAAACAGCTTCTTCGGTTTCCGGTGTTCGTGTAGTTTGGTGCGCCCCTTTTAAGTAGTTTTTTGTTTCAAAAGATCCTGTTTCACATAACTTTCTGTGAGTTCCTAAAATCGTTCGTGCATCCGGAACTATTCTATTTGGATAACGCTCTTGGTATAATCGTCTGGCTTCGAATGCATTGCCGTCAGCAAGCCCGTACAGGTAATGCATATCCGCAAACTCGACATTTGTAAAATTTACCATGATACTTATACGTTTACAAAAGTATTACGTTTTTAAAATTTAAGTTAAGTGGAAAGCCGTGTACATAAACAAATAGCTGTCAAAACTATTTGGCATTAAATATTTCGTTATTGTCATTGTCTCCTTAACAAAGTTCATAGCCTACATGTCAGAAACCATAGGCACATAGCGAATGCGCATTTAATGCTTTTTATTTTTTTTGTCGGAAACTGTTTGTCGGACGATAAAAAGGCAAGATATTAAATTTGGCCTAAAATAAATGAGTATTTTGAAAATAATTTTTATCTTGAGAAAAAGCAGTGGCGTACATAATATTTTTCCAAAATGTCTAGTCCAAACCATTTCAGGACGCCACTGGTTAAAAAATTTTAAAATTTTTCTACACCAAAAAATGGCTATTGATGCTTAGAGGGCATGTGTGAAAAATTCATAAAAATAGCTAGAAAGTTGTTAAAGTTACGACAGAAAAACGATTTTTTTCTTAAAACTTTAACGCCCTGTAGTTCGAAAGTTGATAGGTTAAGAATATATGTTAATTTGAACTTTTCTTCTTAAAATCACCGAAGGATTCACACCGTTAAGGATCAGCATCTTATTCTGAAACATCCTGTATATATTAAACAATGTACTGTATGTTTGCTTTGAAATTCTTATTTCTTAAAATAATCAGAAATTACCCAACTAGCAAAGATATTTTATAATTTTTAACTCTCCGTGCTATTTTATTTTATAATTGCTTTATTACTGCTCGTCGAACGCAATATTGTTTTATTAAAATTGCCAGTGAGATAATCAAGCTTTTAAGAAGTATTTTACTTTATAAGGTAGTCGTAAGAACGTTCTTAGAGCAAAAATACAAAACAGTTTTATGACAAATTTTAATACTGCTTTATAAACGTTTACACAACAATTTTATACGACATTTTAGCTTACCGGACAAATTTGTTTTATAGTAGATTTATATTGGTGTTATTTGATACTGATACATTCGTTTGCGAACACCTATTAAATTGTTTTATTAGCGCTATGTGAAACATTTATAAAATTAATTTATTAATATTTTCTTTCCGACATTATTGATGTATAACGCATATTGCACTCAGATGGTACCTTAAAAAAATTATTATATAATTATCATGAACACTGTCATAATAAAAGCTATATATAATAATTATAAAACACAAAAATGTTTCTAACAATACAAAAGCATTTATTAATACATTTATAAAACGAAGCAATTTACTTTAATTTTAAAAAAGAATAACAATCGAAAATGAGGTTAGATTTTTAAAACATAAGCAGATGTTGCGCCAGACACAAATTAGCTCTGTTGTTGCTGCATCTGTGACATATTTGAGAAAAAATTATTTTCTAACTGATGCAGCCGGAGCATTTAAACAACATTGATACTAACGGTTTTGTTAACGTTTTTTAAATGTACTCCTCAGAATTAATAATTCGGGTAAGCGTCGTGTGCGCGACTGTTTACTCCTGGTCTTATGCGCCATCTGGAGAGAGATGTTATAACTATGAAAACAATAGCAAACAAGAATTCGTTGAGCAAACACGTATTGAGAGTTCAGAGGTGGACTTCAGTCAGTTAAATTTCTTATACACCAGGTGATCCACCATATAATGTACCATAATATATCCTTAACTTTTTTATTTGGATAGATAGAAAAGAAAAGTGATGGGCAAAGTTTTAGTAAATTATATGTAGAACGTGGTGCCGTAGTGATTTTAACTGATATACAGGGCGATTTCAAAATACGCGGAGACTTGAGACGGAGTTTGATGGGAAATTCCCTTCTGATTCCAGTTTTATAGGTAATCAGTACGTTAGATGAGCTCGCTCGGACATTCATATTGCAAGAAATATCAATAGCTCTCGCGCATAGTAAACAAAAGTGGATATAAAATTGGAACTACTGAAAATAGACCACATCAACTAAATATACCTAAGATAATATATAGGATGTTCAATTAAAAAAAATAGTCAGTAGTTGCATGTTTTAAAATCGCCCTATATATCAGTTAAAATCACTACAAACTATAAAAATACACAATACATTATTATTCTCCCACTGTATAATTACTAATTTGTCCAAGTAACTTTGTACACTAGCAGTTTTGGTGCTGTTTGAAGAAAAACTATTTTTTTTGCATCTTTGATATGCTATACAATCCGAGACAGTTTACTATAGAGAAGAACACTTTGTACTTTCCTATCCTAACTTTCTTAGAACTGTTCTGTGATAAAATGTTTTTTGCAAATCAGCCTATTGTCAATTTTTTTTTGATTTTTTTTTCACGGAAATTAAATTTATAAGAACTACCATATTTTATATATACACAAAAAACATTTAGAGTGATCGATCTACTATGTAGGTACATCTATACATTGAGTTTTTTAAATTAACCCTTTTTTCCTGCAGTACGTCTCTGTTTAACTAAAACATACCCATAAATTAAATATTTTATAAACATTTTTTATAGAGCAAAAATACTTTTTAAGGACTCCCAAGGTGCTAAAAGCGTTTTATAACATGGAAGCCATATTTTGTGTTGTTCCAACTTCACTTTACGACGGCCATTTTTAAGTGTATTACAAAAAATAATTTTTGCAGTGATAAAATGCCTTAACTAACTTCTTTAGTATTTATATAATGGTATAAGATCGGTCCTTTGAATTATTTTATTACAATACAAGCCAAAATAAGAGAATAATACATTGAATAGTACAATAAAATTTTTGACTTTTTCTCCTAAAACTCAATAATAACTACTATATTTGAGGCGCTTAAAAATGTTGCTATATATATTCAATACATTATACAAAAAAATTTCTTTCGCAGTAAAATATCAACCATCAGATTGCAAATCGAATTTCTGTCTCTGGCATTGATGTAGATATTAGAACTAAATGTAATATGGCTGATGTATTTACTCAAGCATATTTTATGCGTTATAAAAGATGCAATGCTTGCCTTTTTGTTATGTGAAGGACTATTAAAAAATAAATTATTCGCAGTGGGTACAATTTCACAACAAAAGCTTGCTTTTATAGTGCTAATCAAAACAAAAAAGCTACATCTGAGATAATAAAACAACTTTTATAAAACTGTTTTATTCTAGCTCGATAGATGTTGTATAACGGTCGTAATAATAAAATAATATTTCGCTCTATAACTGTTTTCAATAAAACTGTTTCATAATTGTTGCAAACTATGTTTTATAATAATTTTGTAAATGTTTAAACAATTATCCGGTAAAAGCTGTGGAAGCCATAATAAAACAAATTAAAGAACAAAATTGCTGCACAAAAGTGCGCCCTTTTTGGGTTTATAAGCGTTGTATAAACGTTGTTAGAACATTTATAGCGACATAGTTATTTTATAAAAATAGTTCTGTAAACGTTGTTAGGCCATTTATAAAACATAAATTGTTAGTTGGGTAATAATTGCTTCATATTTTTTATTTTACTTTTATAAAATTCAGATTCAAATTTTAATAGCAATTGAGAAATATTTGTAGGCTGGTCAAAATTGCTAACATTATTAAACAGGTTTTCTTAGTCTCTTAATTTTGCACAGGCTTCAGATAGGCTTGATATATTCGACACTGGATTCCTTCCTCTGTCTCAGAGTAAGGAGTAGTTTCATCCGTTTTTTGGATCTTTTCAATACACTCGATGATAGTCAGTTCTGCACTTTCTGTTGGCAAATCGTTATTAATAAAGGCAACTTGTTTAAAGTTCACAAATGTGTCCTTAATGTTAGGAAACAATTGTGCTAGCGAAATATTATCTCTCTCTTCGAAGTCTTCGATATTGATACCGGCTGATTCGCCACATATTTTCTTGGAAGATAATATCGTGCCGACGACGGAATTTTTCTACTATCCATTTGATGCCTTGAAATTGTCTAGTCCTAAACATTTAGCAGATGCGAGGGCTTTTGCTTGAATTATGGGCCCGGATAATGGTAAATGTTTGTTTTAAGCCTTACAAAACCAGTTATAAATGACTTGGTCGACTGCCAGTGCTTCGGTTTTGAGAAATTTCCTTTTTTGTTCACCGTTGCCACCTTCTTTAGACAAATTTCTAACTTCTGCTTTATTTTGGAGGAACATAGTCACTTGGGTCTTACCCACTTTAAATCTCCTGGTACTTAAACCAGTTTTTTCATTTTTCTCGATTATTTCAATTTTTCGCTTAAGCAAGCACGTTTGGCAAAATAAAATTATTTTGAAATGTGAAATTTTTGGACTATTACACCTATTGTAGACTCTATCCGTAGACATATTATACTAATTTATATTTTTTTGGAGACAGAAACGATCGGTTTCATAATTAAATTTCTGTATCTGTAAAGTAAACAGTGGCAACAAATTATTTTCTTAATAATTAATTATAAAACGGTAACTAATGTATACGTTTCTAGCATGACAATAACAAAGCGTATAGAAAGTTTACAGTAAAGTGAATTTTTAAGAAATCAACAGTCGGTAAAGAAGGAAACCCCTCTGTACCGTGGTATTTTCATAAAACCCTATAGTTCGAAAGGCAACATTTTACTAGCGTCTTTCAGGGAAACACAGATTCTGTTTATTTTGCTGATATTGTTTAGAAACCAATAATTTGTTAAACTTTTTTTTATACAATCACGAGATATTATAAAATTTTGTTGCAATTTAAGAAAATATGTTTTTCTGAAAAAAATTCCAAACTGGCAACATGGAAGAAAATATATATATTTATATATAATATTTCTTAGTTGGGCCAATTTTTTAAATCGCTTTTTGACGGTTTTGCGTAAATATCATTTTTCTTATAAGAAGAATATATTTTTCTTAAAACTTTAACACTTTGTAGTTTAAAATTAAATAAAATAAAATGGCCCTAAGAATCACAACCTGAAATAAACATTCTAATCACTCTATAATCCCTATATTATTTAAATGTGAAGGGGGGTAAACATATAATTATATTATACTTGTAAAATAATTTTAGCCCAGCGCATTCGCCACTAATAAAATTGATTCAAATTATTTTCAACTGTAATAATACAGTGACGCAAAAAGTCCCGCATAAATTCGATATATGCCAAACGAAAAATAAATTTTAAAAACGCTCGGACCCGTCAATCTCTATTTCTACTTGCTTATTTTTTGATATAAAAAAATAATACAGGTCAACTAATGAAGAAGTTAAGACGTCATCGACCATTTTCTTAAATGAAACATCTCTTTTTTATTCGATTTTTGTATTCTAAGGGAATGTTAAATACCATATACCGATTTTCAACCGTTTTTGAAATATTGACGTTTAAAATGAAACTAATATTTGCCTTGATCCTGGTAAACTATACATAATATTTATCAAAAGTTTCAGTTCATCTATACTGTTAGGTTTATAAGTCATATATATAAAACAACAAAAAGTAGTTCATAGGCGTCAGATCAGCGGACCTGGCTGGTCATTCCATTTATCCCCTTTTACCGATCCATCTCCCTGCGAACACCGTGTCGAGATAATTACGAACATAAGATCATTTTCAAGAAAATCCAAATATCTTTGGCCAGTCAAAGGCTCTCAGAAAAATATGGGCTAGTTACTCAATTTTCCAGACTTTTGTGGGTACTATGTGTGAGCTTCAGTCGTCCAATAAGTATTTGTTGCTGACTATAGTATCAATTGTTTGTTCTGTTTACTACACCATTCAGACAGAAAGTTAGTTCATCACAAAAAATCATTTTGTAAATAAATTCTCCATCATTTCGACACATGTTCATCATTGTTTCACAAAATTCTAATCGTCGATCAGGGTCGTCTTCGTTTAGTTCATGTATCAGCTTAATTTTGTGGGGAAAATATTTATTCGTTCATAAAATTTTTCTTACAGAAGACGCTCCAACGTTGTTATCAAGAACTAATAATTCTGTACCTTTGTGAGGGGTGTGTTCTGCCGATAGAAGAATAATATTTAGTTTTGTTTCTTCCGAATGTTTGGGTCTGCCTGATCTTGGAAGGTCTCTCATGTCCAAATCTTTAAATTTCTGTTAAATTCTACTTACTGTAGATTGAAAAATTTGTTGATTTGGGTATTTATGATGAGAAAGCTGACAAACCTCAATTTGTGTTTGTATTTTATCTTCATATCATTAAGATTTCGATTATTTGCATCTCACTCAGTTTAACCATGTTCAGTGATTACTAACTCGATCTATACAAACTATATTTCTAGCAAAATTAATAAAACTACTTTAATGACTTTAATGGCGACTTAAGTTGTAATATTGACTTTGACTTAATTGTCAACAATAAAATACCTTATTTGATTAACACCTGATTATAATAACGAACTCTATCGATATTAAGTATTAATTGTGATGCAAAAAGCTTAAATATCAATATTTCAAAAACGGTTGAAATCGGCATAGGATATGTAACATGGAATGTGTTTAGAACTTCGCGTAGAATACAAAAATTGAATAAAAGAGGGCTGTCCCATTTAGGAAAATGGTCGATGACGGCATAAAGAAGACAAATTTGAATGCCTCATTTGTCGACCATGCTGTGGTGAGAACCCATCTAGAGAAAATCACCGACCAGGGCGGCTGGCTTGAGCTCCCTTTTCTGAGTATTCTCCCTGGGCTTGCCTGCTTCTCCCATCTGCGGTTTAGAAGGCTCTTATGCCAACTTAAGCGTTAACAGAGCATAAAGCCATGAAAGTCGCCTTCAAACAAATATTAAAAAAGCGCAACGGATATCCCAAGCATATTCTAAAAAAGTTGATATATAACTCTAATAGCCACAGACTTTATTCAGGAATTTAAATATAAAAAAGTTCCTCTTGCCAATAAACTATCACAGTCAATGATATCATTGTTTCGAGACTTTCCTTATGTGGGGGGTCTTGTGTGGTGTCGTGTGTCTGGTATCACCGTCGTTGGAGTATTGAATGTTCGCGACAGAAGGGAGTGTTGATATGACTATGACTTGTGGTGATCCCACCTTGAAGAAGTTATCGGTGGCCAGAGCTATCTAGAGTCCTGATCTCCGCTTACTCCCCCTAGGCTTGCCTGCCTCACCCCCTGCGGTCATTTCCGCAGGGTCTCACCATTAACAGCAGTACTCCGCTGTTCACATGGAGTCTGGGAAGAATGGGGGGTTGGAAGGTTTTGGGTGATGTATCGAAGGGAGGGAGGGGGGGATGAATTTGGGTACACCCAAAGTAGCTGGTGTCGAGGGCGTTTGTGGCGATGCGGGGCACATAATATATCGTAATCGACAAGCCTCTCTAATGAGCGGGTTTAGGTGGGTGGGAGTGGCGGTGAAGATATTGGCTCCTCTCTCATGTAAGTATTGGGCTAGGGGGGTGTTTTTGATCTTAGTGTAGGATAAACCATAGGATATCCATGGCTGCTCAGATGTACTGATTTTCGAGGGATTGCAGATGGTTAATGGGGCTGCGTAACCTCAGGCTGCCGATTCGTAGATGAGGGTGGGGCGGACGATTGAGTTGATGAGGAGGAGACTATGACTAATCTTATACGTATCTTATGAGGGGGTTGTGCTGGATAGTTGCATTTGTGGGTATTTTGTGGATGTAGCGTTAAAGGGGATATGGTTGATATCGCGGTGTAGGCTTTGGTTTTAAACGAACCAGGAAATGTATGTCTTTTCTAGGGATTCGAGGCGGTTTATGCTGGAAGAAGCTACGTATCCCACCTCTTCTGCCTGTATGATGCTGGCGAGCTTATGGTCACAGTTCCTTTTAGGAAAAATACAGCGGTAGGTTGATAAGTGCGGATTTAATTTCTTGGAATTTGGCCTGGACGACCCTTTTCACCCTTAAGCTGGTCAAAGTTACACTTTTCGATTATTTTAGAATCTTGTAAAATTATGTAATTTCTAAGCTGGGGTTGGGCCTTTCAGTAGACTGAAAAGATGCGGCTGAATGACACTAACCCAAAAACGAAACACAAATTAATTGACTATTATTGTATACAAAGTGTAGGCAACAAGGATTTATTTTCTATATATTGTACATTATAATAAACTGTATTTCTTCTTATTCCAATATTATTTTAATTTTTTTTTTCGTATAGGAGTCACCTGGCCTCTAATTACTTTTACTAATTGTAAAGTCCGTCTATCTACCTTACAAACTCATTTAATTCCTAATGCCGATAAGACCCAGCCGGTGATCGAATAAAAGCAGGGACGCACTCGTTGTTGATAAAATAAAAGGTTGCGCTGCTTTAATATAATAATATATAAAAAGTGTCGTACTGATCTTTTATGTTAGAAACGTAATTTATTAATAAGTAATAATAACAAAAGAATAATATAACAGTATATAAGATACAATACAATTAAAATTATAGCATATAGGACGGTTATTAATTAAAACAAAATATGCATATACCTACAAAAAAGTACCGTGTCAGAAAAATAATTATTACATTTTAACACAAGTCAGTTTCACTGTCACTGTCGTCAGCCAAGTTCACAATAATTCTTTCTCTGGGCAACAGATCTATATTTACGTATGATTTTTCTACATTTTGAACATGTGTTACACAATTTTCCCAGCTTTTGTTTGAAATATTTTGCATCTCTGACTGTACTAAAGCTGTCACAGAAGAATTTAAGGTTATCGAAACATTATTCCTTCTTACCGATGCTTTCAGCTGGTGTCATATATGTTCAATTGGGTTAAACATGCAATGATAAGGAGGAAGTCTTAACACGTTACGACCCATTTCTGCCGCCAAAGTGTCAGAATAATATTGCTAATTTATTGAAAATGATTTTAAAATTTCGAGCAATTGCTTTTTTTGTGTAATTTTCCTCAAAATACATATTATTTTCCATCATAGAGTCCTGGATGATAACTTTTGTGTCATTGGAACACGGAACTTTATTTAACCTACGACTGTGGTAGCTCGCATTATCCATCACTATTACACTATTTGGTGGTATATTTGGTAATAATTTGTTCTTAAACCAGTCTTCAAATAGTTCTGCCGTAGTATCTTCGTGATAATCAATAAGGGAGTCCTTTATATTTTTTGCTGATAAGGCCAAAGCGTTTGGTATAAATCCGTTTCTTTTCCAGCATAAATTATTCTTACACGCTTAACTTTATTTAATGGAGCTTTGGTTCTGCATTCACCCAATTATCTACCCAACCTTTATCCCGAACTTCGTGTGTGTCATATCACGTCTCGTCCAAATAAATAATATCCCATTCATCCTGTCTATATTGTCACGCCCTGCGGGTGCGACTGGGGACGTTGCCCTAAGACCGGAATAAAACACCAAATTTTATACAACAACACTGAATTAATTTATTTACTGTTAGTCTGTTTCAAATAAATCATTACAATTATTTAACACTTCAATTACGTTATGGTTAAATATTACCCTTGGTTACATTTCCTTATAGAGGTGAGACAAACTATAGTTTAATACTTACAATAAAATATTAACTTTGAAAATAACCATCGTGGGGTTGCTTTCGAACGGCGTCTCGCAAAGGGGAGAATCGGGATAGAATCGATCAGTTACCTTGTCGGCCAACAACTGCCCCCCTTTCATCAAATTTGTCTTTATACCTTTCAAACGGTTCGTCAAGTCAGCACTCTTTTTACTATCTTTTAATCTATTTTAGGTAAACGATGTACTACGGTCAATGCATAGGTCAAACACCTTCGTTTCCGCTGACTTGCTGAATCGGCTTGATTGGCGTGTTTATAAATTTAGTAATAAATAATGGGAAACTAATTTCTTTACTGAAATGTGGATTTATGAAATATTGATTTAGGTTTTGAATTATTTTGAGAAAATATTATTTTTGATTATTCCCTTTGTGACAATATCCATGGACTGCAATTAGGTATTAAATCCTCCATCTTTTTAACCAGGCCGATTTCATAATTACTTGTCGTTTGATAATTTTTTTTATTTTAAAACCGTTTCTTAAAATACATTTCTTTAGAGTCTCACGACAACACTTTATTTCTGTATCATCTTTTTTTAATCTTTGCAAGAGGGTTTTTAAAGTGGGGATCATTTGTTTCCTGCACATGGAATATATTTTTCTACAAGTTATATCGACATCCGTTGCATCCAGTTTCTTAAAAGTAAAAGAGTATTTCCCCTTTCTTCTCTCCACTATAGGTTTATTTACAGCAAACCACACTGTGCTCACTGGCCTGCATGTCAAAGCTGCCGCTTTTTTCACTGCACCAAATTTTGAAAACCACGTTCAAAAAGATTTACTTTATTACACAACCCGTAGATCCACTTGGCGTACTGGTTTCTTCCCACGGACGAAATATTCTAAGATATCACGTTTAATTGGCAACAAATAACTTCTTGTCTAAAGCAATACAAACATCTAACTGAATTTTAAAACCAAAAATCAGCAAATTTAAATAACTAAAATAAACCTATTTTATTTTACCCTAATCATTTTAAGAGGATTACTGAGAAAATATAATAATATAATATTCTTTAAATAGATCCGTACCTCGAGTCACCAGATCAGGTGGCCGAATTTTACACATCACGCAATAGGTTATTATGACGGCAAGGGATTAGCATTTATAATGAGTTTGTAAGATAGATAGACAGACTTTATATCGAAAGAAATAAAAAAGAAACTGCCTAAAAATAATAATTATTATAAAATTGCTAACAATTTAGATTAGCAATATCATAGATCATTAGTGAGGCATTTTAATAGAATCATTTTTAAAATATAGTTTTAAGACGACTTTGTTCGGTTCATTATAAGGACGAGGTAATCCAAATGTTTGGAAACCGCGATCTAATTTATATAGACTTAAATTAATTACAGTAAATGTAACGAGAAAGATTCGTGAGAGAACACCATTAAAATGGTTTGTTTATTTTCGCGTTTTGTAATATTTTCACGGATTTTTAAACAATAGTACCGAAAATGGATTTAAATTAAATTGTTGATCTATTAATGCGTTTTTATTACGAGGTAATTAAAATTTATTATTTATAAATTTGGCCTAATTTTCAAGCTTAAAATATTTTTTTTTTGTGAATCTGCTATTAACTTTATTTAAAATATATGTTGACTTTAAAACAGAGGGGATCAAAATGTTATATTTTTTAAATGGAACATTCTGTATATTAACTGATTTTCCAATTTTACGTCAAATTCTGAACGTAATATTTGTAATATACCCTATACCCAAACTCGACCGATTTCGCGATATTGAGATTTGAAAATTGGTAGGACCCAATATTCCAAATATCTAAAAAATCAATTCAAACGATGATCAAAGACAAACTTCTTGAATGTTCTAACGGCTCAAGATCATTTTGGTCGGTAGCTAAGGCCGTCAGTCAGAACTTAACCAAGTCAACCATTCCACCTCTAACACGTTCTAATGGCACCATTGCGACCACAGCACAGGAAAAAGCAAACTTATTGGCGGAACTATTCTCTTCACATTTAACGGTTAATTTTTAGGGAACAACTCCACCGAATTCCTCCTATAAAATCGAGAATGCCCGATATTGTTTTTCGGCACCGCCATGTTAAACGAATCTTGAGGAGTCTTGATACCAAAAAAGCTTCTGGTCCTGACGATATTCCAGTCATCGTAATTAAGACATGCGCTGACGAATTCACACCGGTATTGTGTAGGCTTTTTAACTTATCTTACAAAAAAGGAATATTTCCTTCTTGCTGGAAAGCTGCGCAAGTCCAGCTCATACCCAAAAAAGGCAAGAAAACCTTGCCAAACAACTGTCGTTCAGTCGCATTGCTTTCGGTTATATCAAAAGTTATGGAGAAGGTTATCAACGAAAAACTATTAAAGTACCTAGGCTTTAACATTATTAGTGACCATCAGTAGGGATTTCGTAAGTCTATATCAACAGGAGACCGTCTCGCTTATGTTACTCACGTTTGGAACAACGCAATAGAACATCATGGGGAGTCCCGGGAGGTAGCACTGGACATTTCCAAGACCTGGAGAAAGTTCTGTCTTGGAAACACAGTAACCAAGTAATATTTAACACTAAAAAAACCCAGGCGCCAATTTTTTCTAAAAAAGTTAATGTCGAAGAACCGGATATAGTCATGACGCCCGATTCCCTTAGCTTCATCAATTCATTTGTTGCGCGTCAATTTGGATAGTCATATGTCTTGGCATAGTCACGTTGCGGTCATTGCTAAAGCAGCCTCGCAGAAGCTTAATACAGAACCTCTATATACCCCAACAACTTTTGATGCTCTATAAAGCCCAAGTTCGACCATCGCTGGAGTACTGTTCGCATATTTGGTGCTCTGCTCCTAAATATACCCTGAGATTGATTCAGAGAAGAGCCATTCGTTTGATCGGTGACCATGATCTGACAAACAACCTGGAAAGCCTTGAATATTTAGTCTATTTTATAAATATTTTCTTGGCAAGTGCTTAACTAAGGTTGCTCGCTTGATTTCACCCAGAGAGGTGCATGGTAGAAATACACGACGAGCCACTGCAGCCCACCCGTACGTGGTTCAGTTTAGTGTCCCTCGAACGACACTGTTTTAAAGATTCTTTCATCTGGAGAACGTCATTACTCTGGAACGACCTCCCTGAGACCGTGTAGCCCAACGAGTATAATCTCCAAAGATTCAAGACCAACGTGAATTAGAATTAATTCTGTAGTGCTGTGCCTTACCATTTTTTTTTTCGAGGGTCCGTCCAAGTGCCGGATGCACTTCGGCTAGGTTTGGTTCATTGTGCTCACCCTACTTTTGCTTTAACACCCACTCATTTATTCCAGTTCCTTGCACTAGTTTATGTAGGAACTGGGGAGAGTATCAGACTATTCTCTGGTTCTTACGCCTTATCATAAAAAAGAAAAAATAATTGAGAAGATATTATGAAGAATACATTGTTTCGATTAGATCCGATTTTCATCCGATCCGATAACATTAACTCATTAGAAATTAATTTTCCACAAGGTGTTTAAAGTAATCTCCGTCCTTCTCCAAACATAATTAGAAACTGCAGAATTTAAGACATTTAATTATCATTTGTGGCGTTACGCTTTGAATGGTTTCAAGAACTAGTCGTCTAAGGTGTTCTTCTGTCTGTCAGGGTGTTACAGAATGAATACTGATATTTTTTTCTGGAAATTTAGCTGAAATGTGCTTTTTAACTACTCTTTAATTTTGTGCAGGTGTACAATCCTGCTAGAGGTAAATTATCCAGAGCCTCCTCTAAATTATTTTGGAGTAAATTCACATATTTCTCCGATGGTAAATTATGTTGGTAAAATAGGTCTTATTGATTTTGTTTTCAAAATTTCACTACTTTTAAACTACATATTAAATCCAAAACGGTGTTGGTATCTTGTTTCCTTGAATATACGTAGATCCCGTTTCAACTTACCATGCTTTCATCAGACCAAGTTATCTGTTAAGGAACAATAATATTTTCGTGACATTTTCTGGTACACTTAGCAGAATGATCGACGTCTTTCTGCATCACTTGGCCTAAATCCTTGACAAATTCTATATTAATATGGGTAAAATTTTTGTCTTTTGAAATAAATTGAGCAGTTGATTTCGCTACGCCTACATTTTCAGTAACAGCTAATAATACGCTAAAAATTTGAAGTGACTTTTAGTTACTAACTTACTGTAAGTTCGTTTAGCTGGTTGTCCCCTTTCCGGATACTTGTCCGAATATATCAAATCAAATTTTTCTTCATTTGAATAATAACCTGGAATATTTAATTCAACAGAAGTAATGCAACATTGACTTATATAATACTACTTTTTTCTAGTGCCTACTTTGCTTATTTAGAAAAAGAACAGTAGCAAGAGATAAGATTTGTGTTATTTCAGAAAAGTTTATTTAAGTTAAAGTAAACCTGGATGTTTTGTTTTTATTTTGAAAAGTAACGTATGGTTTTGGAATCAGCGTTTTACAATATTAACTACATAATTAAATATCTATTATGTACTTTTATTATTTCTTAAAAAAGCCATAATTAAACTTAAGAAATTAAAAAGATTAAATTGTTACTTCATACAGCCATTACTCTTACTTTTCATATTAAAAAAAACTGAACAAGCTTATGCGACGCTTTAGGATCCATGTTCGTATCTTGAAGATTTCAGAAAGATAGATAAAAAAAAATGTTCTGAAAATTTGACAATATAAAATCAGAGTCGTTGTAAAGTTGACGGTTATTGCTTGGAAAGGAAACGTCATAAAAAAAAATTGTGATGCAATCTTTAATTTTCAGTTCTTTGAAAGTTGCTGTGAAAAAATTTTGTCATTTTTGCTCTAACTTTATTATTAACGCGGGAAAAAAATTAAATAAAAAATTTCAGTTTTTTTCTAATAACTCAAAACTTAAACTTAACTTAATTGCACAACTTCTTCTCTATTGAATCAAAGTTGTATCTCTTACCATAACCGAAATTCCCATAGAGACCCTCCGCATTACAGTTGGGGATTTTTTATTGCTGCAGGATTTTTGTTGCTAGCATGCGCAAAGCAGGTTTATTAATCAGCTATTGCAATTTGTATGCGATTGCTAGGAATAGCTCCGGACCTATTTTTATTGCAGCTACAAGCGCACGTTTGAAAAATTATTTGGTGTTTGGCTCAGTGCCACTAACCTGAGAAAATATTAGAACTTTTGGTTCTACCATTCAAACGTAGATTTCTATTATTTTTATATTGTGGTTTGTTTTTGTTGTTATTCTTACCATATTTTAATTCATATAAATTACAAACTGTGCGTACCCAAAATAATGCAAAAATGTGAGGTTATCTGTAATTTTATTTTATTTTGTTGGCAGCGTGTACAAAATCAAAAACCGAAATGATCAATAATTGCACGCTGTAAAGCGATTGACAATTCTCATTGCCGCAATTAAATATTGCTGCAATAAGAAGTCTGTTCAGAAGGAAAAACTTGGAAACTATAATGCCACCTTTATCTTGGGCACCCTGTAGTCTACTGTGTACCCGTATTAACTGATTTTTACAATGATATAAAATAAACTGTATACAAAACCACGTTTTTGCCTTCAGCGGAACCCCAAGTAACGTTACGACCCTGATGGTGGTCATTACCTTGAAACATTAAAACAAATGACAATTCAAAGAACAATAAAAAAAATCATTAATTATGGTTGTTTTAATACCTGCAATTAATGCAGTTAACAGATTTAATTCTATGGTATTTATGTATTACATGATGTGCTACTAATGCGCTGCATCCTATGATATAAACTTTGTAAATCAAACCCATTTTTACTAAAAAAAAAATATGTACAATCATCAAAGAACTAACCATCAAATGTACTAAGTATATACGGGGTGGCATTCACAAAAGTGCATTGCATAATACGACACTATAAAAGATCTCAAAAGATTGTAAAAAGTTTCTATACAATTACAAAACATATACACAATTTTCTTTTGTATTCAATTGAATAAGTAAGTACGACCCTGTAAGAAACTTATAATTATTGCATTTTGCAATAAAATATTTAAATAACTACAAAAGGTTCCTCTCGATGTTCTGCCGTATATCTATTAGAGGATGAGGATACAATAACCTGTATCTCAAAAACGAAAGATTCATACTAGTGTTGGTTCTTGAATATTTCTTTACGTCAGGTCTAGAACCTTTAACATCAATTGCATCTTGTTGTTCTTACACCTTACGATTTAAGAAAATTTTCAAATTTTCATTGCTTGCCTTGATGAGTGTGTGTCTTGTCATCTTGCTGAAAGTATTAGTGATACGCGCGGATGGCGCCTTAGGCACGTTATATTACAGAAAAGTAAAGTCTGTGTATCTATCTTACAAACTCATTATTAATGCTAATCCCTTACCGTCATAATAACGTATTGTGTGAGGTGTAAAATTCAGCCAGCTGATCTGGGGACTCCAGGTACGGATCTATTTAAAGACTATTAATTATTATATTTTCTCTGTAATCCTCTCAAGATAATGAGGGTAAAATAAAACAGGTTTATTTTAATTATTTAAGTTTGCTGATTTACGGTTTTACAATTCAGTTAGATGTTTGTATTGGTTTAGACAGGAAGTTATTTGTTGCCAAATAAACGTGATATCTAAAAACGTTTCGTCCGTGGGAAGAAACCAGTACGCCAAGTGTGATATATTATCAGTTGACACAAAAAAAGTAACCTTCGACGTTTAAACCACCCTTCTTGAACGTAGTTTTCCAGAATTTGGTGCAATGAAGAAAGCGGTGACACGCAGGCCAATGTGGTTGGAGAGAAGAAAGAGGAAAGACTCTTTTACTATTAAGAAACTGGACGCGACGGATGTCGATATAATTCATAGAAAAATATATGCCATGTACAGGGAACAAATGATCCCCACTTCAAAAACCCTATTGCAAAGATTAAAAAAAAGATGATACAGGAATAGAGTGTTGTCGTGAGACCCTAGGAAAATATATTTTAAGAAACGGTTTTAAAATGAAAAAAATTAACAAACGACAAGTAATTATGGAATCGGTCCGGTTAAAAAGATGGAGGATGGAATACCTAATTGCAGTCCATGGATATAGACACGATGGAAGGGATATTATTTATTTGGACGAGACGTGGTATGACACACACGAAGTTCCAGATAAAGGTTGGGTAGATTTATCGGGTCAGTACAGAACCAAAACTCCATCATATAAAGGTAAGCGTATAATAATAATTCATGCTGGGACAAGAAACGGATTTATACCAAACGCTTTGGCCTTATCAGCCAAAAATATAAAGGACTCCCTTGTTAATTATCACGATGACACTACGGCAGAACTATTTGAAGATTGGTTTAAAAACAAATTATTATTACATATACCACCAAATAGTGTGATAGTGATGTATAATGCGAGCTACCACAGTCGTAGGTTAAATAAAGTTCCGTGTTCCAATGACACAAAAGTTACCATCCAGGACTATATGATGGAAAATAATATGCATTTTGAGGAAAATTACACAAAAAAGCAATTGCCCGAAATTTTAAAATCATTTTCAATAAAAAAGCAATATTATTGTGACACTTTCGCGGCAGAAATGGGTCATACCGTGTTAAGACTTTCTCCTTATCATTGTATGTTCAACCCAATTGAACATATGGGGACACCAGCTGAAAGCATCGGTAAGGAAGAATAATGTTTCGTTAACCTTAAATTCCTCTGTGACAGCTTTAGTACAGTCAAAGATTAAAAATATACCAAACAAACATAAAAAATCAGTACGACACTTTTGTTGCATACAGGTAGATAAAAAAAAATATTATTTTTCACGCTTTTATATATATTATTATCTTAAAGCAGCGAAACCTTTTATTCTATCAGCAACGAGTGCGTGCCTGCTTTCATTCGATAACCCGCTGGGTCTTATCGGCATTACGGATTAGCATTTATAATGAGTTTGTAAGATAGATAGAAAGACGAATTATAGCTATATTTTCTGTGGTTATATCTTAACATAGGTGTAGTGCCTCTCTACTTTTCTAAAGCCTCTCAACTGTATTTTAGTGCATCTGTACTATTGAATTTGACTTATAATAGATAAGGGCAAATCGTTTTTCGGGAGTTTGTAAGTCGAGTGGTCTTGTTCTTGTATATGTGAGTTGGTGATTTCAGGGTCTGTCGATACGTCGGTGCGTCTGTACTAGTTTGTAATAATTTTGTTCAATTCAATTCAATTCGAAACCCTATTCTCCAACTGATTAATATGGCGCTGCTGTTTTCATTTAGGTACTAAATTCGGATTCAAATCAAACTTCCACATTAATATGTTCAAACCGTTCGTTCGCATTCATTAAGAATCTATTACAATGCTGAAAATAGCTTCATTATAAAACCAAAATAGAAAAACCTTTTTTGTTCAAAGTTTATTCTTGCAAAATGTGAATAATATTATGGTAAATATATAAAAATAAAAGATTTATAACGTTTTTTAATGTTTAATTGGCACATCAGGTTTCTTTTCTTGTCAAGCCTTGTTGCTACTTCTACACACACTTTTACGGTGTAGCAATATGAGAAATATATGACAGGATCAATGAAATGAAAAATAGTAACTTAATATTTTTGAAATTTTAGGGGGCATATTTCTTTTCTGAAACATTCGCTAGGCGATATATATACTGGTTCTTGTGTGTGGTTTTAAGTTAGGTCAAACCTTTGACTTTTTTCCAATCATCGTTTACTTTTCAGCATTTTCGTATACGTTTCTGTTTATTCAGCAGAAACTTTGAGTGTTCATGTGCCGTATGTGCGTATTTCTTCTAAATTTTTGTACTGCTTTCTTGACGCCTTTTCCTCATCACTTGGACAGTGTCGGGCAGTGCTTCTCCACTATTTCCAGTGCTTCTCTACTGTTGATTAGGCTCGCGTAATTAGATTAATCTAACATCCCGACAACTGATTGGTTGTTGTTCGTAATTCGCAAATATCGCATGCAGTTTGATTGCCGGTATATGTACCCACCAACCAGGAAGCTTACGAGCAATTTATGGTAAAAACTTATTTATTTTTAAAATCATAAGAAAGTACAAAGATTTTATATTGGATTCCTTAAAATTATATCTTCAATTTGGTTGCAACCGAAGTCATTGACAATCTGAAATTCTTTCTTAAGGTTACGCCCCAAAAAACTAAACGAAACAGAGGCGACTCAAGCCGTTGGCCCCTGTGTTAATATGATTTATGTCTTTGTAGTTGTGCCATACTGCTTAATACCAGTCTCTCCTCCATCGGAGCACTCAAAGAGAATTGTCTCATGAATCAATCATTCGGATCCCTTATGTTTTGGCTTTCTAAGCTATGTCACACCATATCTCACAGAAAAAGTGAAGTTAAATCCTATAAGGAGAACCATTCTTTACAGAACACAATTATTAACTTTTCACTCCAAGATTACCTCTCCTTATACCAAAACTAACACATTCAAAAAAAAACTCTGATTACTGCATTAGCCATCAAACAAGACACGTAGGTAATCCTAAGTCTACGACATAGTAAGGTTCAAAAGCTGTAGGCCTAAGAATGTTATAGAACTAATGAAATAAATCCGCTGAGTTTGGTTCTTAACATTGTTGTAACGTTGAAATGCCACTCATCCCATTGCAATTCATCCCGTTGCAATGCCACTCACCTAGTTGCAATTCATCCCGTTACAATCCCTCGAGCGATTTCAATTTTTTTTATGGTTAGTTCAGGTTAGTTGGAAATAGGGATGAGCAAAAGACATGGATGTTTCATCTCCAACATCGATGTTTTTACACAGAGACTTAAAAATACCGACACAGACGGAGCTTTATGACAACATATTAACGGATTACTACAAATATACGGACCAACCCACTAATTGCAAGTCCACATCACCGCCGAAATCCACCTACAAGTTCCCTAAGACATGGCTGCCTCCAGCAATAGTGAAGAGGCACTAACGATGGAAGCCTCGGCAAATCAAGCCGTTTTTCAGCTGAGAGAGATACTTATACCCTGCTTTAAATGATCCAGGGATTTGCTTAAATCTATTTCCATATTTGAAATTTGGCCAATAAAGACCCCAATGACTAATAGAAGTTAAAGGCAATGCCAGACTTGAGAGAGAGAGGTCCAGAAGAAGAAATATATCGATGTTTTCTCGACATCGATGCTTAACATCGATGTTTTTATTCGCTGTGCTCATTCCTAGTTGGAAACCTTCGTGCGTATGCGCACAACAACTCACCAAAGTTTCATCGTAATCAGATGAAATCCAGCAGAAATTTTTGAGTTCTGTGTCCAGCAGTTTTAGCATATGTTTATATGTTTAGGAGCGAGTCCCAAATGAATGAGCAGTATTCCAGCGGCGGTGAAATTTGGGGTTTAAAGGGCCTCTAAAACTGTTGGGGTATACAGGGTGTACCAAATTAAGTGCGCACCCATGCTAACTTCTTTATTATTGGAGATACAAAGTCGGTTAAATTAGCAAAGCAGTAGCATTTTTTCTGCTAATTAAAATGGTAAAAGCAGAAAAGCAATTGGACATAACGTTTCTGAATACTTAAATGAGGAAAATGTATTTTTTTTAATTGGCACACTCTGTATATTTTTTACCAAAACGTTTGCAAATCGTATACGAGATAAAAAAGTTCATATTATGCAATATTGGCCTAAAATTGGAAAAACATCAACACAGCCATGGAAAAAAAAAGTGGTTTGCCTTTGACGTTTTCATCGAGACTGCCATGAAAACAAAAACGAAAAAACTAAAGTGTCCTCGTTTTGGGTAGCCATTATTGTTAACGAAACCAAAATTTTCGTAGTTCTGCGTTAAGTTATCTAGTTTTTGCTTTCAAATATTACAAATTGGCGTTGACGCATTTAGAACATTGCGATATGCTAGAAGCGTATCTTGGTTGCAGGAAAAATAGTGTACTAGCATTCGAACAATACGGTCAAATGTATCCTGAACATGAGCAACCAGACAGAAGGTATTTTCTAAGGCTGTATAGAAAGTTTAGAAGTTACGAAAGAGTTTTTATAAAGACAAGGACTAAAAAACAGTTGATTATAATAAGTGAACAAGTAGAAATAAATGTATTGGCATATTTTGAAGCGCACAAAAATAATTCAACTAGAGATTTGGTAAGAGAAAGTGGTTTCAGTTTATTTACAATTTGGAGGATTTTAAAAAAACATAGGTTTGTACCTTATAAGTACCGATCAGTGCAAACATTATTACCTGGTGACACTGAAAGAAGACTCATTTTTTGCCAATGGTTACAAGATATGTGTAGGCAAAATCCTAACATTTTAAAGAAAATTTTATGGCGCGATGAAGCGAACTTTTCAAATAGGGGTATGTTTAATCGTAAAAACATACACTATTGGTCTAGAACAAATTTGTTTATTGCTGTTCCCAGAAATCCGCAAGTAAGATTTATCATTAATATTTGATGTGGTCTCATAGGCAGCCAAATTATTGGGCCAAGTTTTTATGAAGGTACTCTGACCGGCGGGGGATACGTTAATATGTTGTCAGAATTACTAGAAGAATATTTAGATGATGTGAACTTAGAGGACCGTAACCAAATTTATTTTCAACAAGATGGAGCTCCTCCCCATCAGTTTCACGAAGTGAGAATATTGTTAGATACGCTTTTCAGAGATGGTGGATGGCAACACATGGTCCGCGATACGTTGGCCCCCAAGGGCTCCTGACGTAACTCCATTAGACTATTACTTCTGGGGGTATGTCAAGGACAAAGTCTTTAAAACGAGATATGCGAATGTGGTCGAACTTCAAGACAAGATTAGACGCATTATAGCATCCATCGATCCAGTTTTAAAAGAGACAAAACGTGTATTAACGAATGCCCTCAAATGTATTGAACAAAACGGTGATGTGTTTGAACATTTAATATAGTTTTTTTAAAATTATTTCGCTAAAAATAAAATAGAATTTTAATTTCTGAAATAAATAAATAAATTCGTTTTTGTTTTCATGGTAGTCTCGATGAAAACGTCAAAGACAAACCATTTTTTATTTCCATGGCTGTGTTGATGTTTTTTTCAATTTTAGGCCAATATTGCCTTTGAACTTTTTTATTCCGTATACGATTTGGAAACGTTTCGGTTAAAAATATATAGGGTGTGCCATTTAATTTAAAAATACATTTTCTTCATTTATTCAGAAACGTTATGTCCAATTGTTTTTCTGCTTTCACCATTTTAATTAACAGTAAAAATGCTACTACTTTGCTAATTTAACCGACATTGTTTGGTACACCCTGTATATCTAGTTGGGAAAAGTATCCCAAGCTTCTGCGAGGCTACCTTAGCTATGGGATCATCTTCAATCAAATCTCAACCTTCTACAACAACTAACTTTAACTACTCTATGCACCTTAACCTACATAAAACTTCTCGTTTTGATCATCCAATTTACTACTCTGGTCGCAAAATCTTCCATGATCTGTTAAAGCATTAACAACAGATGTTGTTAATCATCAGAGTTTTAATGTTAGACGAAATAGTTTTTTTTTATATATATTAAAGACCTACTACTTTCCAAGTCCAAGGAAACATTTCGATGAAAAGTCAAGCTTACTCAACACACAGATAGGTACCGATATATCTGTTGTAAAATTTAAAATTAAACAAACCGTATTGAAGTGTTAAAACAATATCGTATTGTTCTTGAAAATAATATATTGTCATTGTTATGGTAATAGATTGCTAATTATTAATTGCAGTATTCTTAACTAGGTAAAGAACTTTTAGTCCATTAAAACAGCAAAAGAAAGTTTGCCAAACGGTTCACATGCAATCTAGAAGATCAAAAACTACAAGCCATACAGATAAATGCCTAGTCTTATTACTTGAAGAGATTTTTGCGAATTTTGCAACGGCTACACTTGCCTACTATTAGTGCTATATTTCTTCAAGCTTATTACATGTTTACATACTGAGATTTGTAGGGAAGAAGTACGTTATGTAACCACAATTTGTAACGCATTTTGTCTTGATTCTATCAACTAACGTAATCCGAGAAATGCATTGTTTCAATTTTTTTTTTGGTGATTAATGATTGTCAGAAAATTAATTTAGCAGCTAATTAGGTGTGTTGTTTTAGCACCTGCATGTGTATTTATGATTTAATTAATGGCCCTGATTTGCAATAATATCATCTTAGGTCAGCAATTTTGCGATTTTGAAATGTTTGAGACGATAACCTGACTAATGACCAATGCGTTTTTACAGGTTGCGGATTTTAAAGAATTTTAAATGAAATTGTAGATAAGGTAAAGCCTGTCCAGAGATATAAGAAAGTTACACTTTGCCTTTGAATGGGATTATCCAAGGGTAGCCATAAACAAACAATGAATGAATGAATAAATGCAGGTAAATTATGGTCCGTACTTAAAAATGTCTTAAAGTAAACTGCAAATCCGGACGACGTAATTCCATTATTAAAGTAATAGTTTGGTGATTTTAAAACGATTTTTATCTGATTCAACATGAGAAGGTTAATCCTATAAAACAAATTATGTTCTAAAGACTGTATATACAGTATGTCCACGGATGGGGTTTACAAAAGGACAAATGGACTAAAAATTGAAAGATACGAAAAAAAGTCACTCTTAATAAACGTTTTTGCTTGTCTAGAAAATACGATTCATCAATTTTTTTAATACAGGGTGGGTAAAAACTGCAAAAATGTTATTTTGCTTAAGAGTAAACATACTTTATTTTGAAAGATACGAAAAAAATCCACTCTTTACTACTCAACCGAGGACATCCCCTTCCATCAAATCCAGTTCAATCAGATATACAGGTCACATAAGCCAAAAAATCTCTAAAAAACTCAAAAACCATAAACTTATCCCCATACAAGTCAATAAAAATAACCTAGGTAAATACATAGCTAATTCAAAAATTGAGAATAGACAAATTAACACATGGCGGGGTCTACCAAATACAATGTGATGACTGTTATGCAATCTATATAGGTCAAACAGGTAGAAACTTTAATACTAGGCTTACAGAACATAAAACATCCATTTTAGAAAAACAAAATAAAGCAGGAATAGCGGACCACTAATATAATAAATACCCACTCAATATCCCACAAAATAAAAGCGATATATACTCAATACAAGGGTAGAAAACTCAATCTATTAGAAATATTAGCAATTAAAAAAGCCTTAAAAAATCGATGTAATGTTGTTAATAATTAAATTGAAATACCTTCAGGTGCCAATCTAATACTTAATGGGATGAAGCCAATTTTCCAATGTGTATATACTGCACGTGCATACTAACATATATATTATACAATGTATTGTATGTTTGCTTTGAAATTCTTGTTTTCCAATATAATGAGTAACTAATATAACTATCTGAATATTATCTGAATTACACACATAAATCCGACTTTCATAAAGCATTTTTTTATTGTCACTGGTGACAAAATGCGCCAGGATACCGATACCCATATTAAGGCGTTGGCTATGGTAATATCAACTTCAATTTCTTGAAGAGGACAACCACTGTCTATACATGTTAATCGCGTCTTAAGGTAGCTTCTGTAGAGCATTTTAAAATTCTGAATAATGCCTTGGTCCAAAGGTTGGCAATCTGAGGTAGTATTGGGTGAAAGAAAAATAAGTTTGGCATTATCCAGTGTAATTTTGGGATGAGACGTTGCATTATTCAGAAACAATACCACTCTTCTATTCTGCTTCTTCATCTTGGTATCCAATTTGTAAAGCCATGTTGTTATGATGTCTGCTGTCATTCACGCTTCTTTGTTCGAGACCTATTAGAGAGGTAACTTATCGATATGTGCGCCCATCGAGGATTTTTGCTTTTGCCTATTATAAGTGGTTGTTCCTTCTCACCTTCAAGGGGCACCCCTTAGGATATTTATTTCTATGCCGCTGGGGCTTTGTCCAGTTCTTTTAAACATAGACATACTGTTTTCTTAACATTAATTGTCTGTAAAAGAACTAAGGAATCACATAAGAGATTCCTGTGATGCGATTCTTACCGAACAATAGCAATCACTTCCCATTATCCCTGCGGTACCGTCTTCATCCCGCAATACATCCGTAAGCTCTGTTAATCGGTCGAGCAGCAATGGCATATGTGTTTATTATCAAAATACTCGCAGTATTAAGAGTCGTACAGCCGATATTTACAATTGTTTAAATTATTTTGAATATGATATTGTTGCGTTGACCGAAACATGGCTTGATTCCACGGTAAACGATATCGAAGTCTGCCCTAACAATTTTAATCTGTTTCGTCGTGATAGAGATTTTGCAGCTGCTGGTTGTGGTCGCGGCGGTGGTGTGTTGCTGGCGGTAAGTGAACGATTTTTTTGTGAGCCTCTTAATTTGGATCAGGTTGTCGCGAATATATCGAGATTAATTGATTTAGTGGGAGTTAAGGTATCTTGTGATAGAAAAAGCTTATATATTTTATTGTTGTATTTACCACCGAATCTAGGAATTGAAGAATATCATAGATTGTTTGAATTTGTATCTTCATTAGATTTTTTAAATAACGCTGACACACTCATTTTAGGAGATTTTAATATTACTAATTACGCAAATTTTTTCATACGTAATGAAAGATCAGATAATTTTGTAAATGCTATAAATAACTTCTTTAATCTGACACGACTAAATCAGTTTAACTATGCCTTAAATACTGATGGCAGACTGTTAGATCTTGTCGTTTTTAACAGGCACTGTAGTGTCAGTGAGTCGGATATCATTCTCACTAGGATCGACGACCCTCACCCTCCTTTATCGATTTCATTTCCCTACAGCATCAGTATTAACTCTAATACTCTCATCCCTAAAAAACAGGCAGGTCAGTATAATTTCGTCGAGCTGATTACCCGGTTATGTACGAGTTACTGCTGGATATTGATTGGTCTTTTCTGAACCACTTGGCCGATGTTGACCATTGTTGTAAACTATTTTACGATAAAATTTATAATGTATTTGAGATTTGTGTCCCGAAGTTCGGCGTATTGAATTGTCGTACCTACCCCCCATGGTTTACGATTAACATTAAACGCGATATCCGACTTAAGACCATTGAATGGCGGAAATATAAACGAACTGGCGACGGTTTAGCTTATGAAAATTTTTCTCGATTAAGGCGTCAAATTAAGACTGAAATTGACGAGTCGTATAGGGTGTATATGCTTGGAATCGAGCATAGCGTAAATCAGGATCCTAATAAATTCTGGGCGTTTGTTGACTCTAGAAGGGGCTCAGTGGGAGTTGCTCGTGGAATGCATTTTGACAACACTACGCTACAGAATTCTGAAGATATTGTCAATGCGTTTGCTGATTTCTTTGGTCGCTCACTTCTGGTATCTTCTGGCTCCTCCACAGATGATGATGTGTCCAATATATCCACTTCTACTATTAATATTACCAGTTTTAATGAGACTGAAGTTTTCAACGCAATTAAGCTGATTAAACCCAAATTAACCGCTGGTCCGGATAAAATTCCTGCGTTTGTCATCAGAGACTGCGCGGGAGTCTCGCACGTCCTCTATCAATCATATTTAACAAGTGCCTTAATCTATGTAAAATGCAAAACATCTGGAAATGCTCCAAGGTTTGTCCAGTCTTCAAAAAAGATGATAAAACTGATATCTCCAATTATAGACCAATTTCAATAATTTCAAATTTTTCCAAAGTTTTCGAGTTACTGTTACATGGCATTATCTTTTCAAATGTTAAAAATTCTATACGTCCTGCTCAGCATGGATTCCTTAAGGGTCGATCGACAACTACTAATCTAATGTGTATTACACAGTTCGTGGCAGAGGCAATTGACCAGCGCCGCCAAACAGACGTTATATATACTGACTTCTCTAAAGCTTTCGATCGGCTTGATCACACCATTCTATTGCAGAAACTTCAAACTTTTGGATTTTCAGACCCATTACTGTTATTCTTTAAATCATACCTGGAGGATCGACAACAGTTTGTGGCTTATGGTGGTGTTAGATCCACAGATTATATTGCTACTTCTGGAGTACCCCAAGGCTCTATTCTGGGACCACTATTTTTCACGCTGTTTATTAATGATATTGTTGATAAACTCTCAGTTCATTGTCTGCTTTATGCTGACGATTTAAAGTTATTTTCTGCAGTCTCTAACGAGGCTGACTGCCAGGTCCTACAGCGTAATCTGTATATTTTAAACGACTGGTGTATTGAAAACAGATTGAGTTTGAATGCCTCAAAATGTAATGTTATGACGTTCACGAAAAAAAATGTCCCTCTTTTGTTTGACTATAACATCAATGGTAAAACTTTAAAGCGACCCGAAGTGTTTAAGGATTTGGGGGTCGTCTTTGACAGTGAGTTGTCTTTTATTCCTCACATTGAACATACCGTCTCCGCTGCATATAAATTACTTGGTTTCGTTTTACGCACAACAAAAGATTTTCAAAATACGGTTCCACTTAAAACTTTATTTTTTTCTTTCGTTTTATCTAAGCTGGAGTACGCATCACTTATTTGGTCTCCTTATTATAATATCCACATAAATTCTATAGAGTCGGTGCAGAGGCGATTTGCTAAGGCTCTATGGTTCAGAGCCGATGGTGTCTATCCGATTCAGGGTTTTCCCCATGAACAGCTGCTGCAAAGATTTTCGCTTATAAATTTGGATAGAAGACGTGATTACCTATCTCAGTCGTTTTTGAGCAAGCTTGTCAGCGGTCATATTGTCTGTGAGGAGTTGTTGTCTAAACTAAATTTTAGGGTTCCTACTTTAAATTCTCGCAACACAGATACTTTCTACCTACCACCGTTCCGTACCAACGTTTTTAAGTTTGCACCTATTAACTCGATGTGCGGCTGCTATAACTCCAATGCTAATGCCTTTGACATTTTTGCCTGCAGGTTGAGCGCAATCAAGAGTCACTTTTATCGATGACTGACTTTTTGATGTTTAATTTTCCTTTTTCTTTATGATTTTGTTCTGTATAAATCTTTTGTGTAATATTGTGTAATAAATCATATTTGTTTAGTTATGTAAGTAAATTAGGTAGTTTGTAAGTTTTGTTCGTACCTACCTGTTTTGTAATTGGGTAACTGTTAAACAGTGTATGTATAAATAAATAAATAAATAAATAAATAAATAATAAGGAATACTAAAGGCATTATTTAAGGAGTGCGCACTAATATGATAGGAAGAGCCGAATCATATATCCTTGGAGGTGGAGAGCACTTTCAACAACTTATTTAATTTTTTTTTGTTTTAAAAAAATGATATTAAGGTGTTAACAGTCAAATAAAATTATTAACTAATTTAACCAGAAATAGTTATTAGAGATATACAGTTGTTTCCATAAAAAGTGTAAAATAGCTATTTATGTAACAAGTTGCAAAAATAGTGTTTCTTTCTTGCACTAGATGTGAAGATTAAACCAAAATTAGCTATTTTGCAACGTGTTTTATACACGATATGTTGTAATTCAGTCATCATGATAAAAATAAAATTATAATTAAGTCAGATTTAGCTTAAAATAATTAAAAAGGTGTTTTCTTTTCCTTTTTCCTCCATGGATACTATATTGCAACAATCGTGTATAATCTTTGCCATAGAATAGTTTACTGCCAATGTCAGTATCAACAAACAATTGCTAAAATACTTTGATACTTTTGTTCCAAAGAATGAGGGAATTTAAATATTCTTGACATTCTGACATAAAAGATGCTGGAACCGCTGTAAATATTGACTTATTTTAATACGAGTGACGACGAAACTCAGTGTCTCTCTCAAGAGATATGACCGCTTCGTATCCTTATCCTAATACCCTGTATAATATGGGCAATTGAAAACATCTAACAGGGAAATTCACAGTATTAGGTAATTACCTACCTAATTAACTAAACAACGACCCTTTTTAAATTTTACCCTTTTCTTCTCTTACTTCCAAAACCAATTTTTCCTTTAAATAACAAACGTATCTATATGTTGTTTTTTACGGCGACCGTCCAAACAAACCCACCAAGATTCTTAGCCCTAAAAAAATAAAGACCTTTTGAACCACAACGTCACAAAAGAGACTCAGATTTGGGAATTTCGTACGTTGAAAAAAATATTGTAAAAATATTGAACTTAAATGGAGATTTTGCCACTAAACATAATAATACAAAAAATATTTATTTTAATGTTTACTGTTCTGTAATCCTATGTTCCTGTATAAAGTAAACTTTCAAATAATGTCACTGATTTTTTATCCAATTTTTTAATTTTTGATTTAAGTTTGAATTTCAAAAATCAAAAATAAATTTGAAATTTATAAATATACAAAATATCCAAATTTTTCAACAGGGTTAAAGGGCGGAATATATGCACTTAAATTCAGCCAAAATATGGGCATATATATGCCTTGCTTGCCTTCAAATTATGCAGTTATATGCATTTTTTGACCAAATATGCATACTACTATGCAATATTTCTTAATGTATTATAGTGAAATAGGGTAAAGAAATACACTGGGTTCTGAAAAAGATGTTTACTTAAAAAAAAATCCAAATAAAAACGAAGAAAAATAAAAGTAAACAATTTTTTTAACCTGAAATTGTATAAAAAGCATTTATTACTAAATATTTTTCAAAATTTGCAACTAAAAAGGATTGTCTTCTGTCAGTAAAAATATGTTTATAGAGAAGAGAAGCTTCTTTCAACATCTATTGATGTAATCGGACAATACTGAAACTTAGGTAGTAAAGTACCACTTCGTTGGATGGTTTACCATCATAAATGCTTTTTATTGCAGTTAAGTATAGAAATTCTTCATTTTTTTTTACAGTTGCATCCAATTTGTTCCTTACTTGACCTTCTACTTTTCCGAGAATGTTGTTACATTTAGCGGAAAAAGTTCCAACAATACTAATTTAGTCTCTTAAACTTAAATTTCTAACTCTCTAACGAGGATTTTATGTCCGGTATAAAACTGAAATTAACCTTAATAAAACAAGACCTTTAACTATCTTTGCACTTTATAAGAACGCTTTACTCTGCACAACACACTGCGAATCGTCATCTAAATCCAAAATTAGTTCTTTAACGGCTTCAAAATGTTCTATGTAGAATATTGCAGCCCTAATCCATGTTCCCCACCGGGTAATTACAGGCTCTGGAGGTAGACTAACTCCTGGTAATCTCTCCTTATACATCTGCACTCTTAAAAGTGCTTTTAGAAACACTTTTTTACATTTGAAATTAATCTATTTACTAAAGGATATTCAGTTCTGACGGTTTTGCGACTCCGATTATTCCATAAAAGACAAGTTACATGTACTATATTAAGGTAAAAGATTCCTAAGTTCTGGCCTACTTTTACCATATACGGTGCTGCATTAGACAAAAGAACTTAAAGCTTCTAATCTGGGACTGGATTTGGTAAGAAAAAGCTCGAGCTGCTTAGAAGCTAGTAAATATGGGTTTGTTGCTTTATCTTCTTGAAGTGCCCCAATCATAAGATGTGCGATATATCTGCCACAATCATCTGTGCTTTCATCAAAAATAATGTAGAAATTTTTATCACCCAGTGAAGCTCTAATTTCTTCTAAAACGGTTTCGTATACTGAATGGACATTCTTTATTCTAAGCGTGGATTCGTCAGGAATGGTTTGTTGACAATATTTTTGCAAAAATCCTCTAAATTGCGGACTTTGTAATTTTTTTAAGGGTATGTTTGCTGCGACCAAAGCCTTGCCTAAGTTTTCTTGAAAAGTTTCTATTTCAGATTTTACTTTTTTCCAACAGTTTGAAATGCATTTTTTACACTCAGCTGAACTGGCTCAGATTTCATTTTTTGTAACTTTGATTTATGCAGCGGTTTTCAAATGTTGATCGATTTGGAACTTCTTTACACAAACAATAATTTTTACACAAGCGTTACAGAAGACTTTTTCTCCACTAAACTCTAACTCTGGGAAATTTTTAATCCACGAAGACGTTCTCGCCACTTTTGACATTTTGAACACAAATTTGAAATCACTAGTTTCACACTAAAAATACTGAAATCTTTCGACAAACTAAAACAGAAGTACGTATTACAACCCGATATAAATACAGTTTGTTAAGCAGGTAGTAATAAGGCATTATTAAATGACAATAAATATCCCCTAACAATATACGTGCCAACCCGGGAAACCCCCTTCTGTATAACCAAAATGTAAATACTAATTAGTACATAATTATCTTTAGATTGGAAAATCCCTGAAACAAGTGCCGGACTGGACATGAGTCTACCAATTTTCATAACCGGGCGTTTCTAATTTTCTGATAACGCCGAAAATATGAAAATATGCCCATAAAATAATAATTTGGGAAAAATATGCATTTTATTATAAAGTTGACAAAATATGCAAAAAAGCATATATATATGCACTTTACATATATTCCGCCCTTTAATAATAACTTATCTGCAACTATTATAGTTGAAAAAAATGGCTTAAAATATTTACATTAAAAAAAAATAAGCAAGTATACCGTTGCATAAGCCACAACACTGCTTTCAAATCGAACATATCATTACCAGATATCTATGAGATATCTAATTTTTCTTTATCAAGGTAAAGTAGGTAAGAGTGTATCATTAAAAATTTCGAACATCATCTGCAATTTTAGGGATGGTGGGGCTGAAAAATTCGCTTCGCGTGGGACTTAACTAGAGTACCAGCGTTACTTCATCGAGATCACAACAATAGATTACCAAATATCTTAAAATGTATATAAACCAAATAATTTTTTGTATTCTCACACAACATCTTACAACCTATTGCATTTAGTACGTTTATTGTTTACCTTGCAGTTTTTCCGCTAATTGGTTGCATTGTTTTAACGATTTGTTTTATATTGGAGTGTAGATTTTTGTGAGTGCCAAATTGGATTAACCATGAATTACGTAAGTAAAGTTATTATTGGAAAATTATATTTTTCAATAATTGACGACATAACATGGAGCATAAGTGAACCAAGCCTATTTAATCTCATTTAAAAAGAAAATTCATAGAGTTAATATTTTATTATCAATTCTGGCTAAAAATTTTAAAACCTGCTAGCTGTTACACATACCCTCGAAGCTTGACTTTAATATTATGTCGCCTAGGAAAATTGAGAATGATAACTAAATATAAAAAAATGCACCTGGGCCACCTGTACTTTGAACCCCCAAATTACGATACATCTCCTCTACTGTAAGTATATTATATATTGCATAAAATATTATAATAAAAAGTCATGCACTTTGAATTGAGATAATTCAGGAAGAAACTACCTATTTATCAACATTTTTGAAAATATCCTTTTTTATAAAATATAATGAAACAGAACTTTCTATCAATATAACTTGTTGGTAACGACTTCAACATCGATTCAAACGATTTTTTTTTAGAGACGTTATGAAAGTTTGTTAACCAAGAAGTTAGTTCGAGTTAGTTCATCCCTTAAAAATGGTTTAAATTCGTTGCTAGGACAAGGTTTTAGATTCGAATTTTGAATCATTTTCTTAATTATACCTGTTTAAGGCTATTTTAGAATCGAATTTTAAGGGACTGAGTAAAGAACTGTATTCAAAAAATAGATTTTTCGCGAATAAAATGTATTTATCCTGAGGAAATAGGTCCATTTTTTTTTATCTTTAAGATACTAATCACCAAAAAATGTAGGACTAAAAAGTATACCAAAATACATCTTTATGCAAGAAATGACAACTTCTGATCTAATCAATTTTTTATATTCAAGAAATGTAGCTCAATTTTACTACACAAATTAAAAGTAAACATTTAATTTTTCAATAAAAAAAGAAATATTCTCAAAATAATAAAGTCCTAAAAACGTGGCGAGCAACTTCAACACACTTACTACCAAAAAGTGTCAACAAGTGTTATCCAAAAAAATTCAGCTGAATCGGAAATGCGGACCCTTCTTATCAACCACTGCATTTAAAATCCGTTTAACTCTTTTAAAGTTTATTATTTATCTTTTATAGGCTACTGTTGCTATTATCCTTTGTGCTGTTACTCTAGTACAATGTGAGCCACCAGTGGCTTCATTCTCTGCGCCAGGCCAAGGCTACGGGGCACCCAGCTCAGGATATGGGGCACCCGCAGGTGGGCATGGGGGTGGGGGCGGTGGTGGACATGGTGGATTTGAAAGCAATGAGGTAAGTAAATAAAAGCAAATATTTTGTCTTAATTCACGGTGTGCCAACTCTATTTATATATGAAATATCTTCTTCCCTCTTCATATGATAAAGAAAAAAGTCTCAAGAGAAATAGTTCTTGGTTTAAAAACCTACTTTTACTAAAAGTACATTTAAAAAGATAGTGTGCCTCAAAAGTACGATTTTTAATATCAAGTTTATCTTTTTAAATAGGATACCCTATATTTTATGTCAAATATGATATCTTCAATCAATTCTGTATTAAAAATATCTGATATGTTCTATGCCTAAAAACGTCCTTCTTCGAGATAATGACAAATACAATTTTCTGATGTGTATATTAATAAAAATACTTTTAAGATGATAGGAATTGGATTACAAGTACGTGCAATTTTATTTTTTAAATCCTTCAAATTGGTTGGTTTTTCATTATAAACTTCCTGCTTTAAATATCCCTACAAATAAAAATCTAAAGATGTTGTCCACCTGACAGGACCTAGATTCCCAATGTGGCGGAGCACCATCTTGTTGATGTCAGATATTACAACGTAAGTTTATGGGAACTTCTTCCAAAACTTAGGTAAGACCTAGTTTACAAACTTTAAATATATTTGACCGTTAAATGTACCTTCATAAAAGTGTGATCCAATTATTCGTCCATTAAAGAGGCCGCACCATAGATTAAGCCTCCGGACATTTTGGAAATAAGTTTCCTGAGCCCAATCTTAATTTTTCACCGACCAGTAATGAACATTATGACGATTCATGATTCCGTTATTGTGGAATCGAGATTCGTCACTCCACATAATTTTTTCCAGGAACCATGAAATCTCATTTAACTGTGTAGTCAAAAAAGCGATGAATTCCAATCGACTTTCATAATTTTAAATTAGGCCATGGAGCTTGTGCCAGATGAATTTTAAAGCGGGGTGATATCCGTTGTTAAATAAATAAAAAAAAAAATAAGCCATCATCTGTCTGTCAATTTACTTCATATTCTATTTTAATTTAATGACATGTTGACATGTTTAACATTACTATTTCTTAGATATTAGCTTTGTTACTACACATACAATTTAGTATTGTACTCCTTCGATAACGATCCGCAAGGGTCGAAACACGTGTCAGGCAGCTGAATTATAATTGTGAAATATAACAAGTAAGACTTTAATTTCCTCTAGTTCCTATTAGTGTCAGTATAAATTGTTACGTTGATTCACCGCTAACTTTCGGATTTGTATCATTTTAATTTTATAAAATGCCACACATTTATTCAAATCTCGAATACGCCAATATGGTTTTTATTTATGGTTTGTGTAATGGGAATGCTACAGCGGTTGCTGAATAATATCGTGAATGATTTCCACATGAAAGAATACCGAACAGAAAAGGCCTTTATTAGAGTTTGCAACAAACTCTGCGAGACCGGAACGCTTCCAAGTGCTAATGTAACATCCGAACGAGCCATTCAACAGGATTTAGAAGAAATAGAAAATGTTTTAGCTTTAGTAGAAGAAGAGTCGACGACAACCTCACGAAGAATTGAAATTCAGTTGGGGAGTCCCCAAAAAAGAGTGATCAATACGTGTCACAAGCAAGGCTATACCCGTACCATGTACAGTGTGTACAGAATCTTCAACCTGGAGACTACGTTAAGCGTATGCAATTTTGTGTGTGGATAATTATTAATAGTCACCTTTTACCGCACATACTTTTAACTGACGAAGCTACATTTACCCGTGACGGCATCAATAATAATCGAAACTCCCATGTATGGTCGGACGAAAATCCTTACGCAATAGTCGGAAGTAATTTTCAACACAGGTTTTCAGTAAACGTGTGATGCGGCATGATCGATAATAATTTAATTGGCCATTTTCTTTTGGAAAATCGCCTTACAGGGGACCACTACTTAGGTTTTTTACAAAATGAATTGCAAGGACTACTGGAGGAGATTCCTTTAATCATCATAATTGAAATGTATTATCAACACGACGGAGCGCCTGCCCATATCAATCGTCAAGTCAAGCAATATTTAGGCCAAAGGTTTCCAGGGGTTTGGATTGGTCGCGGTGGTCCTATTAGTTGGCCTCCTAGATCGCCAGACCTCACGCTGTTGGACTACAATTTATGGGGTTGGTTAAAAACTGAGTTTTACAAAGTAAAAGTGAATACTAGGGATGCATTAATTAGACGCTTTAGAAATGCTGCACTCAATATTAAAGAAAGGCACGAATCAATTAGAAGATCCACGCGCTCTCTTCGAAGACGAAGCAGGAAATGTTTGGAAGTCAATGGAGGTATTTTTGAAAATTTACTAAATCAATAATTCATTTAAAACAATGTTAGTGTTGGATATTTTGGCTTAACAATATTATTATTTTATTTAGCGCTGTAACTTGAAAACAAATGAATATTGGATAACAATATTTGAGTTTTTTCTTATTATTTTGATGCATAGATTACACCCTCAGAGTTAGGCCCATTCCTCCCGACTCACCCTGTATTTTTATTAATGGCTAAGGGTAAAAATAAACACATACACGTAGATATCTACTTATAAAAATTAATAGTGACAAGATAAAATGGAACTAAAAAAAATCTCTTTACTAAGGATCTTTGTGTTTTCTTTTTACTTTCAACAAAATTCCTCTTGAAATTATAAGTCTTCATCAGGTCTGCCGTATATATTGTTTAGTAGACTATGGTTAAGTACATAGATCTATCGGTAACTCTTTTCAAAATTTTCTGATACGTGAAGCCTAAATAATTCTGTTACAAAGCTCTTTTACATTGTTTGGTCTACCCCTAGCAACATCCAAAACTTTCAAGAAGGGAGAGCCCCAACAAAGCAATCTAAAAACCTCTGGCAAGTGGTAAAACTATGTAGCAATTTAAATCGCCAACAACGACTGGTGCTACAATAGCGTAGCTGTGGAGCATTTCTAAATATTTCTCAATATTCAAGCTACCTTCCGAAAAATTGTCACACACGTTTCTGGCAAAAAAATAAACTTTTCCTAAAGCTGCAACCCTAAATATTACTTGCTCTTATATTTTAACTGTCTTGTCAAAGTATAGAACTGGCTAAAAGTTTTGCAAGGGGAGTACTACGACCTGAGTTTTAAAAAACGCACTATATGACTTTCTCTTCATTTTAATAGCATAATTCAAACGCTTTTAAATTGGTACTATTTTTTCTTTCCGCAATGACTGCAGTAACGAGTGAAATTTCGAAACAAACAATTGGCATAATTTTAATGCTCTTCTAAATGACGCTTTTGTTATGCAAATCAGTAACTGCTTGTCCAATTCGTTAGGTTTTTATTAAAGGGAATAATCACTCTATAATATGTACTAAGACGATGATTACGATAATTATTTTGTAATCTAACGTCGGATATGATGTCAGTTTTGCTTGGAGCTAGTCAATACCAATGGCCTAAAACAGTGTTTCTTAACCTTTTGTAGAGCGAGAAATCATCCTGACGCACTTCTATTTTGTCCTGAGGAACCCCTTAGCACCAAAATATGAGATATTAAATGTTTCATCAGAACAATAACATCATACTTTTTTAAGACTGAGTGCAGTTTTTACTGCTAACGCTTCTCTATGAATAACACAGCGGCTATACAGGGTGTTCCGAAATTAGGTGGCCAAAGAAATCAGTGGAATCTGCATCGGAAAATAATACTAATTTGTTTAATAAACAAGTATCGGAAATTGCCCCCTAAGGGAGCTACGGCCCCCTAATAGGGAACCAATGAAGATGGTATTTTTCAGAAAATTCCCCAACAGGTGAACATAGGAACATGTATTTTGATATTTTAGTAACGTCCTTAACGATAACATTGTTTAGCAAACACGGATCAAATTAAAATTATGATTTTTTTTAAACTAACAACAACACTTATTTACTTACACTTACACGAAAAATTTCGAACCGCTTTTCTTTAATTCGATTTCCAGCTGCACGAATTCGTCTTAAAAGCTCCTCTGGGCTATCTACTTCTATGGCATAAACAATATTGCACATTTTGCCCCACAGATAATAATCTAAAGGATTTAGATCAGGCGATCGAGCTGACCAGTTTACTGGACCACCTCTACCTATCCACCTATTGGGAAAATTTTCATTTCATCATCTCTAACCGAGTACGTATAGGAGCATCCTCTAGCAATTCTGCCAGCTCATTTTGGAGGAAATTTGAATAATGATGGGCATTTAATCTATCTGGCAAAATAATAGGACCTATTAAAACATCTCCTATGATCCCTGCTCAAACATTGAAAGAAAACCTATGTTGGTAGTTAGTCATTCGGATTGGCTTGAGCCCAAAAATGGCTATTGCCTCGCCTCTTGAAAAGGTTGTTTCATTCGACCATAAAACTTTTCTCAAAGTATTTTGGTGGTTGGAAATCCATTGGCAGAATTCTACACTAGCTTCTCTAGTTTAAAAATCTTCGGCTCTTAAATAATGTACTCTTTGATAATGAAACGGATGCAGTTCCTACATTTGGGTCATTCTTCCAAGCTAAAAAAATATTTTGAAACAATTCACGTGCTGCTATCTGTTATCTGTGAAAACAATTCTAATAAATATTAGATACTTACAAATTGACTTGGGGATATTCATAATATTTGCCAGCGGTCTTAATGCTATTTGAGGATTTTCCTCAATTCTATTTAGCGCTCCCTCGAAATCATAATTTCCCATAGGCCGGCCTTGTCCCTGGGAACGCCTAAATGATCCATTTTCTACTAAATTTCTATGGACACGGCTAAATACTTTTCGATGTGGCAGTCTTCTTCTCGGAAACCGTCTTTGGTACTCACGTACAGCGGCACGTGCATTAACATTGCAATATCCGTAAATAAAATGAATATAAGCTAATTCGTTATTCGAGAAACGCACCGTACTAAAAAAATAAACCACAATTATACCAGAAAATTTCGAATAAACTATCATAATAAATGTCAAGCTGGCAAATAACAAACTGGTCAATTTTGTTGCAAGGCCTACTACTAAGTTTTAATATAATAATGTGATAGGTCCTTGGTAAACAGGGTTATCGTTAGGGACTTTTTTTTCAGAAATGGTACCTACATCAGAGCGAAGTACATCAAGAGTACCTTTTTTTGCCTGAAAGCCCTAAGCTTTCATAATTCCAGAGAAAAAATGTAAAACATTAACTTAGAAAAAAGTTACTTTTGTTTTTGTTCCTCAATCCCCCCCCCCCCCACCCCCAAATGCTACGCCTATGATTAAATTTTGACAGTTTTGATTTTAGATCTAGATTCTGCATATAAAAAATACTAACATACCAAAAATTCATGTTTCTATATTCAACTGTTTGGGAATAATCTGAAAAATACCATCTTCATTGGTTCCCTATTAGGGCGCCGTAGCTCCCTTAGGGGGCAATTTCCGATACTTGTTTATGACACAAATTAGTATTATTTTGCGATGCAGATTCCACTGCTTTCCTTTGGCCACCTAATTTCGGGACACCCTGTATAACTTCGATTTTCGGAACGATATTTTTAACACGCGCAATAAATTCAAAGTATTTGCCGCTTTTGCACCGTCGCTGCAGATATTGATGCATTTGTTCCAATTAAGCTACTTTTCAGTGATATAAGAATCGACTAAGTTGAAAATTTCTTCTCTGGTTGTATGAGTCTTTAGAGGCTTGCAAAATAGCATTTCTTCCTTTGCAGAGTTGTTGTGTATATACCGGATAATAACGAGCAGTACTGCAAGCCCTGCCACGTTTGTCGATTCATTGAGTTGTAATGCGTACCAACTACTACCCTTTATCCTTTGAATAATTGTATTTTCTATTTCGTCACTTATTTCATGAATTCTTCTACGTACCGTTTGAGAGTGGCCCTATCTTGATATTATTACTAAACTTTTCGCCAATCATGGTCTCAACAACATCTATTATGTATGATTTTATACGAGTTTCGGCAATAACTAATATGAGCTTTTCCTGCCTTAGCTGTAGGGTAACTTACTTGTTGCGTAAGAACACGAATTAAGATTTAAAATTAGAAAAATAAATTAATAGGGGGAGTTCCACGAATATTTTTTTCACATTTTTTTGGGGGGTGATATTATTTACTAGTGCTCGGAATTTTTGAAATTAAAGTATTTAAATCCTAACTTTATTTATGATTCAAATATTCAAATTATTCAATATTCGAATATCATCCATGAGTATTCAAATATTCGGTTTCGAATATTCAAATATTCGATTTATAATTGAATAATTTTATGATTTGACTTTTAATACTTTTAATTTAAATTTTTGCTTTCGCTTCCACATGTTTAAAAAAAATAAATTTTTCAAGTATATGGAGTATATATAATATATATGGTATATTATATAATAAAATTTTTGAAAGGCTGGTACACGTAACATAAAATAATTTTAAAGTAAAAATATTAGATAAAATTGAATAATCAAATATTGAAACATTTAAACAGACAATTCATCGAATATTCAAATATTTGAATACTCGAATAACCGAACACATGAATAATTTTAAAGAAAAATATTCGGTATTTATATATTTGAATATTCGAATAGTCGAATTATTCGAGTTTGATTCCTAGCACTATTATTTACTACTATTTATGTTTTATTGACCTCCTAACAAGGAAAATGAACCTGAACTAACCTAAACCACTATACTTTACAAGTCTGATTTATTTCCAGCCTCAAGCTTACGAGTTCGGTTACAGAGTTAAAGACGATTACTCAGGCTCCAACTTTCATCAAAAAGAATCAAGCGACGGTAACCAAGTCAAAGGCGAATACAAGGTCCAACTCCCTGACGGCAGAACTCAAATAGTCAGCTACTGGGCTGATTGGAAAACAGGTTTCCACGCTGATGTAAGATACGAGGGACAAGCCACTTACCCTCAGACACAGCCCAAGTCACAATACGGAGCTCCTGCTGGAGGTAAGTATCTCTAAGATTGTGCCTTACTACAATTTGCGCATGATGTGAGATGTCGATTTCATTCAAAAATGCTAGCGGACTGTTCAGTTAGAACTATTTATATGTCTGTCTTGCATGGTCAAGACAAGAAGCAATTAATTACCAGTTATCCTCTCTGACATCATCTGTATTTTAAGTAATTATTTAGTCCGATATGAGCGATTCATAACTGACAATCTCTGTCATTATTTTAAGATCTTTCTTGCTTTATTCTAGCAGATATTTGGTGTATTTAGAACTAAATGCATCATGCCAGTTCCATGGCATTTGTGGCAGGTCGGATTCCACCCGGAGTAGCTATCATCATCATTATCATCATCTTCATGCCATCTACATCCACGGCTAAACAGCTTTCCTTAAATGATTTTTATGTTTCACAAGGTTCTATCAAGAATAACCTGCATGAAATATTTTCTGATGTGCGTCCTCTATTTTCAATTTCTGTATACACGGTTCTAATCTAGGTTTACATTCTAAAATGCGTCTGCTCCATCAGTTGTCTTTAGTTCTTGCAATGCTATCTACCCAATTCCATTCCAGTGTCAGTTCTTATTACGTATAATATTTGGAATATGATGATCTCGTAGCGAGACTTCCAAGTTTCTGTCAACCTTATTTTATTTGCGGTTTTATTTGTTGTGTTACAGTTTTAGCCGAGAGTGGTACATCGTAGAAATACACGACGAAATTTGTTAATACTTTCCTGAGATTGTGTGCTCCAATGAATTTAACGTCCAAGGGTTCAATGCCAGCGTACAGGCACCCGTCGACGAGCTCCCTGAAATATTTCTCCTGGGTTACTGTGTATGCCGAGATCCTAAAAAAAGTCTGTAACGCATGCCGCCTGATTGCCGCTACCTCTTCAGGATGTCCAGAACTGATTCAGGCCAATGGGTACCTGTTTAGTGCTTGAATTTGCAATGCCCTTCTATTGCTCATGTTGATTCAAACGTATTGGTCTTAAGAAAAGCCAGTCCCTAGAAAGTCGATAAGGTTTATGTGTTGTATGGATTGAATGTGTAATTAGATGAGATTTAATGATACGTTTGTCCGTTTGTAGTGGTTAGCGATGACTTTGTCTATATCTTCTGTATATAATAGTCGGTATTTAAGTAATTGTGAAATGTATGAGTCATCGTGTAGCGAGGGGCATTTATAATGATATTTAAAACCTTGTTCTGAATAACAACTGTAATACGTCGTATTTATGGTATACCATATGTAAGTACTGATTGGATTAAAGTCTTGTACAGTAGCGTTTTCGTGTGGACACTGCATTGTGTATGAATTTATCTCCCTTGAACTAACTCTAAAATAATGCTTGCAACTTTGTCCCCCGTTGGCAAAATGTCTGCGGCTGCCTATGTTCAGGTCATTTGCTGTCCTTGACTGATTTATTTTTTATTTTTAGGTTCTGGAGGATATAGTTATCCAAGTGCAGGTGCAAGTCCAAGCAGTTCGTATGGAGCGCCCTCTCATTAACCCACATAGACCAAAACCATAGACCCATAGTACCAGATTCGTATACGTACCTAAGATAGACTTACTGCCAGTACATGCTGTTGACTTTAATAATATTTTATAGCTCTTGCTCTTAAAGTGAAAGGCGTAGAGTGCAAAGTACGTTTGATTGCTGTCATTTTTTTTTATGCTCCTAATTTAAATCCAGTACCACTTACTGTACCTGTTGTCTTTCCTAGTATAGGATATTCTTTTGTAAATATTTTTTCTTTGTTTTACGCTAATGTATTGTAATAAATGAAATTGAATAATAAGTTCCTGTTGTTATTTTATCCAATTTGTTCTTGCAAGTACTATTATAAGAAAAGTTGAAAAAGAGCACGTTTTCCAACTTCCAGAGTATTTATAGTAAAGTTTGCATTATATCGTTGACCTTTATTGCAATAAATCAACTACCTGATAAATTCCATAGTGGATGAGATCCCAACATCTTCAAACCGCAATAATCTGCTGTTAATTACAATGTACAGTGTCGGCTTGAAAGGAATTAACGATACCTTTTAAACCAAATAAAAGTAAAGATCAATTACAATAACAATAATATTTTGAGACATAATAAGTACAATAAAAGTTAATGAAATACTGAAATGCAGATGTATTCGTTTCAATAAGAATTAAGTTTTTACAGTCATCAACAAAGTACCTACACTAGGTATATAAAAAGTTAGTTATTATGATTAAAATTTTCAATGTTACGTTTTAGACTACACACTCAAACAATATTAAAATTAAATTTAAGATTTAAATAAAGTATAATGTGAAGATATTTTTTTCAATGTTACTGTCCTACAAGGTCTAATTTGCTAGAACGTACACTATTAGACAAAAGTAGAGCAACAAATGCTTTTATTTCTTTGAATTTAAAAAATTAATTATATGATTGTGATCCCCAGCTAATTTTAATAAAATATTGTCCCCACAATATTAGTAATATTTCACAATATTTTGGTACACTTTAAACGAAATGAAGGTAGAGAAATATTTATAATTATAAAAATCGACGAAATGAAGTGCGACAAAAGTAAAACAACAAATTGTGTCAACAGTATTTTATTTAACATATTACTATAAAAAACATTAAACACATTTAATAATTACAATAGCTAGGAATATTATTATCTTAATAGTTAATAGAATATCCATTCTTTTTTATTACTTGCCGACAACGTCGCGGCATTGAGGCAATCAATTTTGAACAGTATTTTCGGGAAGGTTTGTCCAAACTTCATTGATTTTATTTAGCAATGATTGTTTATTTGGAAATAATTGTGTACGAATTCTACGTTCAACTTCTTCCCATAGATTTTCAATGGGGTTAAGGTCTGGGGATTGTGCCGGCCACTGCAAAACCCGAACGTTATTTTCTTGAAACTACTCTTAAACAATTGGTAAAGAGTGTTTTGGATCGTTATCCTGTTGGAAAATAAAACGCAACGGCATTTCCCACTCTGCATAAGGCAACATTACATTTTGCATTATATCTCTATAGACAAATCGATCCGTGGTGTCATTAATGAAGTTTAAAGGACCCACCCCATTCCACGAGAAACAACCCCATAGAAAAACACTGCCTTTGCCATGTTTAACTGTGGGTGTTACTTATTTGGGATTAAACCTTGTGTTGATTGGCCGTCTTACACGCTTCATTCCATCAGAATTGAAAATTTTATAACGCGTTTCATCGCTAAATAAAACTCTTTTCCACTCGTCTACTGTCCAATTTAAATGTCGACGTGCAAATTTAAGCCTAGCCACTCTATTTCTTGCCGAAATTAGGAGCTTTTTAGCCGGGCGTCTACTAAATAACTTTGCGTCTACAAATCTTGTTTGAACTGTCCGTGGATTAACCATAATATCGGGAATTTCAGCAATAATTCTAGGTGCAGACATCAAAATTGTTGTTTTTCTCGGCCTTCCCGATTTCGGTAGATGCTCTAAATGTCCAAGTGTGCATTCACTACTCTCTGCTTTAATTCTTTTGAAATTGGAATACCTCTTGGCATGATTAATCCAGCACAGAAATATTAATTAAACATAAAATAAACTCTGCAAAAATATTTTAACCTTTACTTTCACCAAAACCTGTCTTTTTTAGGAAAATATTAAAATGTTGCTTTACTTTTGACGCATTGCAATACTATATTTGAAACTTTACGTCAATATCAGTTCATTTGTTTTGATTGTTGGAAAAAGCTGTTGCCGCTGATAACAGCAGCCTACGATATCATGTATTTAATATTATAAAATCGAGATTTCTTTCATTTCTCGAAAGTGTTGCTCTACTTTTGTCCGATAGTGTATCATAAACTGTCCAAAATAGAGCTGGGAAGGGATATTAAAGCCCAACTATTTTGTTGTTATGTCGAGGGGCAATCTGTTTTGATCCAAAGGGGGTAGATAAACAATTGAATTGAATATCCATCAATTTAAATTATTATTCATTTCTTAAAATTGAAGAATGTTATCTACGACTTATTTTGAAAATCTAAAGGTTAGTTGCTTTCTCTCGTCAAATTTATTCCCAGGCGCGTTTCACCTTATAACAGCTCGTCAGTAAGGCTATAGAGTCCGAAAACAAAAGATACACCGGAGTGTCTACTTGACCCTAAACGGTGAATGCCGAACGGCAGATGAAGCTTAGAGGTAAATGCTTTGTTTACCAAATAAAATAAATCTATAAAATGTTCCTGTTTAATTTGGAAATAAAATGCTTGGCCAACACAACAGTTTATTTTGATTTCACCACAGATCTATATAGCTACATAGATCTGTGGTTTCACTCCCCGTAAGCCCAGCATATTTTTTATACCATTTTCCGGAAAATGACCTACTACTTTCCTTGTCTCTCTCCTGTGTCATTTAAATTCAACATAGTCGGGCGACCATTCTTTTTTAAATTTAATTTGTTCATCCATTGACGAAAACCCACATTTTGAACTTAAAACATATTGACTAAGATTACTTTTCGCCTCAGTTTAAACTTGGTTTTACAGGTCGTTACGTGCGTTATCCTAAATTTTTTGGAATGTCCAAATAGTATAGGGGAAAGGGGACAAATAGCTCTAGCTACCAGTTCCCCCTTCAAACAAAGCGCTGATATTTCATATTGTAAAAAATGCAACTCTTGGGACGTTTGCTAAATAACCTTAATAATAATTATAAAATAACAAAAACCAAGAAATTTTGATTTTTTACGAAAATATCTTTAATATACAAATCAAAATTTATACGAAAATACTTTACAATAAATTACATATACACTATTTAAGGAAATAACTGAATATAATAAAATTTTGAAAAAGGAAACAAATAAAATATAAAAGTTTTTCTAGGTAACTAACTATACAATATAATTATTCTTATAGAAATTTTTCATCACAATTAAAATATTTCCACTTATGGCCACATTTCACAATTTTTTATTGTAAATAGGTCTAACACCGCCATTGTCGCATACAACTGTCATTTCTTCCAATTCTTTTTTAAAAATTTGTTATACATATTAGAACACTCAGTATAAAATGTGTGCCTAGCCATTAATGAAAATATATCCTTCGAAAACCTACATTTTTTAACAGTGAATAACAAAGTGATGTTAGTCATTTTTATCAAATATTTATAATTAAACACAAAAAGTACTTTTTACTTTTTAAATATTGAAGGTAATGCAAAAAATGCTACTAATAGTAAAACTAGTAGATAAAGGCATTTTTAAAACATACATAATATGAGAAAACTCGAAAATACAAGTACCTACAGTTGCAAACGTCAAAGGATTGTTATGATTAAAGAAATATTTATACGTATTTAATAATATTTACACAATACTACATAATATTATTTATCTCGAATTATGCCCTTCTCTTCACATATTTTACATTTCACATAATTTCGCAAAATACTACATCCTATACAAATTGTTCTTGTATCCTTAATACTTATATCCTCCATCAGGGGTGTATTGCTGACCAACATTTGAAGATCCTGTAGGTATGCTTGGTCCTGCAGGTCGCACGCTAGGGTAGCCTCCGCTTCCAGAAGGAATTGGTTGAGGTCGGTAGGTTGGCTGACCCTCGTAACTGATCTGGAAGAAAAACCAACAATGGTTACTGCTCTATTGTTAAATTTATTATTATATATACCTTAGCATGGAATCCACTAGCCCAATTGGCCGTATATTTGACTACTTGTGTCCTTCCATCCGGAAGCTGAACCCTGTACTCTCCCTTGGTAGTATCCCCATCATTTATAGCGTTGTGGGAGTAATCGTTTCCAACATTATCTTTTACTGCGTATTTAAAATCGAACGGTTCTGCTGGTTTGTGTGGAACCAGAAGATGGTCATTCTGCGCAAAGTAAATGCAATAATAACTCGACAATGAATTAAAAAGCTTGTTAAATTTTTATGGCAATTTATTGCAAGAAGTAGGAATTGAAACTTACCTCTCCATAGGTTGGGAACGGTCTGCCTTCCCCGGTATTAGTGCTGGGCTGTGGTTGTGGTTGAAATTGTGGTGGGTTGCCTGGTCTAGGAGGTCTTCCTGCTGGTGGTGGAGTGGGTATTCTATCTATAAAGTAAAAAAATAAGGCAGCATATTGCTGTAGAATCTTAGCTTCAAAAACCGAGGAAAAACCCTCATTATGATGTCATCATCAATATTTTATTTAATTCGGTTTTAATTTATTTATTTTTGAATTAACATGAACATTCTAACAAATTATATTAATATATTATGATAGATAATATATTTGACAAGTTTATGTTAGGTATATAGGTGGAATATCTTATTTATTGCAATAAAGGAATGTGCTCATCATTTGGTCAAACCTCGTATTACATTCTTTATTTACCTAATCTTTATAAAGCATTTCAGTCATGAAAATTTGAAGGAAATCCGATAAGTAGTTTTGGAAATATACGAGATCAAAGTCAAATAAAGCGGTCGCGAGACAGTTCGTACGCTTTGGCCTTGTGCAACGGTTTTTCTGTGCATATACAGCGTGAGCAAAAATAATGGAACACCCCCAATACTTTCATGACCATGTATATTTTCGAAAAACGCTGGGACCCGTCGGTTTTATTTATCATTTTTACAAATTTTGAGAATTTTTAGTATTATAGAGGATTGCTCAAGAAGTCGGAGCACACGTCAACTTTAATTTTTTAAATAAAATACCCCAAATTTTGTTCGATTTTTGAATTCTACTTAATATTCTGAGTATTTTTCATGTAACATACCCTATTTCGATATTCAGCTGTTTTCGATATATCACAATCTAAACAATAATGATGGCAATTTTCATGGAATTAATGAATAAAGAAGAAAATACGGAAACTTATTACCTTTATTGTAGTAATTTTGGTAACTAAGCACATTATTGTACTTTTTCGCCACTTTCATTTTAAGTGACAGTATTGCCAAAAGAAGTTACGACACGTTTTAAGTAAAATGCACTTGAGTGAAAGAGAGCGCATAGAAATCCTCATGATGGTTGGCTATGGCGATAGAAAGAGATCTACATTTGAAGTATGTGAACTTTTTAATCATTTTCATCGAGAGCGAAAGCCGATATCAAGGTCTACAGTAAGATTTTTAAAATTTTACAGAAACTGGATCTATGCGCAATAAACTAAAAAGTGGCCGTCCTAAAATTTGTGATGAAACTAGATTAAATGTTTTACTGTCGTATCAAGACGATCCCTATTCTAGCACTCGTCAAGTGGGTAGGATTCAGAATATTGGTTATAAATCTGTACAAAATATTCTTCATAAGGAGAAATATCATCCTTACAAAATTTGTCTTGTCCACGAACTAAATGGGGATTAGTTCGATCGACGCCTTCAGTTTTGCGAGAATATGCAAAACATCTGCAATAATGACGGAAATTTCGCGCAGAATATTTTATTTACTGATGAGGCTATATTCTGCCTTAATGGAACAGTCAACCGACATAATTGTAGGTATTGGTCGACAGAGAATCCTCACTGGATGCAAGAGGCCCATACACAGCACCCACAGAAGCTAAACGTATGGGCCGGAGTTTTACGTAACAGAATATTAGGACCTTTCTTTTTCGAAGAAACGTTAAATGGAGAGAGGTATTTGAAGATTTCACAGTTTTAATTAGTTCCTGCTTTAGCTGGCCTATATCCAGTTCACGATGAACAAGATAGACCTGAAAGAATCATTTGGCTACAACAAGACGGTGTGCACCGCCCCATTACGCCGCACAGGTACGAGAATACCTAAACGAGGTTTTCCAACATAGATAAATAGGTAGAAGTGGAGAAATACAATGGCCAGCTGCCAGCTCGCTCACCCGATTTAACACCCCTAGATTTCTTTTTGTGGGGATATTTGAAAGAAAGACTGTACAAGATCAAGCCATCGGATTTAGAGACAATAAAACTGATAATACAACATGAAATTCGACAAAATCCTGAACATGTTATTGGGAACGTTCAAAACGAATTTGTTTTACGTTTAGGACACTGCCAAATTGTCAATGACCATCAATTTGAACATTTAATTAAGTACTCTACTTTTTATAGTCAGATTTAAAACCTGTTGTTTTTACCTAAAAAACCTACCACTTAAATTTTGTTAATTATTATTGTTTAGATTGTGATATATCGAAAACAGCTGAATATCGAAATAGGGTATGTTACATGAGAAATATTCAGAATTTTAAGTAGAATTCGAAAATCGGAAAAAATTTGGGGTATTTCATTTAAAAAATTAAAGTTGACGTGTGCCCGGCGTGATTTAAAATTTCCGGAAAAATTGAGTCATGGAAAAAAACCGGGTTTTTTCCGGAAAAAAACGGGTTTTTTTTCCGGAAAAAAACGGAAAAATTGAAATTGTGTTAAAAATCAGTGTAGAGTAGTCTGATAAGGAAATTAGCCCATATAAGCCTCATAAAAACTTATAAAAAAATTTTTTAATCATTATTAAGTAATTTGATAAAAATTTTGATGAAAAATACACCATACGTATCCTACAACGACACTGGAAATCGCCCGTCTGCACAATTGGTCCGCGCTGGGATTCCCCTATGAACGTCGGTATTCTCCCTAAATCATTAGATTATTTAGAAAAGTTTACACTTCTTCTTGGTCTTAGATCTTACACGAAATAAACTAAAGAAAAGTTGTTTATGAATTAAGTGAATAAGTGACCTGAACATTTTTAGTATAGAGTGGTATTATTCTGGTAAGTAACTAAAATATGTATAGTAATATTGGTTTTATTTTTTATTTAAAAAAATGACGGACCTCCCCAGATTTATTTTTTGTTTCTGTTTTTTGAAATGATAATTTAAGTTTGATTTTTAATATTTTTTGACATTTATTTTGTTTAAAAACTTGAAACCAAAGTTATTTTTATATTATAAGAAGAAAAATTTTATTTGATTTTGACTATTGACCCCACAAGAATGTATAATTTGGTTAATTTACGTTTATTTGTGCTTCTATAAATATATTTTGTAGTTTTTCATTTTTCCGTTTTTTTCCAAGGTATGTGAAAAAAACGGTAAAAAACCGTGTTTTTTCCAATTTTTCCCGTTTTTTTCCGAAGCGTTAAATCTCGAGCCCGGACTTATTGAGCAATCCTGTATAATACTAAAAATTCTCAAAATTTGTAAAAATGATAAATAAAATCGACGGGTCCGAGCGTTTTTCGAAATATACATGGTTATGAAAATATTGGGAGTGTTCCATTCTTTTTGCCCGCGCTGTATAAGGGAGATGCGCTTACTGTTTTTTTGTTCAGTTAAAACAGAAGCTTATTTTTAATACTTTTAATAGTATATTCTATAACAAATATGAGATGCCATTTTATACGAGTTCTGGACTATACTTTCTCTAACACTATTTTAGAAAAAAGAAAAAGAGATTATTAAAAATTATTTGTTTCTCTCCTGTCGATGTCAACTTCGTTGCCCAGCAACGGAGGGAGGGCGATGTGCATGGCCACCTGTCTTCTTAGTCGTAAACAACGGCAGCGAGCAGTAAGATTAAAACCATATAATATATGAAATAAGGGAATAATAAGGAGATTTAAGAATGAAATGAAAATGGCAACGATCACTTACTGTAGGATTTAGTGACGTCACACAGCGGTTTGCGCGGGTCGATGTCCGTGAATAATTTTAAAGGCTTTAGAGGCGTTAGAAAATTAAAATTTTTTTTCAGTTTGCACTAAAATCACAGAATCTTTCAGAAAATGCAATTTAAAAAAAGAAATGCTAAATGACCCCATTCCAGCACATGTCTAGAGTATACAACAGCATGCTCGAAGGTACCCTATCCTAGAGAAAATATCAATGTTAGTATAAAAACATTTCTTACTAAATTTGGTAAGAAGTTTTATTATTTTCAATAGATTTGATGTCATTAGGTACAGTAAATTTTAGAATTTAGAAACCAAGAAATTAGCAAATTTTAGATATAATGTTCGGGGAACGATAAACAGAATGATGCTGATTATTTGGTTTCAACCAGTACCGTTAAATCACACAAACATCACACACGCACACACCATAATACTAGACTAATGATTCTATGATTCAAGGGAGGTGTTTTGTATTTTATCTTTTGAAATTGTTGTGTTTAATATTATGTTTTTCTAGAAATCAGGATAAAATAACTTACCGGCCGTGGGTGGTGGTCCATAAGAAGGGGCAGGACCAGTTGGTCTGAAGGGTGGTGGTGTGGGCCTGTTAACTGTTGGAGGTAGATAGGTCGGCTGAGGTCTTACTCTCGGTGGTGAAGTTGGAGGAGGTCCGTATGAGGGTGGCGGGCGGCTAGGAGGCGCGGGAGGACGATAGGATGGTTGCGCAGGTGGGGGAAGGTAGCCTGGTGATTTGGTGACTAGAAAATAAATAGAATTAGTTTGAAATGTGTGCTCTAAAAGTTTTTATATACTATTGTCAGGGATGGTGAATGCGCTGGAAATTTTGTTGCACTATGATGGTTGTTCAAAAATTATTTGCCGCATACATACATACGCATGTTACTTAATGATAGGCCATAATACCAAGGGCGCATTCCTGAACCAAAATCAAGTAGAAAAGTTTATATGAACATGTGTCCTAAAAGTCTTGTTTTTAAAATACAGGGTGTCAAAGTTTAAAAGAAAAATCGTTTTTTTTAAATATCTCAAAGATTCTTTTACCGATTTTGGTAAAACTTGGCAGTGTTGTTCGTTGTGATAAGACGCTAAGTTGATTATAATTATGAGTTCCAGTGGCATCCCGGGGGGCAGTCTCACGAATAATATTGACAGAGATAATGTATGTCACTTGTTTAAAAATTTTATATTGTTTTCGGGTTAAGCAGCTAAGAATACAACTTTTGTGTCCCTTAATATTTTTTCGTATTTTACTTCGTTTTCGGGAAAAAAAACCTCATTGCACGTCGAAAAATTTTTTCTCTCGAAAACGAAGCAAGAAACGAAAAAATATCAGTCTTTTTAGGACACATGTTTACATGAACTTTTCTACTTGAATTTCTTTCAGGAACGCGCCCTTGAAGTTACGACCTATCATTAAGTAACACCCTGTATAAAATTGATCAAAATAAATAATGTTAAAATAATTTTTTTTCTAATGTTAGTGAATCAGAACAAATTAGCATTGTCTAGCTAGAGTACTGTAATAAAGGTTAAGGATGTAAATCGCAAGGTTCTATACTGTAATGATTAGGACAATATACCTATAGGTACATTATAATTAAAATAATATCCATTTTTTTTATTACTATTATTAATATTATTATTATTATTATTAAATAAGATGACGCGCAAAAATATTTATTGCAGATAACATGTCTGTAAAAAGACTAAACAGACAGATAAAACATTTTATTTCTTCTCTTTCAGCATATTTTTTCAATGACTGTAAATTTCTCACTTAAAACTGGGGGGCCTATATCTCGAAAACAAATGGAAATATTTTGATTTCGTAAAAAGCCGTCGTTAGGTAAGATTAATTTGCATTTTTTAGAGATAACATTAATGCGAGCCCTTCGAAGCCCTGGGCGCCGGGACGCTTCAAAGATATAAATCGATTGCAGAGACTTAAAAAGTAGATACATTTGAAAGTACTTTAAATTTTAAGACTTTCTTGTCCAGTGGCGTATTTAGGATTGTGACACGGGGGGGGGGGGTCCATTTAGTTTTCTTAAGAAAATGCGCCGCAGGCAAAACTTTTTTAGGTGCCACGCCCTTTTTTGGACTGTCTAAACTTACAAAATTTTACGTTTTGATAGCCGGCTCAAAAAAAAACGTAGAAAGAAAGCAATTTTTAAATATAAACGCCAATATTTGCATTTGAAATATTAGTTTTTTGAAGGTATGTATAACGGTATACTATTTTACTCACCTGAATTAGAAAACACGGAACAAAAAATAAAATTCAACAATTATTAAACTAAAAGACTGTGGAAATCCCCAAACATCTGGAAAATTTGAAATAATGTTTCATGTTATTTATTGCAAATAAATGAATGTGAATATCAGTTTTCTTTACTACTGAGTCCACGGGGGGGGGGGGGGCCAGACCCCCGGATCCCCCCCCTAAATACGCCACTGTTCTTGTCATTTGCACCAATTCGACTACTTTACTCGTGTTTAAGCATTACCAGGTTCTAAAAAACTGTGAAAGCTAATGTCTATTAATTTTAATAGGTTAGGTACCTATGTATCGCAGAAGTCAGTGGCGTAACTACCATAAGACAAGTGATCGCAATGCGTTGGGGCCCCCAAGCTTGGGGGGCCCACTGTAGTTTTTGTCTAATGTCCGTCGAAAGTGAAGCTGCGAACAAGTTAGACTTTAAGGGTTTAATTAATAAATTTGCAATGTGTAGAGCGAAAAAAAAATAATTTTGGGGTTTAATTAATTTAAGTTGAGTTTTGTTTTAAACTCTGAAGATTTTATTACAATTTGCAACTTCGTTAACAACTAATTATTGGACTTGGTTTAAATTTAAAGTTATTTTAAATTTTTGTTCTTCTTTAATGAAAAGAAATATCTCCTTAAGTTATATGTAAAGTAAATAAGAAAAAAGCTCGTTCTTTGATCGGTATTTAGTATTTGTGATTTGTGACCGAAAGGGGGGCCTTCTTATATATTTTGCGTTGGGGCCAAAAAATTCTAGTTACGCCACTGGCAGAAGTAAACAATTTATCTTCCCTAAAGTCTTTGAAGCACCTTGACAGATATGACATGAGATTCATTGTACTAATGACGTTATCATTTATACGAATTTGTTAATATTCTATTTTTTTTCTTATGATAAGGCACAACACCGCAGGATTAATCGTTTATGGCGCTCTACGAGCGGTGCGTGTGCGCAGGATATGATTCACGTTGGTCTTGAATCTTAGGAGATGATACTCGTTGGTAAACACGGCCTCAGGGAAGACCTTCCAGAGCGATGACGCCCTCCAGATGAAAGAATTGGTAAGCAGTGTCGTTTGAGGGACACTTATCTGAACCACGTACGGGTGGGCTGCAGTGGCTCGTCGTGTATTTCTACCATGCACTGCTCTGGGTGGAATCAAGCGGGCAACCTCAGTTAAGCACTTGCCATAAAAATATTTGTAAAATAGACTCAAGTCCCCAACCTGCCTTCGATGTTCCAGGCCCTCCAGGTTGTTTGTCAGGTCATGGTCACCGATCAAGCGAATGGCTCTTTTTTTTAATTGGATAAATTAGGAGCAGAGCCCCAAATATGCGAACAGTACTCCAGCGATGGTCAGATTTGGACTTGATAGAGCATCAAAAGTTGTTGGGATGTATGAAGGTTTTTAGTTCGAAAAAGTACTCCAAGCATCTGTGAGGCTGCTTTAGCAATGGCCGCAACGCGGCTATGCCAAGACATATGACTATCCAAATTGACGCCCAATAAATACATTGATGAAGCCAAGGGAATTGAGTGTCTCGCCATGACTATATCCGGTCCTTCGACGTTCACTTTTTTAGAAAAAAATGCCGCCTGGGTTTTTTAGCGTTAAATTCTGGGAGGTGTGAGACCTCTTGCTGCCTATAAAGATGTGCATCGGCAGTCGATTGTCGAGCATTCAAAGTGAAAAAAAGAAAGCTATATATAGGATTTTTAGTTTTTTGCAAAAGATAATTAATGTATAGTAAAAAGAGAGTGGGCGACAATATAGAACCTTGAGGGACTCCGACGTTAACGTTAAATATGTCTGAAAGAAATCCGTCCATCGCCACTCCCAGAGAACGGTCTTTAAGAAAGCTTGACAGTCATGAAAAAAATTGAACCGGCATTTCGTATGAAAAGAGATAGGAGGAAAATTGTTACAAATGATGATAAGACAGCACAAGTTTTACAGCAAGTTGATGATAATCCTAAAACTTTACTAGCCAAAATCAAAGAAAATACTAGTGTTTCCATGAGCTGTTCATGAAGGATTCTACATAGCAACAAGATTCATCCACAGGAAATCAAATTAATCCATGGTTTGAAGCCAAGAGATCCCGCACAAGACTCGCTTTTATAATAGTGGACTCTTGAACCGACGTAATTGCCGCTATTGTTTCCAGATTCATCCTGGTTGGATTAAAGACAGAGGAAATGAACGCGTTTTTTAAATTAATGTTTAGTGCGGTTTATTAAATGGATATCTCATTGGACCTCATATTTACGAAGCCACTTTAACTGGAGAAACGTTATTTACATTTTCATCAAGGTGCACACTTGCAGAACTAAAAGAAGAGGTACTCTTTGTCTTTAAGTACAGAATGAAAATGTGGCTGCAGCAGAATGAGGTTCCTGCTCATAATGCTCTCAAATTGTTAAGGACCATTTAGACAGACAGTAGCCCAATCGATGGCTTAGAACCAACGGACCAATAAGATGGCCAGCAAGGTCACCAGATATAACACCCTTGGATTTTAATGAACCCTTGTATTTCTTACAAATGAGTGAAGTAATCGAGTAAATGACAAAAAAGTCTTAAAATTTAAAGTACTTTCAAATGTATATACTTTTTACGTCCCTGCAATCGACTTATATTTCCGAAGCGTCGCGATGCCCAGGGCGTCGAAGGAGTTGCATTGATGTTATCTTTAAAAAGTGCAAGGTGATCCTACCCTACGAAATCAAAATATATTCATTCGTTTTCGAGATATAGGTCCTCGGAGTTTTAAGTGAAAAACCCTGTACATATGCACATGGTATATGTTCTCTATACTGCATAAGTTTCTTACTTGGTGGTCTATAAGGCGGCGACGTCACAGGAGGCCTAAACGGAGGACTAGTAGGCCTATAGGGAGGTTGAGTTGGAGGTGGTCCATACGAAGGTCTGGGCGGTTGAAGTCTAGGAGGTGTGGTTGGTCGGAAAGGGGTCGCAGGACTAGATGGCGGACTGTAAGGACTTGGAGATGGCCTATATGGAGGAGGCACAGTAGCTAAGGGAGGTCGAGTAGGTAAAGTGACTGGTGGTATATAGGTTGGCCGGGAAGGTATTGGACGAGGTGGGATTGGAGCAGAAGTGGGCCGATATGGAGGTGGACTAGAGAAGGGTACGTTAGGACGAGGGTAGTTGTATCCTTGTTTCGGTGGAAGATAGGCATTTTCACCTGGGGCTATGGCGCCAAAGGTGGCTGCTATCAGACAGCAGAACACTGCCGGAACCTGAAAATATGAAACATTTTAAACAAAAAAAAAAGCGCATTCAAATAAAATTAGTTTTATTAATGTCGTAATAATTAATATTTTATTTTTTTTTTTTCAAAAATTAATGAATTGTTGAAGTGAATAGTAGTTAATCGGAAAATAATTATTTTAGTTTTCTTCATAACATTTTTTTTTTGCTAAGCTTTCACTCAAACATATTTGGGCTATCGAAAATCCCGAAGAAAATCGGGAAATCCGCCTACAAGTTCGATTCAGCATAAATGTTTGGGCTAGAATATTGGGCGATCGCATTTTATGACCCTATTTATTTGAAGAAAATTTAACTTCCGCTGGATATTTAAACTTTTTAAATACTTATTTTCAAGAGTATCTCATGTGTTTCCCTCTAGCCACTTTACGAAACCTGTGGTTCCAACAGGATGGTGCTCCTGCGCATAACAGCAGAATTGTCCGCCAACTCCTTCAAGAGGAATTTCCAGGGCGCTGGATAGGAAATGAAGGTTTTGTAGAATGGCCAGCGAGATCTCCAGATCTCACACCATTGGATTTTCATTTGTGGGGTACTCTTAAAGATTTAATTTACAAGCGGCCTGTCAATAGTAGAAAAGAACTAAGAAACAGAATCATAATTGCTCTTGTAACCTTAAATAGAAGGGGCTTTTACAGAGCAGTTAAAAAAATTAAAACAAAAATAAACGACTGTACCTATTAGAGCAAATGGTAATATTTTCGAACACTTGCGCCGAAATTGATGTAAAATTTGTAATGTAATAATTGTATTGCTAAAAGTAAACTTATTAATTTAATAGACAAATGTTTTTTTTTTAACAATTTAATTACTTGACTATTCTATTTCCACAAGAATAATGTGTTAAATTAAGATGGATTTATGAATAAAACTATGTGTTAGACAGATATGGGTGATTCATAAATTTTAAGGTGTTTTTTCATAAAACTAATATTTCTTTTGGATGGTTGCGACACCTTATATTGCCTTAAGTCAAAAGGTAACTAAAAATGAAACAAAAATTCCAGGGGCGTATTTAAAAAAATAAAGTTGATGATGGCCGCCCAGAAACGAAACGTCAGATTTTCAAATATAGCATGCATATGTTTATATAAACTTTTTGACTAAATCTGGTCCAGGCATCACCTATTACAATAAGTCACACCAAAAACATCGATACATCGTGTCAAAGCATCGATGTTTTTACAACGATGGATTTTGACTCGATGTTTTATGACACCGTGGGTATAGGTTAGATCGATGTATAGAAATATTAATGTTTTTAAAAATACATCGATTATCTTTTAAAATTAATAAACTTGTCAAATTAGATTTTTAGTTTAAAACAGTGTTTAATTTTTGTATAAACATTTCATATTTGATGTTATGCTGCAAACTTCAAACATGTCTGGGAACATTCTTTGGTTTTTACTTGGTTATTGTCATACTACATACTACATAGAGGACTGAAAAGTGCACGGTATATTTGAAGATGATCGTAAAGAGTAAGAGAGACGTGACAGCCCAATTCTACCCCTTCTGCAAAGTGCACTACGAGCTTAGAAGGAAGGCAGAAGCTTGGGTCACAAGTCACAAGCTGTATATCTTCTATTTTTGGAGAACACTTTATTAAACACGTAAGATACGGATGGCGCTCTCCCAGTCCCTTATATCTATGTATGGTTGTTATTATTGTTATTACCAATGTTGCTATGAAAATCAACATTTCACAAACTCAAAATTTTTGCTCCACATCCAAAAATATAAATACATATTTTGCGATAAAAAAATACATAAATGAATTCGATGTATATCTATGTTTTCCCTCAGTTGTTTTTTCAACATAGATGAATTAATAATTAAATAATCGATGGAAAGAAATTGGTGCATTGATATTCGATGTATTCCTAACGATGATGTACAACGACTTAAGGACAGAGACCCAGGCGAATGAACATGACCATGACTGCCAATTCATTTATTGTTTAAGCAGTACCTATGTACACCCATAAAGTGAGACCTCTCAAGTAATTTATAGGAAAATTAATTAAATCTTACCGTAAACATCTAATAAACCCAATAAAATTTATTGACATTAAAATTCACTTTACTACTATGGTTATAGGTAAACACCTAATTGAAAAATCATCTAAAAGTTTCTCTCTCTGAACTTAATTTACAACTTGCGTGAGCACATCGTTTGACCTACGATTCCATAAACATTGCCATTATAAAATCATTTACCCCGTTAATGTTTTTAAATGACTTTTTGTGAACGCTTCCCATTAAAATCTTTAAGAAACATTTAAAGTAAAGTAAAAAGCTTTTACAGGAGAACATCGATAAGGTAAAGTTAAAGGAAATCGCTATTTGACTTATAGAAGTACTATGATGTAACGAGATTTCATAGAGGCATAGGTTTAAAGAGGGTTTGTTTCTATTTTATGGGATATCAAGTTACAGAGGCACATCATTTTGACAACTGTAGCAAAGCTATTAAAAAACAGAGATATTTTGGAGCCTGACAGAATAGAGAGAGGTAAAATGCTTTACTTATCGAGATTCTAGAATACTAGAATAGGATGGAGAATATTACCTTCATAAAATACAAAGTTTGCATGCATAAAATTACTGTGAAATAAGCAAGGAGAATGGTAAACTATATCACCAATCAACAAACAACATCTTAAATATTGGGAAAAAGTATAAATAGTTATTTACATTACTAGATTTGTTGAAAGTTAATTTTTTGGTGTGAGGAGGTTTTTAAATAGCCGAGGTGATTCAATACCTCCGAACATCAAAAAAGGCGCTCGCATCGTGTGATGTATTAAATTCTTTCTACTACTGTTCTTTGATCAATATATTATTAAGTTATGAACTTTGATTTTATTCAAATTATAATGATAAAATAAGGTTTAGTAAGGTAAGGCCAAGACCGGCAGCACATTATAAAATTGAATACAGTTACGGAGACGTTATTTTCTCTAATAACATGGTTACCCCTTCACCCAAATCTCTCAAAAACGTTTATATTCTTGTTCACATAGACAACACAACTAAAAACAAATATACATGGGAGCGTTAACATATTTTTAAAAACAAATATATTTCTGCAGGTTTCCAAAGGCTGAAGGTTAAAAATCAGTCTCAGTATTCCTTTCTGACAAATAAATATACAATCAAAAGCGTCAGCATCCCAAGACACCACATTGCTAGACATGTAACTATAGGCCAAAGAGTAATATACCCAGAGAATACCAGACCCATCCGATGTATTTGTGTGACCTTCCAGAGTGATGACGTTCTCAAGATGAAAGGATTTTTAAACAGTGTCGTTCGAGGGACAATAAGCTGAACCACGTACGGGTGGGCTGCAGTGGCTCGTCGTGGATTTCTACCATACACCGCTCTGGGTGGAATCATCAAGGCTTTCTAAGTTGTTTGTTAGTTCATGGTCACCGATCAAGCGAATGGCACTTCTTTGAATGGAATATAGCAATCTCAGGGTATGTTTAGGAGCAGAGCCCCAAATATGCGAACAGTACTCCAGCGATGGTTGAATCTGGGCCTTATAGAGCATCAAAAATTGTTGGGGTGTATAGAGGTTCTTAGTTCGGAAAAGTATTACAAGCTTCTGCAAGGCTGCCTTAGCAATGGCCGCAACGTGACTATGCCAAGATATATGACTATCCAAATTTAGACTCAATAAATAAATTGATGAAGCCAAGGAAATCGAGTGTCCCGCCATGACTATATCCGGTTCTTCAACATTAACTTTTTTAGAAAAAAACTGGCGCCTGGGTTTGTTTAGCGTTAGATTCTACTTGGTTACTGTCACCTCAACACAAAATTTCTTCCAAGTCTTTGTTGAAATGTCAGACCTCTTGCTGCCTATAGAGATGTGCATTGCCAGCCGATGTCCGAGCATCCAAAGTAAAAGATGGAACCAGTGTGCTCTCATCAGCGAAGCTATATATAGGATTATTAGTTTTTTCCAAAAGATCGTTAATGTATTGTAAAAAGAGGGTGGGCGATAATACAGAACCTTGAGGGACTCCGGCGTTGATGTTAAATGTGTCTAAAACATCGCCACTCGCAGAGAACGGTCTTTAAGAAAGCTTGACAGCCATGAACAAAATTGAACCAGTACTACCGCCCGGGACTCCCCATGATGTTCTATTGCGTTGTTCCAAATGTGAGTAACATAAGCAAGGAGGTCTCCTGTTGATCTAGAAGACTTACGGAATCCATACTGGGGGTCACTAATAATGTTGAAGCCTTCTCCATAACTTTTAATATAACGGAAAGCATTGCGACTGAACGGTAGTTGCTTGGTAAGGTTTTCTTGCCTTTCTTGGGTGTGGGCTGTTTTCCAGTCTTCAAGAAAGAAGGAAATATTCCTTTTTTATAAGATAAGTTAAAAGGCCTACAAAGTACCGGTGTCAATTCGTCAGCGCATGTCTTAATTACGATGACTGGAATATCGTCAGGGCCAGAAGCTTTTTTGGTGTCAAGACTCATAAAGATTCGATTAACATGGCGGTGCCGGAAAACAATCTCGGGCATTCTCCATTCTACAGGGGGAATGTTCGGTGGAGTTTTTCCCTGAAGAATAATAATAACAGTATTAGAAAGATCCCTTATCCAGACTACAATTAATTGTGCCAGTTAGGAGCTTACTTATATTGTTTTTAATATATATAATTAGTTTTTTAGGCCCTTGATAATCTTTAGAATCTTAATTTAAATCAGATGCTCGATGACAATAGAATTATTTACATTATTCAACGATCCGTATTTGTCCAACCATTTTTTTTAAGACAGTACTAAAATGAGGCAAATTCATCAGTAACCTCCCTAGGTTCTTCAATTATTCCTCCTTTTAAAAATGTATAAGTTCAAGTTCTTTTTCTTTCTATTATGTTTATTATTTACAATACCCCAAATGGTTTAATTTTGTTATTCGATGAAGATATCCTGTTCTGGTAAAATAACTTATTACATAGTTTAATTTGACTCGCATACTCTATTTTTAGGTTGTTATATGTTAAACCCAGCAGTTCTATACTATTTGTATTTTTATATAATCAGTGAAAGTCACTCGTTCATCATAGCGGCTAGGTCCCCATTATACCAATCACCCCCAGACTTATTTTTATTTGGTATCTGTTTTTGTTTCGGCTTCTGTCTATTTGATTATTTCTCGTAGCCATGTCAAGACTCCTCAAAAAAGCTCGAAAAGAAAAACACTTCAAGAGAGATCTTATGGCAGGTATTGAACTGCTCACAAAAATACAATTATAATTAATAATAAGGGTACTGCGTCCTCTAATAAGCAGTTTAATTGTACGAAGTTTGAGAAAGAGAAATCATTCCGTTTTTAAGATACTAAATAATTGACAAGAAAAAAATTAGACTTCTAATCTCAATTTAAAAAACATGTATTACAGTTTATTACAAAAGCGAAAGCATTCATTTGCGTGCCAAGATATTTGATACGTTGAACAAATCGTAATCTCGTTTGCACATACACCAGTACAGCCATTAAAATAATAATAATAATAATTTTAAGGCCTAAAGTCGAGTGCGGTGCGTTTCAACAGGTGTTTGTTCGTCCCTATTCCTTTTAAGTAATGGGATGATGGTGCTGCGTTTAATAAATGAATGAATTAAAAAAAAATTGAAAAACATTAATTTACTCCAAGATCGCTTGACGTTAATCACCACGCACATTTATCTAATCACAAACGTTAATTTTCTCTTGGAAAACAATAATTATTGATATTTGCAATAAAATTTCAATTAAATTTAATTAATTGCTTTTACGCGGGGGGCATTAAAATATGCCAGGAAATAAATCGAATTACACACACTGAAAATATCCACAAACACGCATTAATTTCACATTTGTGGGTATTTATCATGGACGTAAAGAAAATGCTTAATATTAAATAGGGAATAAATTATTAAAATTCCAATCGCTTTTAAATGACCTGAAAAGTTTTAGAGTAATAATGAATGTTAAATCAGGGAATTGCGATGGCCAACTTAACTGCTTACTGCTGGTTGTTCGAAACTGATAACACTGGTTAACAAGATTTTTGTCCCAAGTACCAAAAACACGCTTTTTAAAGTTTTCGTGTTATAGTATTATTCACTTGTCACTAATACAATGTACCGGTGCAGTATCCATTTATAAGAGGCATGTAAAATAACCCCTGCGTTCCAAACATTCATATCTTATTATTTTTGTGTTGCAACAATTTCTCTTTGAAAACATAAAGCTCTTACTACTGTCCTTCAGACAGGTCTTGGCTTCTAAAAGTTGTGACACTGTTACTCGGCATGCAACTTGGCTACAAAATACTGTGAATAAGGCAGCCGGAAGAGAAAAAATCATTTTGAGAAGAAAGAGTGATCATCACGAACATCACTGACCCAGGGAATAATATCGTCATCAATACTCCTATTGATTCCCAAAAAATTTACTTGTATCCTTTGCGCATCAAGTTTGGCTTGATGGCAAATTTCTTGAAAGAAATGGATAAAACTGACCCTAGATTGGCATACGTGAGGAATAATCAGTGATGCTAAAATGAAAGAAAGGCATATTTGCGGGACACCAGATCAGACAGCTACTTCGTATGTTAAAAGCTATGATACAATTACACTGAGCGAGAAAAAAAAATTGTTGTAACATTAAGCTCAATATGATATTGTAGTAGAATGAACATATCTGAATATGATATTGGCTAAAAAGAAGTTGTAACATGTAAGGAACCACAGTTAGAATGGTACCATTTATTATTTATTGCAAATATGATTTTACAAGTTTTTTAACCCTGTAATCCACCTATCATGACTGGACTCCATCGTCTTTGGTACCGAATTTCCATTGTCCTGATAACTTGATGAAAACGATATTGAGAATCATCGATATCAGTACACCCACATAACGAATTTTCTAAATTGTTAAATCCAGAAATCGTAGCATTACTTTTCCTAAAAGTGGTAATTCTTTTTTCATTGGCTAGTAAGTTCCACTCCTTAAGACGGGAACCAAGAAGTTCTGACTGTTGCTGTGACAACCCCAAATTACGTACTAAATCATTTAACTCACTTTGAGCAATAAAATGTGAGACCTGAGTAATAGTGGGGTCGGTACCCTGTTATTGGGAGCTGCCGGATGATGCGTTATTATGTCCATTAACTCCACAAAAATAATATCTTACCAATCTAAAGGCTCAGTCGGTACTGGTATGTCTGCATTGTGAGGAACAGGTCTTATGGCAGAAGCCAAATTCTGATATTCGATCTTGCGCTTTGTTTTTTTTTGGAATCACCTTCAATCTTTGTCATGCAAAAATAGCAATCGTTAAAGTGATTGGTGGGTTTTCGCCATACCATTGGAACTGCAAAAGGCATTTTTTTTCTTACCTTTCATACACGGAAACAAGAAAATACTCGTTTTAATACCATTAGTTTCAGTTTAAGACTAAGTTAGCTTTGTATAATTATACTCAAGAGGATAACGTTTTAAAAAGAGAATAGGAAATTCTTGTACAACCTGATTTAAATTAAATATATACTATATTGAGACATGCATTTTAATTAAAAGTTTCTTAAAAAGAAGTATTTGGTTTCATTATTTTGAAGATTTCAGAAAAAATTAAATCTTAGTTTTAAACCTGCGACCTATCTAAAATAACAGACTATTTTATAAAAGCAAAGCGACATTTTGTTATTTTGAAAGCATATTATACTAAAATTGAGCATTTATATTGTCGGTTTAATAAGGACGATTAGATATTATTTTAAAAATAGTCATTTATAGTTTTAAACTGTAAATATCTACCCTTCAAAATACACATATCATATGTTCATTTTGAACATGTTAGAATATTCAATTTGAGGCACTCTTATTGCCAATATTAAAATACTATAAATTCAAATGAAGCCTGTAATGAAAAGTTATGGTTCTTAAAATTAGACAGCCTCAGACTGTTACATTATTTTCCGACGTTTCACAAACGATTCCACGTGGCATCTTCAAGGATTGTAACTATAAGGGATTGGAGCACTGAATGAATGAATCGATTTGGTGAACATTGAAATAATTCAGTCAGTTATCTAATTAGCCATATAGAGTAAAAAAAATCCTTACAAATGCAACGTGCATCGTTATTGGTGAAGCGTCAAAAATGTATGTAACAGTTTGACACGCACAGAACTTCCGTAGGTTTTTAAGTGAAACAAGTTTAAACAAATACTGAGGCGTAAAGACACGACCCACCAATACCATGGACCACAATCATAGAAAAAAGAAACAAAGTGACCACAATAACCAAACAATAACTGGATTGTCTCACCACTCGCGCCCGCGAAGCTTTTCGGGAAAATTTCGGTTGCTTTCGTAGTACGACGGAAATCGTAAAGCTAGGAACAAGTATTTTGGGTTATTAAAACTATCATATTTAGATTATACTTTTAAATAGCAGCTCAAATTGAGTATTTCAAAATTTCAAACCAAATGGTTGTGATGCCTTGTTTGGAGGATAGAATACTTTATTTTGAAGCTACTAATCTTTATTTTAAAAATAACTTTTAGTCACATTAAAAATGTATAAAACCTTGAAGTACAGAAATGAACGAATCCATACAGAAATTTGCAAATATTTGTTTTAAAGTAGCTTTCTTAAAGTGAAAATATATGTTGAAGATATAAAAATATTTTTTTAAATATTTTTAAATGTTTAACTTAAACTTGTCTCCATTAATTAAGATTTTCTAGTTTAAATATAAGTAAATATATCTGAAAATATCAAAATGTTCTGTTTGTGAATATGTTTTTTTCTAAGTAAAGAGCACCAATGACACGTTATAGCTGACACAGCACACATGGGGAGCCCACTGAATGTCTTGACCTCCGATTAAAACACCAAAATACATGAAATAGGCTTTTTTCACATTCTCAGATAAAGGTCTGGCTTGTGACTTCACCAGAGATTCTTCACAAACATAAGCCTGTCAGGAGAAATTTTGCAGCAACAACGCGTTTCACTAGACATTTTCGTCGTTGAAAAAACTTTTTTAACTACACAGAACCACTCAATTCGAAACTAGGAAGAAAACTGAATAAGAGAATAAGTTTAATGTTAAACTGTAAATAGAAACGGGTCTAGTAAGCTCATAGAAAAGTGATACGTATTAAGGCTTTATGAATATTTCTTCTATTGTTAGAAAGGTATATTGGCATTGTGAAATTAATGAACTGTGTTACAAAAATCGTGTCGACCAGTATTATTACCATTAAGTTGTGAGCAAGTTATGTTGTTTAATTCTGAAGATAATGATAAAGAATTTATGAATATTGATATTGATGGTTTCTTGAATTAAGATATTAATAGATATTTGTGTTCCTGCAGGCATTGCCGCTGTTTTTTGCAATGTACCGCAAGTAGTACTGTCTCCAAGTCCGTATTTCCAAATAAAAATAAGTGGAATATCGAATTAAATTATGCAGGCATATTATGGGGAAGCGGTAGTGAAATTGATAATAAATTTTAAACAGGTTTATTACATTCAACGCACTTTGCCGGTTAAATGCAGACAAATATGCAATTATCTTATTTATAGTATTTTTAGCGTGACTTTTGCCTCTCGCATACCGATTTATTTCCTGATTGGATATTTTAATTTAATGCCCCCGTGTCACGTCCATTATAAATATTTATTTTATTTGAAAATTTATTGAGGATGCGCTCATGATATCACGGCGTCGCATTATCAAGATTTTACAGCAAAAAACTCTTTGAATTGTCGACCAAAAACTATGTATAAATGCATAGATAAATTTAAATAACTTAATGGTTCCTCGAACGGGATGCTGGAAAGGCTGTACACCATAATATCAACCTGCTAAATGGATATTTTACAAAATATCACAATGTTTTAAAACAGAATCTATCAAAACAAATAATAGCTGTAAATAAAATAGTATTCAAACCTCATTATCAATTAATAAGCTATGCCTCGGTGAAGTTTCATTCCGCATCAAAACATTGCTCAGTGCTCTTAGCGTAAGGGTAAGGTCCTGCGATAACGACGATACAATCATATATTGAGGTATGTCTCTTGAAGTATACCAGGTTAACGAGCTTTTTCCATATACTTGCTTGCTTCAAGATTCCCCCATAGTTATGTTCTTTAGGATTTTTTCAACCTTTCCAATATATTTTTTCCTCGGCTTGCTTGTCTTTAATACATACAGTGATGGCTAACATATGGAACAAATTCATTTAAAAATCAAGTATTAATTTTTTGAAAAAACGCTCGGACACGTCGATTATAATTTTTTCTTCCGAATTTTTTGCCTCAGAAAGAAATTATACAGGGTGTGTCAAAAAGTAGATCTAGCAAAAATTTTTTGTATTTTAAATAGAACCTTATTTTTTTCAGTCCAATTTTGAATTCTACGTCAAATTTTGCGCATAATTCATGTAGCATACCCTATCCTTATCTCTAACGGTTTTAGAGAAAAATTACATTATAAAACGAAAATTATTTTATTAAGTGTTGAAAATGCCAACCATTAGCTTCTTGACATTATGCCAATCTACTTAAAACCCCTTCTAAAACATTATTTACAGTATTTTCATTAATTTGCCTAATTTCATATCTAATTTTAAATTTTAATTCTTCCAAATTTTGTGTTTATCCTTATACACCTTTGATTTCAAATAACCCCAAAGAAAGAAATCCATTGGTGTAAGATCGGGAGATCTTGCAGGCCATTCTATGGGTCCTCTTCTACCTATCCATCGTTCGGGAAATACAGTATTCAAATAATCTCGTACTTGTCGAGCAAAATGAGGCGGAGCACCATCCTGCTGAAACCAAATAGACGCTTCTGGTAGATTAGGCTGATTTGGATTTGGAAAATCCGCTGCTGCTTTGTGGGTTTTGCGTGTGCTGTTCTCTTATCCAACAGGATTATTTGTACTCCAATACCGAAAATTTTATCTGCTTACCGAACCATTTAAAATAGAATTAAGTTGCAAATTTCCATCATAGTTTCACAAAACTGTAGTCGGCGGTTGGGATCATCTTTGTTTAGCTCGTGCAGCAACCTGATTTTGTACGGATTGTACTTTTCTTGTTTTAATACCCGCAAAACAGATCGTCGGCTCACATCATTATTAAGGGCTACTTCAGTGGATGCACTATAGGGATTATCTTCAACCTCTAACAAAATGTTCAATTTTGTGTTTTCACTAATTTTTGGACGACCTGGCCGTAGACGATCCTTTACATTCCCTGTTTCCCTGTATTTCTTCTCAATTTTACTCACTGTAGATCTTGTAATCAGTCGTTCTGGATACTTAGCGTTAAACAAGTTACAAGCTTCTCCTTGATGTCTTGTTTTGTCTCCACATCCAATTAAAATTAAAATTTCGATTCTTTGAGTTTCATTTAAATGCACCATGATCACCGTTTTTCAAAATTATACCCACAAATCACCGAAACAAATTTAGATACGCAACTGGACTCTTCGAACTGTCAAAAACTAATTGGCGCTGATGTCCTAGTATTTGCGATCCGAAACACGCGAGAAAGAAAGGAATCTGTTGGGGCAACTATGGGTAAAAATAAAGAATACTGTTTTACCAACTTTTGATAAAATCTGTTTTATCGGTAGGTATTGGCGCCGCTTTAAAATTTAAAATATTCCTTGGTTTAAATATTCATTATTTTCTGCTTTCATTTTTAGTTCAGGGATACACGTTATTTGTAACTCTTATTTTTAAGTTTTGAGTAAATACCTTGTTGGTAAAGTAACAAATAACGTATATCTAAAAGCTCAAATAAAAAGCAGCAAAAAAGGAATTATATAAACCAAGCAATACCTATTTAAAAAAATACAGCTGACTAAAATAAAGCGAAATAGGTAATAAAACATTATTTCTATGATCAAAAATCATCGGTTTTCTTTTTGGCAAGCGGTGTCGCATGCCATGTTTATTTAAACAGTTTGGAACACGACATTTTTTAGGTTTTAACGGAGGTGCGTAGTCTTCCATAACGAAAATAAATACGCGAACTTTAACTAAACAAACCGAAACCACACTAAAACTAAACAAAAAGTCAAAACAACTATCAAAAATCACGCTAATAGTATACACAGAGACCGAGCGATCACAAACGGCATTAGAATTCAACAACACTTAAATGAAAATCGAGAATAGAAAATTGACAATATACTTCAAATTCTTGACAACAACGAAATCTGGGAGGGTGCTTCTTCTCGATCGCAAATCGCAAAGGAACGTGGTGCCCTCATACGAACTTAACTAAACCAAATTGTGCGATGCTACTACCGACGCCATCTACGAAATGCGACCCAAACAAAATAATAATGTTTGGCGGGAACGCCCAGCTTACGTATCTAAATTTATTTCGGTGATTTGTGATTATACCTGAAATTATTTTTGATTGACACATGACTTGCTATCGTAGTGACAATTCATTTAAATTTACCTGTTTACCTTTAAGTAGGTACATGTAACTTTTTTTAAAGAAAAATTTCGTTTTTTGTTGTAATTTTTCTTTAACACCGTTAGAGATAAGGATCGGGTATGCTACATGAATTATGCGCAGAATTTGACGTAGAATTCAAAATTCGACTAAAAAAAATAGGGTTCTATTTAAAATATAAAAAATTTTTGCTATATCTACTTTTTGACACACCCTGTATAATTTCTTTTTTAGGCAAAAAATTCGGAAGAAAATATTATAATCGACGTGTCCGAGCGTTTTTCAAAAAATTAATACCTGATTTTTAAATGAATTTGTTCCATATTTTAGCCCATCACTGTATATAACCCTCGACCAGCTCAACTATTGATAAACTCAACTATTGATAAACTCAATAACTTGTTTGCTGTGGCCTGCTTTTAAACTCTCAAACTCAATCTCAAAAGTACTTTATTGTCTGAAAAACAATATTCTTGCTGACAAAGTAAGTCATTATTAACAAAAATACAATAACCACAAACACAATCTGAAGATCTTAAACAAATGTCAATAAATAAAACTATAATAATATAGAACATGTATACAATCTTGACAGACCTACAATTACCCATATCACACAGTATACCCAGGCTGTTAATGATATGTACATATGGAAATATGGAGGTAATTAACAGCCTTAAGACCGAAAGAACAATGGTTAAAACAAACTTAGCATAGTCACTAAAATAATCACTGAACTGATGGATCACTAAAAAATTCATCGAAAGTGTAGTAAGCTCTCTTAATTAAGAAACGCTTAGTCAGGTTTTTAAACCTCTTTGGACATTGTTGCCTTCTCAAGGAGAGCGACAGATGATTGAAAAGTTTCTTACCACTATATATTAAGGATTTCTTGATTTATTCAGAATAAGGAATAGGTAAGCTTAAAAAAAAAAGGATTTACGCATATTATAATGAATATTCAACAACAGCTCACTTTTATATTTTTTATGAATAAGACATGCAGTCTCCAGAATGAAGATACAACAACAGTCAATATCGCATGTTTTATAAATAGTGGGTGACAAGAATCCCTAACTTTAGCTCTACACATATATCTTACTGCTGCTCTTCTTTGCCGAACAAACACAAACTGAAATAGCATGAACCCCAAAAACAGATTCCATAGCGAAGATGGTACTCTATTAGGGCATATTAAGAGTTCCTTGCTAAAGTGAAATCTAAGCTGTTTGATATCACCCTCAGAGCATGACAGTTAGAAGAAATTTTGTTACATAAAATGTTAATATGAGTTTCAAATTTGAGAGAGCTGTCTATTGATAATCCTAAAAATTTACTTACAGAAAGTGTTGAAATTTTCTCATTCTCTATAAAACATTATCTATAACACACTTAAAATTTAATACATTTGTCTTTGAGATATTAGAGGATAACAGATTTGCATCGCACCACCCTTCATTCTGTCAAATGATTATTCTTTCATTGTGTCAAATGATTATTCCTTCATTGTGTCAAATGATTATTCAAGTTAATTTCAAGGTCTGTTCCGTGCAAAAGATGAAGATGAGGCACGTCGTTGAAGTAGATCAAAAATAGTAGTGACCCTTGTGGAACACCCGTATCATTGGTAAGCTCATCAGAGCTGTTATTATTAAACACCACATTTTAAGCTGGTCCTTCTCAATCTTAATTCCTTAATTTGTGTCTGTAAAAAACTTCGCAATAATTAGTTAATCGTTTCTTAGTTGAGTTTCTCGGATAATCGAATAATTTATCCTTTCGACGCGAATGAATGTCTAAATTTTAATCATAATTTCTTTAAAAAAGAAAAATTGATCTTCCTAGCAAAACTCTATCAAGAAGAGATTTAATTATTTCGATTGCAGTTTCGATCAATTTAGTTTGGATTAGATAAGTTTTCGATGAGGTTTCTCTTTCGATTAACTTACCGAATGAGTCTAAGTGTTCAAAAAATCTCTTATGTTGCATCCGGATATCACAAGAAAACGTAATAAGTCCGATCCTGTATCTATTTTCCCTTCTTCTTACTCTTCCCAGCCCTTTCACTCTTATAAGGGGCTGATGATACTATCAGTTTTTAATATATTTTTATTGTTTTTCATCTATTTCTGCCTTGTGCCCTTGTGCTATACATATCGCTTCATATTTTTCTGTCCTGTCATTTCCTTAAATCTATCTTATTGCTGTCCCAACACTGGGTAGATTGCATTATATTATGTCGTATTAATTTGTTTTAATTATGTGTAATATTGCTAATGTGTATTTGATGATGATTTGTTCTTAAGACACATTGTCTGCTTCGTTCGACTAGTTTAGTCCTTATTTCTATGAGTTCGTTTTCAGCATAGCCCAAATTACTGGTTTTCCTATTATTAACTTATACTCCTTAACCCCAGATGTTATAAACTGGTCTCATAATATAATCACTGTAGATATTGTACAGCATTTGTAAGAGCATGCGTGCTTGCCAAATCCCGTCAAAGGTTCTAGGTACTGTAACCCTGGCTCCCTGGCAGTCCGCTTTAAGTGTTTCGAACTACCCAATTCAACAAGTAACTTACTTACCGTTCTCTTAGCTTTAACAACCAGTAAATACACTTTACCGACGTAAAAACACTCACGAAATAATGAAAAATATCAAGTGGTACAAGAACCATAAGGACGATCAGGTTGAAAACAACGTTTTGGACACTTAACATGCTAAAAAAGGAAAGCGATATTTATAATATGAAGTAAAACTTAGCTTGCATAGATGGGGTGAGATTAGAGCTACTATTCTGCAGTTGGTGATCCTTTATTATGAATGAATGTGTCTTGTTCCGGTAATTCCAGGAGCATGATTTTGATACTAGAATTTACCCATAACTTTCAGTATCTCAGCTGTTCTTGAGAGCTTTTTTGGATTTCTCCATTTCTGATTTTATTACACCAGGTTCTTTTTGTTGTGATGGTGTTTGTTCATTTGATGTAATTCTATTATCCGATTTATATAGTTCTTTGCAGTGTTTCCCCTATACTTCAGTTATCTTACCAGCCTTATCTTAGCCAGCTTACTCTGTTATCATTAATTTTTTCTGTTACAAACAGCACAACCGCTTATTTTTCTTAGTATGCTTTTATCAATATAAGATCTTTCGAAATCTGATGTCAAGTTTTCAAAATTCAAAATGGCGGATTCAATATGGCGACTATTGGAACGCAAAATCTCAGAATTGACCATAAAGCTGGATTTATAAACTTGAAAAGTTGGTGAGGTTGAAGTTATGACCAAGTTTGTGAGGTTAGATATTCCGAACTCCGAGCATAAAAATTGATTATCTCGAACTTCCCGGGAAGTTTTCGAACCTTACATGAGCTTTACATGAACAACATGAACGAGTGTATAAATGGAACTGAGTGTTCCCTTTAGTTTAAATTGAAATCCTATTTCTAACACCAACTAAACCTCAACCCAGCCAACTTTTCGAGTTTATAAATCCAGCTTTATATTTTCAACTTGTCTGAAACTTGACGTACGGGACGGGGTATTTTTGAAGTCGTTAAAATTTGAAGTACAGGGGTTTATATGGTCGCTGATTACGAATCTGATATCAGTTTTTGGAAAAACAAAATGGCAGACTAATTTAAAAAAAAACTACTTCGTTATACACAAAAACTAGTGTAAGGGGGTTTTCGAGGTTGCTGATTACGAATCCGTCATTTTTTTTTTCAAAAGCTGATATCAAGTTCATAATCAGGGACCCTAAGAACCCCCTTTAAATCTCCACGACCTCGAAAACCCCCGTATGTCAAGGTTGAGACAAGTTACAAATATAATGGCCTATTCTGAGATTTTGCCTTTGATTAGTCGCCATTTTGAATTTTGGAAATTTGACATCAGAATCGTAATCAGCGACCCCAAAAACTTTAAGCCAAGGTTTGATAAGAATTATTGTCAGGCACATTGCGACCAAACTCGTTAGTTTTAGGGTTGCGACTGACGGAGGGTTAATACTTGTGACATATCAGACAATACTTTAGTTACTTTTGCAGATGAATTCTTGCAATAGTATGTAAGAGTCAAATATTTTAAAGTAAAATAGTTTAGACTAACATTATATTATTGGTCTCTTTCGGCAATCAGGTGCCTGGTATTTAAAAATCTATTTGTTATTGTTTTGCTGCCGATGTGTTGAATCGACGCATAGAGACCCAGATTGTTTATAAAAATATGAAATATAATATGTATCGATAACGAGGCTATTTTAAAGAAGGCATTAGGTAGATGGATAAGAAGAATTGGTCACGTATTATATGGTGGTATTTAGCAAAGTAAAGTTGAGTACATTCTCGGTCCTAATAAATTTAAGTGATTTTATTTTAAAAAGACGTTTTTATTTATGTTCTTACAAGTAATATGTAACATGTAAGTAATTACTAGCGAAAAATATACAGTTTCCACATTAAATCATTTAATAAAAAAAAATCATTCTAATTGACAATAAACGTTTAGTTAGTGTAGACTATAACGTATCTACAACCGATTAAGTCATGCTAAACGATCAAAACGACCAATTAAATGGTAAACAATTGCATAAAATATCGTTTCAAGCGTAATTCTTCATAACAAAAACTTTATAATGTTTCCAAGCACACTTAAATAATCGTTATATTAATTATCTCTGCGGGATACTTTACTATTAAGCCGACACCTATCTACAAAGAAAATATTAATAAAAATCACTTGTCATAAATAAATAAACAAGTATATTACAAACTTATACTCATCACACCAATTATCACTTTTTTCAATTCTCATTGTGTAGGCTTACATTATTCTTGTCGGTTCAATAAAATATCACAATTAATAATGATTATAATGAGCAGCAAATAACAACATTATCAAAGATTTTTGTCAAAAATTAACCATTGTTGGGTGTTAAGTGAATATTCTAACATTATTCTATCTAACAATAGAATATAATTTAGCAAGCGTAAAAAATTAATTATTATTTATAAGTATGAAATGTGATGTGTTAGGGTTAGGAGGCAAGTAATAAATGCTCATTAAAATATGCAAAACGCATACCGGGGTATAGAGAACAATTCAAACAACATCCCTTAAAATCTATTGTGTTTACATTAAAGGATCCAAATAATGAGCATTCTTTAGGTAGGTACACCCTGAATTTATCGCAAGATATTGTTATATTTGAGGATTTACCATTGTTATGGGGAAAATCCCTTAGTCAGTCACGTGTATTGGGGCAGTTTTTATATTAAATATCTTAAACATGACTATTCTCCTAAAATTGTATTATATTATTAATTGAATCATAGTTAGTTAACTGTCAGTTAACCTGTGCTCGCCATTGTGAGCTTGTTTGTGTCCTTGATGTAAAGTTTGTGTTTATATTATATAGCTCTCGAAAATGGTTTAAGAAACCGAAACGCGTAGAGCGAAATATTAAATATTTGTGAAGAATTTTGGATTTTTCTTTCCTGTTAAATATTTGTATTATATTATATTCGTAGGTATTTATAATATATGACAACATTTAAAAGAATTGTATTAACTAATAAATAACAATGGCTGGTACTATTTTAAATAACATAACTACAAAAACAAGATAAAATATAGAATCTTACAAAATTTTCAAAAATCGAATAATACTTTGTCGATTCGGAAGATGAACTTTTATTAACATCGTTTATAATAAGCGGTCCGACCATTTCTTCGATTACTATATCTACCTGTCACATTTTGGCATCTTCTTCTATCACATGATCGATACACTTTTTCCACTTTTCCGCACTGATTTTACTCATAGCTTCATTAAAGAGTCTTTTTAAATCCACCATATAAGTCGTGTTTTTTCTGGCGACATCTGTCTATATTTAAGCCCATATAAGTTCGATCGGGTTTAATTCGCAGTGGTAACTTTGCCATTTCATCGACTACATATTTTTTTAATGCATTTTAATTGGCTAGTACCAATATTTCTTTTTTTAAGGAATCTAATGGAAATTCTATTTGTCTTAAACTTAGCCATTCTGTTATTTTACTTCTACGCTACGCACTTGTCGGTAGTTTTTCCGTCAGTTTAAAGTGATAACTTGCATTATCCAATACAATTATTGCATCTTTTGGTATAAGATCCAACATTTGCTCGAACCATTCTTCAAAGACATTGGCATTTCGTGATAGTATCCTGTATTCTTAGATTGGAACATCAGTAGATCCCCTTTAACTTCTTACTTCCAATATAGGTTATGATATGTCGATGTTCCAGATGTCGGTTTTAATCCTGTGGACAATCCTTTCAAAGAAGCTTGCCTTGAACTTTTAATAATTTCATCCTGCCAAAATTTAGTCACAGCGTGGCCTTAATTTAGCGATGTTTCGTCTAGGTAAAATATTTTTTGGTTTTCCTCTCTGGCTTCTCGGATGCCTCTTAAGTAATTTCTTCTCCAACAGATGATATAGCCTCTGTCTATTAAAATCGATTGCCTATTATATTTTTTCCACCGATAACCCATTTTTTTTAATAATATCCAAAGCGTATTTCTTCACATAAATGGGTAGTCCTGATCTTGTCGGATTGAGGACAAAATTTTGTTCAGCGTGGGAATTCCGTTTTTCAAAAAGAAACTATGAATATTTCGCCTCATTCTCTGCATTACAACGTCATCCAGCTCAAGCTTTGGTCGTCCTGGAGAAGTTTTTGGAGGTTTGACGCCAAAAATTTATTTATTCTTTTAAAAGTTTATATACAGGGTGATTTTTAAGGTGATACTTTTTTTTAACTGTGTATACAACTACTTAAAAGGAACAATTTTTCCAAATAACTTTTTTTTAAATAACTTAAAAATAAAGGAGATACGCTAATGTAAAAAGCCTACGATACGACTGCTGATAATTTTTTTTGTTGGTGTTTATTTTTTTTTTATGTCAAGCAGTGAAGTATCAATTTGTTGTCAGTTCATGGCGTGATAGATTTCAGATAATTTAGGAGTGTTTAAAAATAAAAAGGGCTCATGTGTATGAAAAAATATCTCCTTTATTTTTGACTTATTTAAAAAAAGTTATTTGAAAAAGTTGTTCCTTTTAAGTAGTTGTATACACAGTTGAAAAAAATTATCACCTTAGAAATCACCCTGTATTGTTGTTTTCCCAACGTTAAGCATATCTGCTGTAAATTGCACTGCATTGTCAACACTCAAATCCGCATTCTTCCTTTTAATAGAATCGTAACAGTTAAGAATTAATTCTTTTTCATTTACTGTATATGGCCCAACTCTGGAGCGTTTAGGCAATTGTTGAAAATTCTCCATATTTAATTAAAAAAATACTGACACTTCACACTTTGACTAGTTTCACTGAGAGACAAACACCCAAGGTATAGGTATGTATAGATATAAATAGGTGTATTATTCCAATAGAGGCACCCATAATGGTATAACAACCACATAATTAACAAACAGGTAACCAAGATTAGGTACAGGGTTATCCAACCAAGACTAGACAAGGCGATTTTTTGACTTTTCCTGTACTTTTATAAAAAAACTGAAATAGCCATCTTAAGTCATTTTCTCCCGCGAATTCGAATATCTTCAGCAAAAAACAATTGAACATCAAACAAAAGTACTAGGGGTCACTTTGATATTTTTTTAAATGGGATGCCGTATTTTTAATGAGCTTATCCGATTTCTCATATAAATTTTAATCTAAAATGTTGGATTTTTAATTCAAAAACGCCTTTTTTCTTCAGTTTTAAATTCGGAAAATGTTCGTCTACCGTAAGATTAATACCTGATAGATGGATACCCGTTTCACCTGTTCATCCTTTAACCTGCTTTAAAGCGTCCGTCAGTTAGACAAAATAATCAAGTTTCAAATTTCTATATATTTTTCACGAATTAATTACAAATAATGAAATATTCTTTAGAAGAACGGCTAAATGTAATAAAATTATATTACAGAAGTGGAGAGAATGCTCGACAAACACAAAGAACATTTTTTGAGAGTTTCCAGAGACACATTTCAGTGGATACAATTCTCAGAATTAAGACCCTATTTGAAGAAAGTAAGACATTGAAAGATAAGCCAAGAAAGATGAAAAGACGGAATATAAGGGATCGAGCTATTGTTCAATATTTTACTATAAATCCGAAGAGTTCTATTCCGCAAGCGGTACGAGAAGTAAAGTATGGTCCAGGGCTCCGGAGAGTAAGCTATGGAACAGTTCACAGAACTTTAAAAAAATGTGGTCTAAAACCATATTGCATCCTTCCCGTTCAATACTTAACACAGCTTTAAAAAGAACTGCGATTTCGATTTGTTGCTTCAATGCTGATGAGAGAGCAAGATGAAGATTATAATTTATATAATAAAATTCTATGGAGTGACGAAGCGTCATTTACAACATCGGGGGTATACAATCGGAAAAATACAAGATACTGGGCAGCAGTTAACCCTCATAGATATGAAATGATAAAGTTTCAAGGTTGGAGCTCACTTAATGTTTGGTGTGGGATGTTAGAAAATCGAATTATTGGACCACTATTTTATCGTGGCTCTTTAACAGGCCAAAGATACCTCCATTTTCTTCATAACGATATCGAGGATTTCTTGGAAAGGTTGCCATTGCAAGCCTACAACAATATCATTTGGCAGCAGGATGGTGCTCCGCCTCATGCAGTTCGAGAAGTGGTAACATACCTAAACGAGCGTTACAATCAGTGGATTGGCCGTAACGGAACAATTCATTGGCCACCAAATAGCCCCGATATCACGCCAATGGATACATTTTTATGGGGTCATTTAAAAAATGTAGTTTATCAACGACCCAACAGAAGTCTGGAGGACATTCAGCAAAAAATTATAAATGAAATTAATAGACTTAACCAGGATCAAAATATTGTAAGAGATTCTTTGGAGAGATTGAAAAGGGGGCATCGGTCATGTTTTGAAAATAATGTAGGACACATAGAACAATTATATTATTGAGATTAAAGTTATTTACTTTAGTTTATAGTTTTTTCTAATATGTCATACTTTTTTTATACGTAAGCAATAATAGATTTGCAAAAACTACTAAATTTGTAATTAATTCGTGAAAAATATATAGAAATTTGAAACTTGATTATTTTGTCTAACTGACGGACGCTTTAAAGCAGGTTAAAGGGTGAACAGGTGAAACGGGTATCCATCTATCAGGTATTAATCTTACGGTAGACGAACATTTTCCGAACTTAAAACTGAAGAAAAAAGGCGTTTTTGAATTAAAAATCCAACATTTTAGATCAAAATTTATATGAGAAATCGGATAAGCTCATTAAAAATACGGCATCCCATTTAAAAAAATAACAAAGTGACCCGTAGTACTTTTGTTTGATGTTCAATTGGTTTTTGCTGAAGATATTCGAATTCGCGGGAGAAAATGACTTAAGATGGCTATTTCAGTTTTTTTATAAAAGTACAGGAAAAGTCAAAAAATCGCCTTGTCCAGTCTTGGTTGGATAACCCTGTACAAAAAAAAGAAATAAAATAATTAAAGTAGAAACGGATTAAGTACCTAGACTTTAATTAGTTTTGATAAAATTGCTTTCTAAAATTCCAGGTAAATGGTAGGGCTGTACATTGTGTACATAATTTTAAGCTTAAATTATTTAATATTCAAATACTTGTACTAATTCTGCATAATTTAAAAATGCAGGCATATTTAAATCTATACATGCCGAAAAATCTGGCACGCCCACGGATGAGATGGTTTTGAATGATTTAATACTTCGCATCATTTACAGATAGACTAGAATACTTTTATTACTAAATATCGGTGTTTGATTCGCCGAAAAATCATTGGTTCAATATTTTAAAAGAATACTTTGGCATTGGTTTACTGAACTGCATGAAAATATTAAGTAATACTTGTAATACGAATGTAATTAATTATCTTATCATTTCAATAAACATATATTTAAAAAAAAAAACTTCTTCTAAGTTTACCTAAAATGTACGGTTTATAAAAATTAAATCTTGAAAGATTCCCTGCTTTTAATGATAAGCAGGATTAAACATTGGTAAAATCTTGAAAGATTCCCTGCTGGGCAATTTCAAATTTAAAAATTACGAAACTGGATGGCTAAAACTCTCTAATAACATGCCAACTGATGGCGCCTTGTATTGAGGTGCGTGTAATTTATTATTTTACTTCACAATAACAGCGATAAGCTTTTAATGTAAAGAAATATTGAGACATTAATTTGCTGCTGACTTGCTGACGCGGAAACATCTCTTTTTTTTTATTTTAATTGGAAATATCGCAATGTTATTCGGTCTCGCCAGGATTTCATTAACACTGACTTGCTGCTGTCCTGATTTTTACCGGATCATGGAACTCACATACAACCCTTTTACTGGTTCTATGATTTCCAGATTATTTAAATATGAAAAGACTTCTTTCATACGTTTGAATGTAATACAGTTTTTAAATGTAGAGAAACATAGCAGGATTGGACCAACGCAACGTCGGCTATCAAACAACAGGGAAATAGCATAGGCTTGGTTCAGGTGAAAGGTTTAAGGTTTTCCAGGGGGAGAGGGTAGGAGTTCATGGCACGGAAAAAGAATAGAGCCGCAGGCAAAATTTGTTTGGGACCACCCCTAAATTTCCTGAACTAATTCATGTTTTTCTTTACTAACAAATTTCAAGTTGTCAGGTCAGATTACGAGATCTTTATTACTAAGAAGATCCCGGAGGGGGGCACCAAACCGCATTAAACATATTTATAGGGGCTAAAGCACAGTACTTAGGGATGGCCATTGCTAATCAAAGAATCACTATTAAATTATGTATTTTGGCAAAGCAAACTGCCGATTGGGTTAAACTTTACAAGAACGTTTATGAGATTAAGTAATTAATTAAATTTAATATGCTAATTTTATCTTTTGATATTATTTATACGTACTTATTGTTGTCGATTTAATAAAAGAACACAATTAATATGTGATTATGTGCGTTGATGATACCATGCCTTCAGGCCGTTTCTGTAATTTATTGCTTTTGGTCTCGGCAGTGACGATAAGTTTTCATCAGGTATTTCGAGAATCTAATTTACTGCTGCTTTAGTGACTGCGGAAATAATATATTGTTATTTTAGTAATAACAGATACCTTGTAGGTAATGTTATAAAAAATTCATTAATCAGCCACGGAAATGTAGGTGTATATTAGAGTTTGGTAATGAGCGCATTTGGGGATAAGGAAGATTGTTACTCACAAATCCCTCAAAGTACATAAGCAAGCATAGATGTGTCTTCTAGAAGTTTCTAAGAATAAACCGAAGGGGGATTACATGTTTACAAAATCTAATTTATACACTGTTAATAGGTTTAGATACACTTGGGCATTACTAAAATATGAGAATATATATGCGGTGTCCCATTTACAAAAAAAAACATAGGGGAGAGGCGTCAAAAAAGGCGCACTTAAGCGCAATACTGCATAACATGCATATCACATGCTATACACAAAAGCAAAAATCTTATTGCAGCAAATTGAAACTTTATATGTATACTAACAATATGATTTATTGATCTTTAGAAAAAAAAATCGTAAATGTTTGATTTATGTGTCTTTGCGCCATCTTTTCCGAACGCGCTACTATTGGGACTCACTGTATAATAAAACTTAAGAACCTTAAAACATACTATACTATACATATTAAACTCGTCATCTTTGCCTATCCTTTGCGTCATCTTTTCCGAACGCGAAAAGTTGATGGTCGTAACTTATTTTTGGGAATCAGAGAAGCCATATTAAGAAATAAAATTTTAAATGAATTTAAACATTACTTCTGGGACTGTATAGTTTATAAGCCTTTTAAAAGAATAAAATTAGTTTTATAGTATACCTACTCACTAGACAAGAAATCTTTAACTGGGAATAACTTTGTTAATATATTATTATATCGTCATAGCTAACACAAAAAACAAATAGAACAAGTGAATGAAATATATGGAAAAATGTTTGGAAAATTTCTGTAATGCATTAAATTCAGAAAAAATACTTCCAAACTTAAATTCAAAAATTGTTAGATAGGAAACAACTATAGCATTTAACTTTTTATTGTAACTAAAATACGGTTAATGCCTACAAAAATCACAGATATAGTCTTCTGGAGTGGATTGACTAAAGCAAGCTTTATGAGACTAATCACCACAAAACACACATCGATACCATATTTCTTCAGGTTTGCCTACTTCTCAAATCTTGCAGTAGTTTTTATCTCCATCATCAACATCGTCCAGCTCACAATCATCGCATAGGCCCTTTTCACTCAAGCTTCGTTCACTTTCACTATCGGTTTCTATAAAGACTTGTTGTATAACTTTCCTTTTAGCTTTTTGTATTTTCATGGATTTTCTAAATTCGTTTCCTCCAGAATTGGTTTAAAATGAGTATAGCTATCAATATTTCTAAATATTGCTTTGCACGACTGTTTTTTGCTGAACTCTTTTTTTCTGTGGTGCTGGTACTGGTGAAACCACTTCAATACTAACATGATCTGAAAATACATTTTTCCAGTCCAAGGACACTAGATGATGGTTAAGGTGAATGTGGCTTAGGAATTTCATCTGTTGTAGCAGTGGCATATTAGTAGTATAGCAGAGCGGGTTCTAACCCAAAACTCCATAAGAAATAACATGGGAGCCGAAATCTGCAGTTTTATCGCCATTTTAGGGCGTGGCACTTTTCCTGGAAGCCACCACCTCATCACCCAAGTACCCGCGGAGGCGCGACCCCCAGACCCGCGGCGGAGGAAGCCTCCACAACAGGCGTTGAGCGCGCATGATGATCGAAGGCGATACCGCGAGACCCTATGCATAATTCGCGAGGCTAGCTCAGGCAGGTCAGCGACCCCGAGCGGCGGTCACCCGATGGTTACCCGATGATCGCCCGAGGGTATCCGATGCCGATAATATAGGGCCCTATTGACCTGTGTGGAACCCTCCACTGCTGTCACCTAACCCCCCACACATTATTCTAACCTAACTTTTGTCCCAACGGAACCCAGATCACGTGTTACCCCGATTATATAGTAACATCATTGTAGGGGTGCCACCTAACAGGGAGAGATGTACGTACCTGTAATCTTGAGACCTGTAGCGCCACCTGCTTTTCATATAAGGCATCTTGTTTACCGCGATGGTAGGTATGACGTTGTAAATCAGTTAAAATATTTTAAAATATAATAATACCAGAAAAAAAGTTTTTGTCCTCGGTGGGATTTGAACCATAATCCTCTGGGGCCAAACCTCAAAGCCTTGCAAAATACGCTACGAGAGCATATAGATTAAAACTGCTAAACAATGTTAGACAACGTGAAACCACGGGGGCACATCTGATTAGATTGCTGGAACAAAAGGTCCTTAGTGGGGTTATGGTGGTGTTTTATACTGTACAAAATTAGGGTAAACCAGGCTGGGAACTCCAATGTTAATTTCGGAGGGATTTTTATGGCTCATATCTCCGGAACCAATGGGCCTAGGATATTGCGCATGCGTAGTTGGGGTCTATGAAATGGGTTCTTGCGCGTGACCCGAAAACGACACCTGTCACCTGTCAATTAAGAACTGTCACCTGTCAGATGTCACCTGTCAAATGTCAAAATCGACAACTGATGTATGTCACGTGTTTAGGGTGACGTCATGAGTCGTTTAAAAAAAGAACCGGGTTGATCGGGCCAATAGGGCCAAAGTTGATATAGCTAATGCCCGAACGGCAGGAGGGTGAAAGATTGCAAATACATATCGCGTGTTTAGGGTGACGTCATGAGTCGTTTAAAAAAAGAACGGGGTTGATCGGGCCAATAGGGCCAAAGTTGATATAGCTAATGCCCGAACGGCAGGGGGGTGAAAGATTGCAAATACATATCGCGGGTTTAGGGTGATGAAATAAGTTGTTTAAAAAAAAAAGGACGGGGTTGATCGGGCCAAATCACAAAAGTATTTTGAGGATCCCCCCTGTATTTCAAATTTTATTATATCCTTCAAGCTTTTAATTGAATTTTAATAATCGATTGTCAGTTCAAAGGATGGAAAATAACCTTGACGAGTGCGATGCAAATGTAGTATCATTATGCAAAACACTAATTATACACGAGGCTTGTCTAGATAATGATTTATTTAGGCCAATTGACTACTGCTAATTTACAACAATATTTTGTGTGATTTATATGCAAAAGTGCATTTCTTAAACAGATAATTACTTGCATAATTTTATACAAAAATCTATACAGGGAAGATGTAAAGTAAGTATACAAAGACCTCCCAGGCCCCCCAAATTCCCTAAAATATATATTCCCGACGAAATTGTAACCTTAGTATAGCTAATACATGTCGCGTGTTTAGGGTGACGTCATGAGTCGTTTACAAAATGTCGACCCGAGTAAAGTTGTTTTATATCAAATAAAAGACTAGTTATACTTTAATATATTTATTGATTTTAGCTGTTCTTGTTGCGTTTTTAATAAACATGCTTTGTTTTTAAATCATAGTTTCATTTATTACAAAAAGACTCAAGTATATTAATCTTTAAAGCAAACACAATTTATCTTATATAAATTCTCAATGTGTTTAGAGAATAAATCTATAAGACTTTCATCCCAACAAAACAAGTATTGCTCATTTTCTTCAAATGTTAAACATCGGCTGCCGAAGTATGTATGGAAACGCAAATTGTAGTTGTCAATTATAATAGTAGTTTCAGGCCAGTATCCATGAACACCGCTGTAGGTAGTTATAAACTCCTCAAAATCATAATTGGAAAAATATAGCTCTCCTTCAGCAATCTCAACGATAACTCGCTCGTCTGCAGTAGAAAATGTTACTGTAACGTCATCTCCAACTTCATATCTGATTTGAACACTCATCTTGAATATTAAGTCTTGACAGTAACTTAACCAAAGATTTTCGGTCTTCGTAAAGCTTTATACGTTTCTTCAGCGCACGAATATTACTTAAATGATCTTTGATCTTCTCTTCAACTACCTTCGTCATAGGTTCGAGAACAACTGACAGTTTCGAAACAGAGCCTAATTCTAAATAGATCCGTTGTGAACGGACTTTGTTCAACAGACCATGTTCAACGGACCCTGTTCAACGGACCCTGTTCAACGGACCCTGTTTAACAGACCCAGTTCAACGGACCCTGTTCAACGGACCCTGTTCAACAGACCCTGTTCAACGGACCCTGTTCAACGGACCCCGTTCAACAGACCCTGTTCAACAGACCCTGTTCAACAGACCCTGTTCAACGGACCCTGTTTAACAGACCCTGTTTAACAGACCCTGTTGACCTCTCTGTTACAGAACACAACCCCGATAAAGAAACAAAAACGTTTGAGCTACGTGGGAAATAAATAAAAGCTGGTTTGTTGAAAAATTTAAATATTTATTAAGGTAAACGACTCAAAATATATCGATACAACACTTTGGCATTTCTAATACTACAAACATGAATATCTAAAATGTGATATTTACAACCATCAACTCTCTCTCCCTTCTCCAATTTTGGTACATCAATGCTGTCTTCTAGGTTTATAATATATGGCATCCTGCAGTTTAATTCCGAAAATGTTTTTTCTAAAAATTCCTCTTTAACACGTCCTTTAACGTAAATAATGTCCGCGTCTATCAGATTGTTGGATATGATATTATGTAGTTCCTTGTAATCGGTATCACCATAATTATAAAGGATACCATGATGATTTCCAAATAGATATTTGACTTGTTTCTTGCAAGCCTTACTTAAGGTGTCGAATGGTTTAACTGGTTTAAAAAAGTAACTTTTCATACTATTCCCATCGTAAATAGCCAATTCTTTGGCGTAAAATTCAGGTATGTTAAATCCTTGAATATCGACTACAACGAACTTCATTGTCTGAAGACTCAAATCAAACTGATTACATAAGGTCTCTTACTTGTCCAGTTAAAGCTTGATACTCGAGAATACGATCGTGAACAATGATACAGAAGGCACGCGCATTATTCGAAAAGTTTTCAGAACTTTGAAATTCTAACTTGACATCAACTGTTGCACTCTTGATGCTCTCGTTTTGTTTAGAACAATCAATTACAAAAAGAGTCCTTTTGGCAAACGCCGCAAAATCCATTAGTGGTTCACTAGTCGGCTTGCCTAGATATGATTTTTGAAATTCCGTGTACATCCTGTAAGCTTCCGTAAACTGTCTATTGTTAAAGTTTAAGTTTAACGATTCATATGGATACACTTCGGAATTTAGAAACAATTTAACATCTGTGATATTCAAATTATCTAAATATGTACAGTCGGACTGAAAATTATCCTTACGATTGTCCATAAAAAATACAATGACATATCGAGCACGTTCAGACATTGTTTTAACGGTCCAAATATCTTTCTTAGTTGTTTTTAATGCGGGTAATTCGTGTATTTCCCAATTTCGAAAAGGGATAAAAATCGGTTTATTTTCAGCAATGTCATCTAAAAGTCTCAATTTTATTGCGTCGCTCGGATATATGTGTCTAACTTTCAACTCGATAGACTTTAAAGTTATGGCAGCCTTTTTATCGCCATTAGCAGTAACATTTCTATAGCAGTTATCATCATGTCGAGCACGTACAAGCTTAATTTTTTGTTTTCCCATAATTACATTCTTATAATCAGCAAAAACACCTAGCAAGAAAGAGAGAGGAATACGTATATTAAACTCGTTTGTAGTGCCCTCTAACGTTTTTAGTACACCACTGGGCCAATTCCATCCTGCAATCTCTAAAGCACGACTTTCTTGGTCATTTAAACATAGCAAACTTTTAACCATACTAACGATACCAGGATCTCTAATTTTTTCAATCTCCTTGCCATTGACTTCATAAGATATGGACTCGAAAAGAAATGCACCAGCATTATTTGTTAAAGAACAATTGCCGGTTTTTCCAGCAGTTGTTTCTTCCTTAAATTCACCCTCAATGTAGAGTTGGGCTTCGCTCATATCCAAAAATACATCTTGTTGATTGATGACAATCTCAATTACGTCATTGTTGTTGAAAGAAGTGGTAAACGGATGGTATGTATGCCATTCTTCTCGAATGATTGACTCATCACTATGTATTGGATTAAAAACCTGAAGTTTTTCTGACATGATAGCCGTAGATAGTTTGGCGAGAATACAAATAAGTTATAGCTGAAAACG